>JAYRBT010000033.1:13539882-13689579 GCA_036023395.1 Myiotriccus ornatus | reverse complement strand
GGAGCCCGCCGGGCCGCGCGCGGGTGGCGGCGGCGCGGGAGGGGGCGGGCCGGGGCCTGCCCGCTCGCGCGGCGCTCCCTCAGGCGACCCCCGGGGCTCCTTCGGGCTCTGCACCCACGCGGGCCGCGGCGACCGTGCCCCGGGTTAATCTGGAGGGGTGCCGGGGGTGTGACAGGGCACGAGGGGCCGGCTGTGCCCTCACGGTTCTCCCAGGGGGTGGTTTTAGCGCCGGCGGTCGTGCCCAAATCTGAGCGTTTAAACCAGGGGGAGGAGCGGGCACCGCGGGGGCTTTAACTGGGATTTTACAGCCCAGCCTGTCACCTCCCTGACGAGCGGGCAGGTTGCGATAAGTGAGTGGTTTAAAATACGGTTCTGAGTGGTCCAAACGCCCATGCTCTACATTTCTAAGCGGAGCATGGACAGAGAGTCCCGACCCACGACGGAACAGTATGACAGGTCTGAGACCGTAGCCACGTGTTCAGAAAGTGATTGAATAACCACGGTTAGAATTCCTTAGTTTTCACTGCCAAACTCCTAATTTTCCTGTATGTGGGGACAGTGTTTCCTGGTTCTTGAACTTTCCCTCTGTGTTGATGTGTCCTGATTGTTCCTCTGTCTGGGATGTTTGATCGCCAGAATTGATCAAAAATTGGTGCTCTCCTCTGTGGTCCCAGGTTTTATATCTGGGAG
This sequence comes from Myiotriccus ornatus, assembly GCA_036023395.1. Taxonomy (NCBI): domain Eukaryota; kingdom Metazoa; phylum Chordata; class Aves; order Passeriformes; family Tyrannidae; genus Myiotriccus; species Myiotriccus ornatus. Next base: position 13,688,889 of record JAYRBT010000033.1, on the reverse strand, counting down.
TTCTTGGGTGGAGTTCCAGCTTTTTCTGACTTAGGTTTAACTTGTTAAATATAGAGTATTTTTACTGAGGATATCACATGTAAGAGATAAATTAAACCTGCGAGGTGCAGGTACGAACCAGGTGGAAGATGCTTGTCACCTGTAGTTGAGCTGGAGAATTTTCTGTCACGGGGTTTTGGGGACGCAAAAGGCTCAAGTGGAGACTGTTTGGCTTTATGGAGGTTCTCCCATTAGGGATGAGCCAGGTAGGCATTCTCTGTGAGAAAATCCTCAGCACACCAAGGACATCAGCCTGTTGGAGAGAGTCCAGGGGAGGCCACCAAGATGATCAGAGGGATGGAGCAGCTCTGCTGTGAGGAAAGGCTGAGAGAGTTGGGATTGCTCAGCCTGGAGAAGAGAAGGCTCCAGGGTGACCTAATTGTGGCCTTCCAGTACTTGAAGGGGCCTACAAGAAAGACGGAGAGGGACTATTTACAAGGGCCTGGAGTGACAGGACAAGGGGGAATGGCTTCACACTGTCAAAAGAGTAGGGTTAGATGGGATGTTGGGAGGAAATTCTTCCCTGTGAGGGTGGGCAGGCCCTGGCACAGGTTGCCCAGAGAAGCTGTGGCTGCCCCATCCCTGGAAGTGTCCAAGGCCAGGTTGGACAGGACTTGGAGCAAGCTGGGCTAGTGGAAGATGTCCCTGCCCATGGCCAGGGGGGTGGAATGAAACCATTTTCAAGGTCCCTTCCAACCCAAACCATCCTGTGATTCTGTGAAAGTAAATCCAGACCCAGACAGGCGGCTGGAGGACATGAGACCATACAGAACATGTGTACTTATGGTGGTTTCTGGCTGTCAGCATTTGACTGCCTGAGAGGTGACATAAAGGGACATTTAGTTGGGCCTGGTGTGGGAATTTCTACTTAGACTAAGTTGTCCAGTGTGTGTGTGTGTACAGGGATAGGTCACAGAATCCCAGAGTGGGTTGGGTTGGAAGGGATGTTAAAGCTCATCTCGTCCCACCCCATGCCATGGGCAGGGACACCTTCCATTAGACCGGGCCACTCAAAGCCTGTTTTGAGGGGGTTTTTTTGTGTTGTTTTTTAGAGGAATAATAGAACTGTAGAGTGTATGGATTGCTCTACTGGGGAGGACACCAGAACTATGCAGTGCCTGAATACCGTTATCAAACCACAGAGAGTTTTACAAGCCTTGTTCCTTCCCATGCATATGCCTGAAGATTTAATTCTGTACGAGAGAGCAGTTTTGGGGGCGAGTTTCTGACATTCTTGGGTTCTGGTCCCTCACTGGGAACTTTTCATCCCTCTGTAATTTCATTGCTGGGGCTCCCCTGGTTTTCCTTTTTCAAAGGAAAAAGCCAGAGAACTGAGGATAGTGTAAATCTTTCTGGGTGGAGGCACTATTCCTCATTTTATGAACACTTCTGTAAGGGTGAGAGAACGTTTATTTTCTCTCACTAATCTGCAAAGACTGACCATTTAAACAATACTCTGCTTCAGAAGGGTGGAGTTTTAATTCATTCAATTAAAGTGGTGGGGAGGAAGAGTTTGAAAGCAGTTCATGAGAATGGATCTGCTTTCTTTGTAATGATTCTTGGGCTTACCATACCTTCCTGATTCAAAATAATTGCCTTTCGTGCAAATAGAAGATGTTGTGGGTTTAATTACACAAAGTAAATGTAAGGACAGGTTTTTACATCCTTTTGTTGTAGGTACTTAGTTGTCTCTTTAATGCCTACTTCAAAAAAAATGCTTATGAGCAGACCTGAATGGTGGGTAGGGCTTGAGGAGCAGCAAGGAACAAGCTCTGGTGTATGTTTTATTAAAAAAACCCATGTGGTGGGTGGAAAACTAATGCCTATTGTACTAAAGAAAATTAAATCTTAGGGTGATCCTACTATTTCCTGAGGTAACATAGGGTTGTAATGAGCTATGGGAATGTGTGAGTGTTCTCTAATTAGAGCTTGACAACGATGCTTTTTGTATTTCAGGGCAAATGACCCAGCTTTGTGAACTGATCAATAAAAGTGGAGAGCTGCTAGCAAAAAATCTTTCCCATCTGGACACAGTGCTTGGTGCCCTGGATGTGCAGGAACACTCATTAGGGGTTCTTGCTGTCTTGTAAGTGTTGCTTGCTTTTAATTAAATATCTTAATATTAAAACTCCAGGCAGAATGCTGAATTGTCAGCCAAATGTTTTTCCTTTGGACACAAATGTTTTCAATCTGCATTGCTTACAGTGGTTTGGTTTCCTTCGGTGGTGCGCGTTTTATTAATGAAAATACCACGGCAAAATTGTATTTTCAGAGGATAAAAACCTTTGAAGCTTGTAAATGCCATTACTTTTAAATTGTAATGTTGGGGGTCATTTTCCCTCAGGCTGTATCTCTTTCTCCTGTGTATGTTTTTATAAAACATAAACTTTTATAAAACATATATATATTTTCCTCTGCTATGGTTGGCCAGGTCGGAGCAGCCTGGTCTAGTGGAAGGTGTCCCTGCCCATGGCAGGAAGGTGGAACTGGACAATCTTTAAGGTCCCTTCCAGCTCTAACCATTCTTTGATTCTATGATGAGTATTTTCCATATGCGTTCAGCAAAAAGTTCTAAAATTAGCTTTTAGAACTTGATTTTCAGGGCATTAGTGTGTTGAACCGTAAACATGGAGTGAGACGTTTTACTTCAGTGAAACGTGGGTTTATCAGTTCCTGGGGGTTTGTCTCTGGACAGCACTGGGGCTCTTGCTGCTGTCTGTACTTTAAGATAATGCTTGAGTTGCCTTGGGGGTACTGAGGTGAGGCTCTGAAGTTCAAACTGGCTGTACCTGACTGCAAGTGAAGTGTCTGCAGGTTCCAGTATTACTTTAAAACTATTTTTTCAGGGAAAGATCAGAATTCTAGTATTTGTTCTATTACCCTTTTGAAACACAATACTGGAACACGTGGAGATAATGCACTTCATGTTACAATTCACAAGCACCTTGTAAAAATGCATTATGCAAGGCTACAGCCCACAGATGCTCAGGAACCACCAGAGATGGAGAGAAACTGGAACTGAAGGAAAAGGGCTCCTAACAAGGGAGAAATGTCCAATAATTTAATAGTTGAGACCTCCTGAGCACCTTCAAGCAGGAGGTGGCTGCAGGATAGGCAGAAGTGTCCAGAGAAGTTGTGTGGCTGAGTATTAAAATTCATCAGTGTTTCTGTTATGATTTAACCATTGTACCAGATAAAATGATCTTTGTTTGCCATAGTTTGTTCTAAATTGAGAATTGGGGTGTGCATGGAAAAAGTGTTTTCCAGTGTTGTTGTGCAGCTCCTGGGGAAATCTTACACCAGCTGTCGTAAACAGTTCAGATTTGTTTGCAAGTACCTACGTGCAGAGACTTAGCAATGAAGATAAAGCTTTTTTATTAACCTCTAGACATTAAGTGCTAAACCTTTTGTTTGTGTGTTTGTTTGTTTCAGGTTTGTGAAGTTTTCTATGCCCAGCATCCCTGACTTCGAAACATTATTCTCACAGGTGCAGCTTTTTATCAGCACTTGTAACGGAGAACACATTAGATATGCAACAGACACTTGTAAGTTAAGCTTAATTTCAGACTTTATGTATATATTTTGATAGTTTGGTGTTACTGATTTTTCACTGTGATGGTTTTTTGTTTGTTTTTTTTACTGTGTTTAGTTGCTGGCCTGTGCCACCAGTTAACAAATGCCCTTGTGGAGAGAAAACAGGTGAGCAAGTATCATCTGCTACATATCCAAGGTGTAAAGGGGATGTTACCAGTCTCTTACTCCGTAAAGACTTGCCACTAACTTCACATTAAGTATTTCTGTGCAGCTACTTAGTTATTCAGTCTACTGAGAGGCAATGAACCAAACCCAAGGTTTTAAGATTTCTTTAAGGAAAACAGAAGAAAGGTAAATATTTTGGGAGGAGAGTCACTTAAAAACATGCTCTGTCACACAACTATTAAATCTGTAATACCAAGAACGTTCTTCAGGTGATGTGTGCTTGAGTAGGGGAGAGCTGCAAAAATTATTAGCGCTGGTGAGTCAGTGATATTAGTTTCAGTGTTATTCTCACTGGTGTTATAAAATGGTCTTAATGAGGTGCCTTAAAATGTACAGGAAACTTGATGAAGAAATATTTGACCAGTGGTTTTGTTGCTAAGATACTGACTTTTTCAGACCACTTAAGTGAAATCTGGCCAGAGGTAGAAGTAGAGATCAAGAATTCTATTTTCTGAGAAACTGCAGTATCCTTCAAAAAGGGAACCTCAGATAAACTACTACCTAATGGAACCTGTCAATTAGTGTTATTTTTCATTTGTAAGTGTCAACATAAGATCCAATGTGCTGCCATCTATGAGAAATTATCTGAAAGAGATGTAATTTCTGACAGCCCCTGCGAGGAATTAGCATTCTCAGACAAGCCATAGACAAGATGCAGATGAACACAAACCAGCTGACCTCAATACACGCAGATCTCTGCCAGGTAAGGGGAGCTTAAGGGCTTTTTGTGGCAGTAAAAGCATATAAAATACCTATAACCCTTTGAAGAAATGCATGCTCACATATTGCAATGTAAAAATGGCTGTTGAACTGTTTTGGGGTTTTTTTCCAGTAGTAAATAATATGATATACTGAAATAAAAGCCAAATCTGCTATACAGATTAATAATTAATTTTAAATGTTCAGTGCATATCCCCAGATCTTTGTTCTGAAAGTGCTTTGACATCCCTTCTTTGTGGGCTGAAAGTCACCCACAGCTTATCTTAGGAATATCAGTGTAATATCCAGCTACTGCCTGCTCAACTCTGACAAAAGACATGTTTGTCTCGGTGTCTTTGGCCTGGATTTGCACTCCTGTCTCGTTCTTGGCTCCTGGGAGTTGGGGTTGGACAGGAATGCTCAGAGCAGTATTTAGTGCTGCCAGCACAGTAGTTTGGCAGGCTTGGAGTTTCAAGCAGCTTTGTCAGAGTTTAATTTCTTTAGGAGTCAGATAATTTATAACAGTTCATAATCTGTGTTAAGGGTTTTCAACCACGATACAGTGAGTAAACTGTGTTACAGCACTACTGACACGCTCTGCTTTTTCCCTCGTGGAGAAGTGATATTTATTAAATAGTACTGATTAATTTAGTTTCAACTTCTTCCTCATGGAAATTTGAATGGAAATGGCTAATTTACGCAAACTTGATTTATTTTCTTGTAGCTCTGTTTGTTAGCAAAATGCTTTAAACCTGCCCTCCCGTATCTAGATGTGGACATGATGGATATTTGTAAAGAGAATGGGGCATATGATGCGAAGCACTTTTTATGCTACTACTACTATGGTGGGATGATATACACTGGGCTAAAGAACTTTGAAAGAGCACTCTACTTTTATGAACAGGTAACTCTAAATGAAGTGGTAAGTCTGGAGTGTGATCAGTGGAAAGGCGAAAGTAGATGTAATAGTGCCGAGGGAACACAGCACCTCTGAATTGTCCCAAGCAAACTTGCCTTTAGAGGTGTTTTCCTTTAAGAAGCTCTCTTAGGGCCTTATTGCACCATAAAGCTGGGCAGCTCAAAGGGTGATGTTAAATTTATCTCACTATAAATATTTTTCAGCTCCGTGCTTAGAACTGCAGCACAGAAACGGGTCACAGGCTGACACACGATTGTGTGCCCTTAAAAAATAGTCCAGGTTTTGCTAAGGCCTTTGCTAATTTTATTTTACTTTTACACTTCTTCAAGGCTATTACAATATTTTCTGATTTTACTTTCTCAGGGCAAGAAAAGAAAATAGCAAAGCTGGAAGAACTTTGTGTATGGGGAAAGTGCTGTAAATGTGAAAAATAAGCTGGTGCAGCATTTTTCTTTTCTGTAAACAAGGGTCAGCTCTTGATAAGTTTCAGTATCACAGAAAACTAAAATCCCCTTTCCCTATTCTGCAGACCTCTTTCATACTTAAATATGAGATCTGATGATGTAATAGCTTTATAAAACCTCTTTAGGGATTTGTGTAAATCCGGGTTCCACGGGAACTGTTTGATCATTCCTGGCTAACAAGTAGGTACAGGTGATTTCTGATACAACTTTAGATATATACCAAGGAAAGAAGTTTTGATTCAGTCTGAACAGGGTTATTTTAAGGTAGGCATCACTATAATGTGGTGTTTTGATTAGCTTGTACAAAATTTCCCTCTTTTTTTGGATATTTTTGGATAATTAATTTTGACAGAAGTTAGTTAAGCTTCAATGCTCAAAGGAGAATTTCATATGTCATTGTGTCCTTTCTGCATGCAGCTTGAAACTGAGATTTTTATTAATGCAGTAGCTAGCAGGATCTGCCAATAACTACACTTAATTTCTGTTCTGTTTCTTTCTTTCTTGCTTAGGCAATAACTACTCCAGCCATGGCAGTCAGTCATATTATGTTGGAATCATATAAAAAGTATATCCTAGTTTCTTTGATACTACTTGGCAAAGTTCAGCAGCTACCAAAATACACTTCCCAGATAGTTGGTAGATTCATTAAGGTAAGTCTTGCGAATACAGCTAAATAATAGAACAACAAATCTGACTTTGGAAATTATTTTTTTCCTACCCTCATTTGATTGTGCTGTTTAACAATGGAGATCATGGGAAATAGTTCACAGTGTGCCAAAGTACAACCCCATCCTGCCTGTCCAGTGTGCAGTAGGTGAAGATTGGCAATTTCTGCATCTGTTACAAGCAAACTGTGTTGTTCTGGCACAGCAATAAGTTGCCCAGGGAATGTGTGGCTGCCCCATCCCTGGAAGTGTCCAAGGTTGGATGGGGCTTGGAGCAACCTGGACTAGTGGAAGGTGTCCCTGCCCATGGGAGGGGTTGGAACTCAATGACCTTGAAGGTCCCTTCCAACCCAAACCATTGCATGATTCTGTGATATTGGTGATAGAGGATTTAAAATTTAAATAGAGAGTTCCAAAAATCTTCTAACTTCAGATACTAATAAGCAAGCTCAAACCATTTTAAGGTGATTCAGGTGAACTAGTTTGACCATGAGTGTCTGTTTTCCATGCTGTGACACATCGTGGTCAAGGATGAGTGTCTTAGAGGGCAAAGCAAATCTAATGGGTTGGCAGTGACTAGGCAATATCCTACTTACCTCAAACTCAGCTTTTTTCAGACTGCTAAAAGTAAAACTGTCACACAGAGGTCCTTGAATGATGTTTATTAAATCTTACACTGCAGTAATAAAGATTTAGTGTATCAGGATCTGTTGTTGCCATAAAGCCATGTATGGGCATCGTGTATTTTTTATGAGAAATGCTCAAGCTACTTAAATTTACTTCTCTGCCTGCATGGCTTCTAATGTTAAAGCGCTGAACAGGGTTGGTGATGCCGGGTGAACACTGTGTTCTTTTAAGAAGGGTTCTCATTTTTCTAATTGCAGCCTCTTAGCAATGCTTACCATGAATTAGCGCAAGTTTATTCAACCAATAAACCCTCGGAGCTTCGAAATCTGGTGAACAAACACAGTGAAACATTCACAAGGGATAACAATATGGGGCTGGTTAAGCAATGCTTGTCATCCCTCTACAAAAAGAATATTCAGAGGCTAACCAAGGTAAGAGAGATTGTGAGTGGTTTTCCTCTAGGAGTGTACCTCTGAAATATATTCCACTTAGAGCAAAATGATGATGTAGTAACGTGGCAGAGAAATGACTAAAACTGAGGTTTGTGTCTGAAGCAAATGAAACTAAAATGCTTTATATAGAAAAGCAAGTCAGTTGGCTACTTATGCATTATTTAAAAGGTGATTCAGTTGATGTGTTGGAGGCATTTGCCCACAAGGTTTTCATACCTAACCAAAAAAGTGAGCAGTGTAACCCAGTGACCTTCATCTCTGTTCACAGAATGGTAAAGCTGAACTTTACAGGCTACTTCATTAGAGAAGAGTGAGTGAATAGGACAGATTTGGGAAGTGTTTGAAACAAAAGGAAAAAACAGAAGCAGTGATGTGCTCCTTCACCTGAGAGATTGGATTAAGCCTGAAAGATGACTGGGGAAAGATTTATGGTTTTTTTTTTTTTGCAAGCTCAGATGATATTTGTTGCAGTAGAACAAACCTCAGAAGGAATGCAATGTAGCCATCTCTTGAAGGAAATTCAAAGGGTGGACAGTCACCTTTTTCATGTGAAAAGGAGAGGGAAGAGGTTGGACGGGGTCAGGACTGTCTGGGGTAAAAGGAATTGCAGAAATGGGTAATGACTCCATATATGCACAAATTAATGTCTTTGGAGGAAGAACTGACTCGTGGTCCCTTAATAAGTAATAACTATGTGTTACACTTGTTTCTTCCCATCAGACTTTCAAAATAAGATTGCTTAGGCTATGAAGGATCCACAGGGAAAATTCTTAACATCTGGTTGTAACGATTTGATACTTTGTAAATTACAGACGTTTTTAACATTGTCATTACAAGACATGGCAAGTCGAGTGCAGCTGTCTGGGCCCCAAGAAGCAGAAAAATACGTCCTCCACATGGTAAGAGCTGTGACTTGGCCAAACTGTGCTAAAATTAGTGTTTGAGTTGGCAGTTCATGGTCTGAGTTGTTCTTTTTCAGGGTGGAGGAAATGCTGTCAGTCTGCTGTGGTGTTTAGACTGTTCTCAAAATATCTAAAAAGCTGATGTCAACCTAATTCGTGAATTATGTGTCTTTGGGAGGCTGTTAGGAAGTCAATGCAACCAAATTAAAGATGATTCCACAAGGAATGTGTGTGTTATAGTTACCTGAAATTCGGTTCTTGGCGATAACTTACATTAAATCCTCTCTCATTTCAGATAGAAGATGGTGAAATCTTCGCAAGTATTAATCAGAAAGATGGTATGGTCTGTTTCCATGATAATCCTGAAAAATATAACAATCCAGCTATGCTTCATAACATTGATCAGGAGGTAAATCTTTTTAACTGAATTCTGACCAAAGAGCCTTAGTCTGTAAACAGAGAAGCCAGTGTAGGTAACTAGAGATGTAGAGACTGAGGACTATGAATCATTATTTGACTATTTCACAGTACCAGTATTTAAAGGTTTTGGCTTGGTAGTTACTGTCAGTATATTCTCTGTTGTGTCCTGCACAGCTTGAGCTGTTTCAGGAGACTGGCTGCTTGCTGTTGGTGACGTGAAGATCCTTGAATTGAATGGGTTAGAAAGATTGGTTTTAGAGTTTTAGACTTCAAGCATCCCTTCCACTGGCTGTCAATAACCTGCCTGTGGGTGACCCTCAAGGGACTGTCTGTCAGTGGCCTTAAAAAGGATTGTTAGAAGACATGGATCAAATTAAGGGATTAAAAATGGTCTGACACTTTTGTTTGGGAGATGAGGGATGAGAATATTTTGATGTGGAACTTTAGCAACGGCAGAAGTTACTGGTTCTACATGGCACAGCCATGAAATGTCTTGAAGATCATGAGCAGACTGGACAAAGTAATCAACTTAATATATATTTTTAAGATGCTGAAATGTATAGAGCTTGATGAACGACTGAAAGCCATGGATCAAGAGATCACTGTGAACCCTCAGTTTGTGCAGAAGGTAATTGATTTTGATGTCTTGTAAGAGTATTTAAGAGATTCATTCAGTGCAGAGTGTGTTCTACTGAATGTTGGTAGTTACAGTGTTAATATTACACATTATTAATAATAATATGTGGATAAGCATAATGAACCATCGTAAAGATACTTAGGATTTTTGAAGGGGTTTTGTCCTAATTAATCCTGCAGGGATTTCAATCAGAAAGGAAGTGCATGTTATTTTCATATGCACCTTATTTTCCTACCTGTTAAGTTCAAAGAACTGTCATTCTCAAACCTTCAGGCCTGTTTCTGAACAGAACTAACTCTCTCCCTTTCAGAGTATGGGCTCTCAAGAAGATGACTCAGGGACCAAACCATCCAGTTATTCTTGAAATTAATGTTGCTCACCACTCCGCTTTCAAGTAAAAGCTTATGAAAGAATCACGCCTGGAATAGGGCATTGAGGAGTTCCACAAAGAGAGCAGAGAGAACTGAGCTTTGCTTTTCACCTGGACATTAAGAAAATAAAAGAACACCCTCTCAGTACTGTATAATATCAGAAATATTCTCTGCAAAGAAAAGGAAATCTCAAAAGAAACTTAAAAGTCTGTTGTGGATTTATTTATCTTCAGATTAACATCGTTAATGCATTAAATAATCTACCTTTTGTTTTAAAGGGTTTGAATGTTGCTGTGTTTCTGTAGCAGTCCTTCTCTTCTGCAAAAAAAACAAGTGTTATTCAGGGAAGAATACAAACTAGTGTTGGTTCACTTACAAGATAATTACTGGTTCATTATTCTGTATTTAAAGTTGGCTCAAAGTGCAGATTTATACGTGTGGTGGGGGCAGAGGGGTGGAGTTCAAGCAAATCATAATGTAGAGAATTTGCATATGGCCGGTGTAGCTGGTGCTGTCTGTTAAACGAGGAAATAACAACTGTCCTTCCCAAAAGGACGAGGATATCAGCGAGTCCTTGCGAGGAAGTTTTGCTGCAAAGCAGAAATCACTGTAGGGAAACGAGACATGACAGCTGTTTTATGATTTTTAAAGTTTCTGGTACAAAATACCTGCTAATATTATTTGCTCTTAGGTGAATCTTATTAGACCTGAACAAAAGGATATTTGGAAGACGGTGGTGTTCTGGAGGATTCTAGATAGGAAAGTTGTTTACACTGAAAGGAATTTAAATGTTTGTTCCTGTACAACTGACATGAAAGTATTCAAGAGGCTTTTCTGTGGTGGAAACCAGTATTTTTACATGGAACATAAATAGAATTCTAAACAGCTCTCAAAATGCAGGATTTTATTCTGAGATAACATGCTGGAATGATACCTGGTTTTTAATTCACGATTTTAAACTTTAAAACTTTGTTGTTGGATTCTTTAAAGTGCTTCACCCCTTAAATCAACGGGCTGTTGAATTTTCTGTAGTTCTCGTGTATCTGAAGATTCTCACTGTTCAAACACCTTCCTGTCAGTGCAATTCTCCTGCTGTCAGGCAGAAATAAACCTGTCATCAAGTCGGAATTCGAGAAGCTCGGCAGCCTGTGCTTCCTGCTGAAACACCTGACTAGGAGCTGCTTGGCACTGCTAACCTGCCAGCTTGTTTTCAGGAGCCCAAGTGGGAGCTGAGCATTTCTGGCTCTTGCTGTGTGAAGTTTGTTTGCATTGAGGTCACCCGTGGCTGAAAACATCCCATTTGTGCTTCCAGTGCTGATACAGAAGTGTTGGGGCTTTCACCCCAAATTGGTGTCTCAGTTCTAGCAGAGCCTCTGTGACAGTGGGTGAAGAGAGGTGTCCCAGGTTGTTTTTCTGGTGGATGGTGTTTTTAAAAGTACAAAATAGCAATTTAGTATCAAACACTGTAGGTCTGTGGTGTGAGCAGCTCACCACTGAGCACTTGTGCTTCCTGCTGTAGAGGCTTCCATGGAGGCAACTTTTACACCTGATCCTAAAGCAAAATCTTGGGATTATTCATAACTTGCCTTACCAGTCTTGTGACTAAAGAGATTTATGATTTTTGAAGGTTTTTTTTTCCCTAATTAATCCTGCAGCGATTTCAGTGCTGAACATACACCATTCTCCTCTCTGGTCCCATGGAAGTGTTAAACGAGTGGATTAGTGATGCTGTGGGCTCGAGCACAAAGTGGGGTGGTTGTTACAACCACTGTGGCTCTCACAGAAAGGACTGCAAACTGACCCCAAACCCCACCCCTCCAGAAACGTGCCTGGCTCGCCTCTCCTTGCCAAGGGCACACTTGCCAGGGGAGAATGTATTCAGGATGCTGTCACAGACTTGGAGAAGAACCACGAATGTCCATTTTTACACCGGTAGTTCCTATTAGTGAGCGTGGATTTACCTGCTGAGAGCTGCAGGATGGCTTTCCAGCTGTGGAATTGGAAGCAAACTAATATATGCAGCTGGCAAATAGCTGCTACATTTTTCTCTTCTTTTTTTTTCTTGCCCACAGTAGATAAAATAAATCCACGCTCACATCAAAAGGATAGCAGAAAGAGCTGTGTAATAGGTTCAAGTGATTCAAGTTATATATCTGATTTTTAAGAGGGCAAATGCTTTTACAGTTAGAGAACTGCTGAGATTCCTTTTCTGGCATGGGTAGTTGTGCTGTTAATCTCTGATTTCTGTTAAAAATTCCCAGTCAGGTCCCACCTGTAGAATCAGTAGATAAAACATTCACCTAAAGTGCTTCAGGGAAGGGCTTTTAAGTCCTGCTTTGATAAATACACACGGTCTGGCATCTGCATGTCTTGAGATACTGCTGAAATTAAGTCAGATTTTTAATGAATCAGCTCCTTCAAATCTTGGCACTAATTGCATGGGCTGGTCAGTTGAGACGCTTCGAGAGCACTTGAGTTTTCTGGGTTTAATTTGTATTTGCTGCAGGGAAGGACTTTTGCTCAAATCTAAGAACGCTGTGTGCTGTGCTGCTCTGAACTTGGGACTCTCGGAGGTCCTGTGGCTGGTTCTTCTCATGCTGCATGGCCACATTTTAGGCATCGTCCACAGAACACTTGAGTGCACGCTTTGATATCTGACTCCAATTTTGATGCATCCTAATTAGCACAGACACGAAGTGCGGTTCTGAAGGCAGTGTTAGACGTGCAACTACCATTCGTAGCCACAGGAGGGGTCTCTAGGCCAGCTCCTGATAGACTTTTAAATGTTTCTAAGAAGAAACGTTTCGAAGCTGTTTGTGTACAACCCCCCTCCTGTTTTTGTGCCACCGAGGAGCCCCCAGTTTGTGACCTCTGCTGACACCCACAGCGCTGCCATCGTGCCACTGTGTAACTCCAGCTGCCTCCTTCCCACCTTCCCTTCTGTGTCCCGCAGCACAGCCGGTGTTTGTGTTGTCATAGGCGATCTGTATAACCTAGGAAATGTTCTCTTGTGTGGCCACACTGGCCCGGGAGGTTAGTCCTGAGAAGTTGTTTAAATGTACTATTGGAAAATAAAGATAACAAACGAGTCACTCTTAGTTTGTCTTAAATGAGATTGTAGGTCTTCTGCGTTTGGGTTTTCCTTAGATCTTGGAGGGCCTCTTGTTCCTGTTGCTTCTCAGGATGTGACTCTGGCTGAGGGGTGGGAGGCTGCTGGTTGCTGTGTGTGGCAGCGTCCTCTGCTCAGGAGCTGTTCGAGCTCTGCTCTGGGCATCTCTGAGCTCTCCTGAGTGATCCTGAGTAGGAACAGTATTTGCGTGTCTTCCTTAGGAAGTGCTGCTGCAGGTCCGTGTCTGAGATGGGCTACAGGATTTGGGATGGAACACTTCTGTTCTCTCTGAGCAGCCTGGTCTAGTGGAAGGTGTCCCTGCCCATGGCAGAGGGTTGGAACGGGATGGTCCTTAAGGTCCCTTCCAAACCAAACCATTCTGGGATTCATATCTGAGCTCTGTGTTGCCATAATAATCCGTCTTGCTGACCATCTCACTGTTGTTTTCATCAGAGACATAATTATTTTGAAGCCTGAAAGGATTAATAGTTCACGTGGAATTTGGTTTATTTTACATCATAGATTCCTAGAGCTAAATAATCCACTAATACTTAAACCTGATACCCTGAAGAGAAACTGGGGTAGTTTAATGAAGGGTCTGTAGTGAAGAACCTCAAGAAGTTAACTTGGGCTCCCTGCCCTTCCTGTGTAAATACCTCGATAGAGCTGCTTTATAAACTGGGAAAAGACAATGCTTTGAAGTATTCATCAGCCCTAATCTTAAATTCTAAGCGGTTTAAGGAATTAAAAACACACGGTGCTGCCAGCGGGCCGCGACTCTGCTGAAGTCAAGCCCAGGCTGCAGAAAGCACGGCACCGCCCTGGCGGTGCATAGAGAGGGGGAAAGGCGCTGAGTGGCAGCCGGCGGCGAGGCTCGTTAGCCCGGTGGCCACAATGCCCGACCCCGCCGCGTCCCCCGGACTCCGTCCCGGCTCCCTCAGGGGCTCCGCCCGGGGCCCGCCCGTCACGTGACCAGCCGCGCGGCCCGCACCATCCCACGGGGGGGAGCGCGGCCCTCTCCCGGTGCCGCAGCCGCGGGTCGCAGGGGGCGGCTCGTCTCCTCTCGGCTCTCCGGTGATCGGACACCTCTGTTCGAGCTCTGCGCCGTGACAACGGGGCACGGGGGCAGCGCGGGAGGGAAGGAGGTGCCTCCGGACCTCCTCATCTCCCCCCTCTCTTGAGGTAATGGCTCTGCCCGGCCCCTGTGGACAGGACGGCCCTGGGCCGTGCCACTGCCGCAGCCGGGGGGGGTGGTGTGAGGGACCCTCGGGAGGACAGCGAAAAGTCCCGGCTCGGTCCCGCGGTACGAACAGGCTCCTCATCCCTCTCTCCCGCCTTCTCCTCCCTCTTCTCGCCGTTCCTTGGCGGCGGCGAGCGGGCGGCCGGGGAGCTGTCTGCGCCTGTCCCCCCCCGGGTGGCGGCGGGGGTGGTACGGCCGGTGGGTCAGTCGGTGTCAGGCGCCCGCGGACACGGGCCGGGCCGGGGGAGCCGCGGTGAGCGGGGCCGGGCCGGGGGAGCCGCGGTGAGCGCGGCCGGGCTGGGGGGAGCGGCCACGGGGAACCGGGACCGGGTCCCGGCAGCATAGCCCGGCCCGGGGCCGGCAGGGCCTGAGGCGTTCGGGTCCGGGGGCGCTCGGCAGGACCGGCCCGGCCCGGCCCGGCCTGAGGCTCCGGGGAGGGGGGTGTGGGCTGTCAGACCTCAGCCTTGATCAGAGGAGGCACCGAGATATCCAGAGGGATGGAGCCCGTCTCCTGTGAGGAAAGGCTGGGAGAATTGTTATTGTTCAGCCTGGAGAAGTGAAGGCTCAGGCTGACCTAATTGTGGCCTTCCAGTACCTGAAAAGCACTTAGAGAAAAGATGGGACAAGGCTATTTACAAGGATCTGGAGTGACAGGACAAGGGGGATCGGGTTCAAATTGAAAAAGAGCAGGTTTAGATTAATGCTAGGAAGAAATTCTTCCCTGTGAGGGTGGGGAGGCCCTGGCACAGGTTGCCCAGAGAAGCTGTGGCTGTCCCATTCCTGGAAGTGTCCAAGGCCAGGTTGGAAGGGGCTTGGAGCAACCTGGGCTAGTGGAAGGTGTCCCTACCCATGGCAGGGGGTGGAATGAGGTGTTTTTCAAGGTCCCATTCCAGCCCAAACCATTCTGGGATTCTGTGAGCCTGCCCCTGTGAGGCCAGAGGTATTTGGGTATGAGGGGTCAGTCTAGTCCCATTTCACCCCCAGTGGGGCCTGAGGTCTCCTGGCTTAGCGACAAGGATATGGATATGGGGGGGTGGAGGGGGGCACTGCTCAATTCCCATCCCATCAGGACACAGAGGGTTGGTCCTGGATCAGTGGAATGCCCAGGGAGGTGGTGGAGTCCCCATTCCTGGAGGTGTCCAGGGAACGAGTGGACGCGGCACTCAGTGCCCTGGTCTGGCTGACGAGGTGGTGAACGGTCACAGGTTGAACTGGATGCCTGTATGGTCTTAGAGGCCTTTTCCAACCTAAATGACCTGTTCTGTGATCAGGTGGAGTGGTGCTGGTCCCTTGGGCTGAGCTTAAAGCCAGCTGCTGCCGGCACCACTCAGACCTGAGAGATACTGCGACATGCCGTGTGCTGACGTTGTGTGTTCTCTCCCCTCTGCAGGAGGCCTGGCGGGTGCTCTGAGCTCTCACTATGAATGCCATCGTTGCCCTGTGCCATTTCTGTGAGCTCCACGGCCCTCGCACCCTGTTCTGCACCGAGGTTCTGCACTCGCCGCTGCCCCAGGGCGCGGGCAGCGGGGACATCTCTGGGCAGAATGAGCAGGCGGAGGAGGAGGAAGGTGGGATCCAGATGAGCAGCCGGATCCGCTCGCACAGCCCGGCAGAAGGGGCCAGCGCCGACTCCAGCAGCCCAGGGCCAAAGAAGTCGGACATGTGTGAGGCAAGTGTGGAGATCTGAGTGTGGACATCAGCGGCCCTTGGCTTGACTAAAGGGCTTGCAATTCTCTAATGCAAATTGAGTTATTTAGAGAGAAAAAAAGTGTGAATTGCACCTTTCTGTGTGTGACTGCTAGTGCCAGAAAACCTGCAAGTCCTCACAGACTGTAATGATCCGTGGCAAGAGGATGAAGGAGCTGTTGTTGAGTACACAGACCTTTGACAGAATGCTGTCTTGAGGTCTCTTTAAGCCCTGTGATCCTGTGATTCTCTTGTGTCTGAGAAATGCTTTTCTCTCCTTGAAGAGTATTTACTTTGTTAGATTAGAGTAGACCGTTTATTAATAATAATGATTTTAAGAGTAGTATTGATTAGGAAACAGAAAAAAATGGAAAACAAATTAAAACAATATATATATATTCTCAGTCATTCAGGGCTTTTCATCCTGGAGAAGAGAAGTTTGTGTGGAAACCTCCCAGTGGCCTTCCAGTGTGTGAAGGGGCCTACTGGGGGAATCCAGAGAGGGACTCTTCATCAGGAACTGTAGCGGTAGAACAAGAAGCAATGAGAAATTCAGATTAGATATAAGGAAGAAATTCTTCCCTGTGAGCATGGGGAGGCCCTGACACAGGTTGCCCAGAGAAGCTGTGGCTGTCCCATCCCTGGGAGTGTCCAAGGCCAGGTTGGACAGGGCTTGGAGCAACGTGGGCTAGTGGAAAGTGTCTCTGCCCATGGTGGGAGGTTGGAACTGGGTGATGTTTAAGATCCCTTCCAAACCCAAACCATTCTTGGGACTCTTATGATTCTCATACTTTCTTCTATTAATACTTGCTCTGAGGTATCTCACTTTCCCTTCTGTAATGGCCAGTTTTGTTTGGCCAGTTGGTTTCACAGCTGCTGTAACTGAATTTTACCACTTGCAGAGCCAGCACCAAGTTCACAATGAAATTAAATAGTGGAAAATGAGCGTAAGAGGAGAGGAAGTATTTCACAAAGTTCTGTGTGAGGAGGTGGGTTCAAATACTGACCCTGACTCACATTTCTTTGTCTTCTAAGCAGCTGTGTTCTCATTTATACGTGTAAGTAATGTTTGAAGGGAATATAGAGAGGTCTTTGGAAACCTGAATAACTGCACGCTCATTTATGGCTGGATTTTCTTTTCTGCCTCCAGGGGTGCCGCTCTCTTGCAGGAGGACACCCGGGATACGTCAGCCACGACAAGGAGACCTCCATCAAGTACGTCAGTCACCAGCACCCCAACCACCCCCAGCTGTTCAGCATCGTGCGCCAGGCCTGCGTGCGCAGCCTCAGCTGTGAGGTAACGGCCCTGGGGGACAGGGGGACACCTGTTTATGCCCCTCTGGTTTGCTTCAAATCCAAGCTACAGCTTTGCTGATCCTGGCAGCCTGAAACAGGGAGGGAGTGAGGTGGACAGACAGGCACAGAAGCCTGGATTCATTCCAGAAGTGGTGGTGATTTGTAAGGTTGATCTTTGATAACCTCGAAGGTTCCTTCCTCTCACCTTGTGAGACTAAAAATATCCCTTTCTTGGTTTTGTTCCTCGTGTTTATTGTCCTTCTTTCTAAGATAATCTGGTTCTGTAAAAACATCTGAATCTGTTGTTGAGCACCAAGAAATATTTGGTCTTTGTGGATCGTTGGCATTCATCATCTCACAGAAGTGAAGGGTAAACCTTACAGATTTAGTGAGCGTTTTGTGTCAGCAAAATCCCTTTTGGACTCTCAATATTGTAGTTGAATGCAGCTGAATTCTTAAAATATAGTTACACTGAAGGTTTTGAAGTGTTTGTAGGATACCTCTGGAGGGCTGTTTGACCACACTGTTTGGATAGTAGCCTAAAAAGGGCTTCATTTATTCACCAGATGTGTGTTAAAGTGCAGGAAGCTGTTCAGTTTTTTGCTCTATGATGTGTTGAACTACTTTAATGTGCGTGTCCCTTCCCTTCAGGTCTGCCCAGGACGTGAAGGCCCTATTTTTTTTGGAGATGAACAGCATGGGTTTGTGTTCAGCCACACCTTCTTCATCAAAGACAGCCTGGCTCGAGGTTTCCAGCGCTGGTACAGCATCATCACTATCATGATGGACCGGATTTACCTCATCAACTCCTGGCCTTTCTTGTTGGGAAAAATCAGAGGCATCATTGATGAGCTTCAGGGCAAAGCGCTGAAGGTGGGTCAGTGCACAGAGTCCCTTTGACTCAACAGCAGCAAAACATCATGATGGCTGATTGACAGCTCGGTCAAAAAGCTGATCCAGCTCATGCCAGGATGGTCATTAAGGTTGACACACAAGGGACAAGAAGATGGTGCATCCTGGAAGTGTTCAAGGCCAGGTTGGACAGAGCTTAGAGCAACCTGTAGAAGGTGTCCCTGCCCTTGGCAATGGGGTTGGAACAAGATGATCTTTATTGTCCTTTCCAACCCAAACCATTGCAAGATTCTGTATCTGGGGGTGTAGGAGGGAAGGAACGGGATGCCTTTGTCATTTTAAACAGTCAGTGTTTTTCACAGGCCTGCTAGACAATAGCTCTGTGAGAAATTTAAGTAACTAAAGTTGTGAAGGACAGTGATTTTTGAGCACAAGTGTTACTTAATGATAACTTCAGTCAATCTAAGCATAAGATGTCCCTTCTCTCTGTTTTCCCATAACTGGACGAGTGTGTGTGTGTGACGCACCCTTCCCACTTGGGATTTTGGTTGTGATTTTTCGGCTCTGTGTGACGGTTTAATCTCTCTCAGTCTCTGACACTGCCCTTCCTGTGCGTGCAGGTGTTTGAGGCAGAGCAGTACGGGTGCCCTCAGCGTGCCCAGCGCATGAACACGGCCTTCACTCCCTTCCTGCACCAGCGGAACGGGAACGCCGCCCGCTCCTTGACGTCCCTGACCAACGACGAGAACCTGTGGGCATGTCTGCACACTTCCTTTGCTTGGTGAGGCCAGCAGTGTTTTTTCTGGCTTCTGCAACTCCTTCCCGAGGAGAAAATTGCCGTATTCTGAAAGGCTGGGAATGTGATTTGAGTGTTTGTGTGTTTTTTTTTCTTGAGGTAATAAATCAGACTTGGCTGAGTAGTGTCTTAGTTGGAAGGAGACAACACTGATGCCTTTAGGACAAAAAAGTGTCTTTTTGCTGTGAAGTAAAACTAATGTGGCAGATACCAGAAGCCATGTCTATGTAGATGGAAAGGTTTTGAGATGTGAAAGTGTGGAAGAAAGGAATAAAAGATGCTTCTACTCCCAGTGTGCCGTACCTTGAGTTGACCTACCTCAGTGATTCACCTGGAAGTGCCCGTGGTTTGTGATCAGCAGTGTGGGAGGTGCAGCCATTGGGCTCTGTGGGAGTCCAGTTGCTCCAGTGCCTGAGTGTCTCATTAAACTTCCCTGGAAAGATGCCACAGAGAGGGTTGCAACACCGGCATGTGATTTGGATGCGGGATAAGTATGTTGCAAAAAGAAGTTGCAAAGTGGTGGGATCTGGGTGACTTTGCATGGCAGCGATTGTAAGACGTGTTGATAGTTCCACGCTGAGGAAAGCACAGGGATGTGTTGGAAGGGAACACAGAGTGGTTGGTGGTTGGATTTTTTGTTGAGCTCATAGCACTGGATTTCTTAATGGATTTTTGCACCCAGCAAGCAGCCTGCATAAACACTGCTTCTTGTTCTTTCGATGCCTCCAGGCTTCTGAAAGCTTGTGGTAGCCGACTTACAGAGAAACTTCTGGAGGGAGCACCCACAGAAGACACCCTCGTTCAGATGGAAAAACTTGCAGGTGAGATGGAAGCTTCCAGGGCTGGAAAGACCCTCTGAGAATGGTTTGTGTGCGTAAACACCACGTCCTTTGATCAGCATCACAAGCACAGCATCTCTCATCAGCTCTACCTTCGTGGCAGTCTTTGCAGCAGCTGATACTCTCTCCCATCTGGAGATGACTCTGACAGGAATGTGAAATCCAGGCGCCTCAAAGGCTCTCTGCACACAGAGTAGGAGTGTTGCATCATCATGATTATTGTTCTTTCTGGCTGTGCTGGCCCTCCCAGTGAATGTCTAGAGCCAGAGGAATTTGCAGTCACCACATATGGAGTTCTTGCTTCTTTTTCTACAAACTTTCTAAAATTAAAGGATCATAATTTGTTTTTCTTGCACTGAATTATTTTATTAACCCCTTTAGACTAAAGCTTTGGCCATAACCTTTAAAACTAAATAGAGAACACATAGCTGTCAAAAGATTTGACTCTGTGTTCTGTAGGAGATGAAAATTCTTTTGTGACGCTTCAATGGTTATCTTTTATCTGAATTAACTTTTAGTTGTGTCTATGCTGCCAGTGCTTTCAGTTACTGTGTTCTGAGCTCTGTCTTCCCACATACAGCCAAAATCATGTGGCTGCAGCATGTGGGCACTTCTGAGACAGTTTCCATTCCTAGAGAGCAGCAGTTTTTATGACCAGTCTGCCTTTTTTTTTTTGCTAGATCTGAAAGAAGAGTCAGAAGGCTGGGATGGTTCTGAGGAAGAAGAGAAGCCTTCCCAGCCAGATGTTGTGGAAGGGCAGGAACTGTCTAAATGCTCACCCGAAACGTCTCTGATGCCAGATTGCAACAGCTGGAACGTCGCTCACAGAAGGTTGTCTGTCTTTCGCTCTCTCAGGCACATGAGACAGGTAAGAGAGGATGCTGAATTCACAAACTTTGCTCCTGATAATGTTTTTTGAAAAGATATATTTGTTTCCTGCAATCTGCACTTCTTTCCTCGTTCTGTGTTCAGCACAGTGCCTGCCCAGCCAGTAACACACTATCAGCTGCATCTCTGGGGACACTCTCTTCCTCTGGCATCACGTGGGCCTCTGCTGATCATCAGTCATGTGGGATGGGGTCATATGATTTCACGCAAATCCTGCACTTCTTCCCAGGAGCAGTGACACTGATTTACTACAGAGGTTGTGCGACATCTTCAAAGCCATTGTCCTGCATGTCAGCCATGGTTTTGACAGGGCAAACTGGACATTTCACACATTTTCATAACCAGTGCAGAATGCTTTGGGTTTGTTTTTCAGGTTCTTGGGGCATCAGCATTCCGAATGCTGGCTTGGCATGTTCTGATGGGGAACCAGGTCATCTGGAAAGCTCGAGATGTGGATCTTGTCCAGTCTGCCTTCGACGTGCTACGGGTAGAAACTTTTTCCTTTGTTTCCTGGCTGCATATTTTTACATGTATTTCTCTAGTAGTCCAGCCTTTATAATGACCTGTCTCTGACGTGTAACCTTGTGAAGAGTGCATTCTAAATTATGTGGCTTTGAAAACAACAACAAAAAAACCCAAAACATGCACCAAACAAAAACTCCTCAACCTTTGGATGCCTTGCTTGTCCTCAGAAACACCATAGTCTTTCAAGCTGAGTAGGATAATTTGATCCCCCCAAATCAGGAGCATCTGCCTGAGCAGTGCTCCAGGTCTTGGCTGGCCCTGGAATTCAGGGAGAAAATTGTACTTTACTCATTTAGTTCCAGTGTTTTTCTTCGTGTGTCCTCCCCTCTCCAGACGATGCTGCCCATTGGGTGCGTGCGGATCATCCCCTACAGTGACCAGTATGAAGAGGCCTATCGGTGTAACTTCCTAGGGCTGAGCCCACATGTCCAAATCCCACCCCACATCCTATCATCTGGTAAGAACCTGCTGCAGAACCCTCTCCTTCCCTTGTCATCTTACGTTAAAGGACACCAAACTGTTATTTTTTTTAATAAGTATTGGCTGCATGAACTAAAGCCTGTACCACTTCATTTTGTTTTCCCCGTGTGCTTGCCTGACCAGTGGTTGAAAGATTCAACACCTTCTTCCAGCACTGATCCCTAGCAGGGTCTGTAGCTGTGTTTTGTAATCTGGACTAGCACAGTTCATGCACTTTTGGGCTCTTGCTGCTCTAGAGTTTGCAGTCCTCGTGGAGGTCCGCGCTGCCACCCGCTCCAGTCTCTACCCAACTCTGTTTGACGACGAGCAGTCCCTCAACAAGTACGAGTTTGTTGTCACCAGTGGTAGCCCTGTTGCAGCAGATCGAGGTGGGTGATTTGACAGCAGAAAGAACTTGTGTCACTGAGTTTAAAAGAGCATCTTGATCTTCAGCTGGTTTTCATGCTGTTCATGCACTGGCCCTTAAGGAAGCCTGAGTAGAAGCCAGTCAGTTTGCAACTGGGATGTTGCTGTTTGAGGTGAGGGTCACAACAGACTGATTAATTATCCAGGATTTGCATTACCAGATCAGCATTTTGCTTATTAATTTTCATAAATGAGAAGTGGATTCTGTAACATGGTTACAGGAATAATTGTAGGGAAATTCTGTAACCCACAGTGAACAATTTCTATCCCGAAATATTTGTGTGTTTATTTGGAGTAAGTCTAACTTATAAGGACCGTGACATTACTCATCTCCCATGTTCCACTTGATGGACAGGTATGACTGCTAGAGAAATATCCAGAGTTTTTTATTTTACTGGCTTTGTTCAAGCACTTGAATATTTGCATCCAGATGTGATCTGAGTCAGGTCCATCAGTCTTGTGTTTTCTGGGAAGTCTTAATTTAGATTAATTGCCTTCACTGAGTGTCTCAAAAGACATGGCATATGGCTCATCCTTCCTGCTCTGTCCCCTGAAGATACAGATGCAAAGCAGAGACTTGCTCTCCCCATAGTGTTCTTCCTGTTGTAGATCCCACGTGTATAATTAGTCTACTTTCCATCCAACCAGTGGCATGTCCAGAAGCTTCTGGACAAAAATAGTCACTGAAAGGTCTTTTTTTCCACCAAAGCATCAAACTTACTAGGCCACAGACTGCTGGGAAAAAATCCTCCTAGGGAATTCCAGAAAGTGGTCCAGGGATGCCTTAAGTTGCATGTTGGTTTATTTTTTTCACCAAGTATCCTGGAACTACCCTTAGCAAGAGGAACATTAAACTGAGAGCAAGTGGAGACTTCAGAATTGAGGGTTTATATTTTTATATACACGTTTGTGTATTGTACAAAGTGTTGTGTTTTTAATGAGATTTTGATAAGGGAACAACAAAATCTAAGCAGCATTTAAAAGTGAGTCTGAAGAAAACAAAGGCCCCTGTTTGCACTTCCCGGCTCCTTCACTAAATTCCATGTTGCTTCTTGGATCAGATGCTTTTCTTGTGGGATGATATTTAGCTCCTCTTCCATGGAAATGAAATCCAGGCAAGCCACTGGAGGGTGTATTTAACGGTAGTAAAGTAGCAGTAAAGGTCTAAGCAGGTAACCTTTTAGCTTGTGTGTCCCCTTTTCACCCTTTCCCCCTCTTTCTGCTCCTGTAGTTGGCCCAACAATCTTGAACAAGATCGAAGCTGCCCTGACCAACCAGAACCTCTCCGTAGATGTTGTGGATCAGTGCCTTGTTTGCCTGAAGGAGGAGTGGATGAAGTAAGTACATCTGCTTTGCTTTCAGAGAAACAGCTTTGGCACTGATCCTGGAGCAGTTACAGCAGAGTGCAGGACAGACTTGTAGTCAGGTAACTTCTGCTGTAGCTCGACAGTAGCTGGATTTACAGGAGTAAATTAAGTCAGGAGTTAAGAATATCAGAGTTTTTCTGCTCTAGTCCCAACTCTCCTTTTGGCTTTCAGCAGTTTTTAACCTTTATGCTTCAGTTCACACATCTGTAGGTTACCTGCATGACAACACCTGTCTGCCTCACCTTCCTTAGGAGGATTAAGTATGCAAATACCTCAGTGCCTGTCAGTGTGCAGCCATATCCCAGCACAGGTAACGCACCAAACAGATGTCAGGCTTGTGCCTGCAGGCACTACATTTCAAAGGTGCAAGTAGGTGTAAAGGGAGACCAGTCAGTCATGTGAAGTAATTCATGGAACATCACAAATCTGTGAATTTACCTTAAGGCCAGATGGACACTAGATGTGTCTCCCAGGGAGATTCCCAGTTGTCACAATTAATTGTTGTACTTTCCGCTAGAATGAAAAAAACAAACTAGAAATATGCTTGTTACTCCTGAAAATGAGTCATCTCCCTAACTAATCCCCCTTCCTCATCAAAGCATGAGAATAGTTTCCACAAAACTCTGGTTGAAGCTTTTGTTAATATTTAGTTGCAGTAGGTGCCAAGAGAAACTCCAGTCCCTTCTTGTTCCATATTTGATGAGCGAGTCCATTTAACAGTGACAAGAATCTCTTGTTTCTGCAGTAAAGTGAAAGTCCTCTTTAAATTCACTAAAGTGGACAGCAGACCCAAGGAGGATACCCAAAAACTGCTGAGCATTCTGGGAGCTGCAGAGGAGGACAACGTCAAGCTTCTCAAGTTCTGGATGACCGGCCTGAGCAAGACGTACAAGTCCCACCTGATGTCAACAGTTCGCAGCCCAACGTCCTCAGAGTCCCGAAATTGAAGGGTGCCCAACCTCCCCTGCTGCCTTCAGAGCAGGGAACCCCACGTTACCTCTGCTGAGCCTGCAGCATGTGCTTTAGGTGGACAGTGCAGCTCCAGCACTGTCCTCCTGGTCCTCAAACCAACTTGAAGAGTGACTTGAGTCTTTTCTAATTGCTGTGAGACTGGACTAATAAGTGCTAATACACAGTGCTGCTCTCTGTCTGAAACTCAACTCTCAATCTACACCTGCACACTCAAGACTAAAACACAGCAACGCTCAAAGGATCAGTGTGAATTAATTAAAATCCCATCCTGTCCTCGTCAGGCATTCTGGTGTGGCAGCAGACCTCAGTTCTAGATTCCTTGGCAAGACTCAGATATGTGTGACAACATCCAGAGCTCCTGGGATTGGATATGGTTAATCTCAGCAAATCCCACATAAATCTCCAAAATGCCTGAGAGAACAAGAACCAAAAAAAAAAGAGAGAGACGTCACAGGGTGTGGATCCCATGTAAATTATTTCAAACCACTTTATGCTCAGATTTAAGAGACTATTTTCTGCTGTAGCATAAGTCAGGATATCCCACGGGAGTCCTGTCACTCCTCTTTATTTATTTATATCTTAACTTGAGAAGGTTTCAGCATTTGCTTTGGAAATCTTGTCTGGGAGGGCGAATTGTAAAATAAGAAGTCTCAAAATGCAGCCTGCTTTCCTCTCAAGAGGGTAAAATACTGGCCTTGTTTTGCCTGTGGTTGCAGAACTTCCAGGTAATGAAGATACACCCTCACCAGGATAAGGTTCTGGAGTTCTTCTGTCTTCAGAAGTAGTTTTTTAGCTTCCTAATTAAGTTGAGCAGAAAAGATTCAACCTGTAGGTGCTCCCTTATATAACTCTCTAGTAGCCATTTTTGCTTAATAGTTCATGGAAACATTGGTGCATTTTTTAATTACCTAAACAGATATTCCTTATCTGTACTGTAAGGAATCACTGTTTCTGTTGTGAAGTCTAGGGTTTATGTCTATTTTTTTGGATCATTATTGGGAAAACTTGACGTTACCACAGACATTCTGAACAAGCTAAAGGCAGGTTTTACCCAGGTGACCTTCTACACTCATTCAAGCTCAGAGAGGATGTTCCAACTTGTCACGAGTTCTGTTCTTATATATAAAATATGCAGGTTGATTTTTGTCTGGAACATCTGCAAAATGGAGACAGGCATTAAATCTCATAAGAGCTATTTTTGTAAAAGGAACAAAGCCTGGTTTTGTGTTAATTTGCAGTGTGTTTGTGTGTGTGTTTGTGTGTGTGTGTTGTGGTGGGGGAAGCAGCAGTTGGTCCACTAAAATTCCTGCATCTTACCCTAGATCTAACCTACAGAGTTTAATAGTCTTTCCCTCTTAACATTGTGTTAGTTTCTTGTAGAGTGACCGGGTAGTCTTTATTTTTGTACTTGAAAACTATTCTGGTCCAATTCAGAGCTGTATAACACAGCAGGTGAGAAATTACTTGGCATTTAGACCTTCTCAATTGCTGAACTGGTTTTATCTTTTAAAATCCAGCTCTCCCAAGCAATCCAACATCAAAACCTAGTGTAGTGGCTTCTTCCAAAACTGTGAAAAGGTGGTCCCAAGGTCAAGGCTCAGTCTGCTTGTGCCTGGTGAGACATATGCGATGCTGATCCATCTTCATCCTGACCTGAAAACAAGGCTGTCATGGACAACCGGACTCTGGATAACACATCATTTTTGAGCCAGGGCGAGGAAACCAGTAACTTAACGCTTATAAAATGCCCACAGGAAAGAAGTGGGGGAGCTGCTAAGTCAGTGAGCATGTAACCCAGATGTGCTTGGCTGCCGGAACACATCTATATGCGGGATTACCAAACAGTTGTCCGGGCAAGTTCCTGCAGCTCGCTGAGGCCGCGGGTGCTCCCTTTGCCGTCAGCGATAGCTGGAATGTGCACAACTTAATTAACAAGAAGTCATGTCTGCAGACATCTTTCACCACCCTCCTCCCCTCCAAACGATACGCCTTAGAGACAAACTGATTAAGGCAGGATAATTCTTTATTCCGAGGTGATTTCCTTTCCTGCCTGGCTGAGCAGCGCGTACCTGGGAGCGAGGTGGGAGCGGCGAGTGCCGGAGTGCCAGCCCTGGGTCACCGCTGGGTGCAGGTAGAGACAAAGCCTTTTTGCACCAGTTCTGCCACCCCTGTCCCCTCAGCTGGGCAGGATCCAGCAGGTCGAGGCAGGTGATTGTCCCCCTCTATCCTGCCCTCGTGAGACTCCACCTGGGGTATGTGTCCAGCTCTGGGACCCCAACATCAGAAGGATGTGGAGCTGCTGGAGCGAGTCCAGAGGAGGCCATGGAGATATTCCATGGGCTGGAGCACCTCTGCTCTGGAGCCAGGCTGGGAGAGCTGGGGGGGTTCACCTGGAGAAGAGAAGGCTCCAGGGAGACCTGAGAGCCCCTTCCAGGGCCTAAAGGGGTTCCAAGAGAGCTGGAGAGGGACTTGGGACAAGGGCCTGGAGTGACAGGACAAGGAGGAATGGCTTCCCACTGCCAGAGGGCAGGGATAGATGGGATATTGGGAAGGAATTCTTCCCTATGAGTGTGGTGAGGCCCTGGCACAGGTTGCCCAGAGAAGCTGTGGCTGCTCCAGCCCTGGAAGTGTCCAAGGTGAGGTTGGGTGGGGCTTGGAGCAACCTGGTCTCATGGAAGGTGTCCCTGCCCAGGGCAGGGGGTGGGACTGGATGATCCTTAGGGTCCCTACTGCGTATCTGCAGCACAAGGGCTGGTGTTTGGGGACAGGTTGGGTGTACGGGGAAGGGTTTGGTGTTTGGAGAAGGGTTTGCTGTGTGGGGAAGGATTTGGTGTGTGCGGAAGGGTCTGGTGTGTGGGGAAGGGATCAGTTCGGTGTGTGGGGTTTTGTGTGCGGGAGGAAGGGGTTTGGTGTGTGGGGAAGGGTTTGGTGTTTCGGGAGAGGTTCGGTGTTCAGGGAAGGCTTCAGCGGGGAAGGGATCAGTGTTTGCCGAAGGGCTGGATGTGCGGGGAAGGGAAGGGTTCAGTGTATGAGTGCTTGCGTGTGGGTGCAGGTTTGGTGTACGGGACAGGGTTCATTCGGTGTTTCGGGAAAGGTTTGGTGTGCGGGCTTTCGCTGTGTCCGCAAGGCTCAGCCCCAGCCCCCGCAGCCCCTCCCCGCCGCCTCTGGCGCCTGCGCGGCGCTCCAGGGGGATGTGTCCCTCGGGATGCGTCCCGCGTCCCTCGGGATGAGTCCCGCGGGGCTCCCTGCGGCCTCGGTGCTCGCCGTGGCGGCGGCGGCCGCGCTGGCGGTGGCGGCGGTGGCGGCCTGGCGGCGGCCGCGGCCGGTGCGGGAGGTTCTGTTCTTCCCGTCGCGGCCCTGCTGCCTCGAGGCGCTGCTGGCCGAGGCGGCGGCTCCCGGCGCGCCCGCCCGGCCCTGCCCGTGCCCTCTGCCGCGGGCCGAGACCTCGCTGAGCCGCCTCGTGCGGCGCCTGCTCTCCGCCCGCCGCTCCCTCGACCTCTGCATCTTCTGCTTCTCCTGCCCGCAGCTCGCCCGCGCCGTGCACCTCCTGCACCGCCGCGGGGTCCGCGTCCGCCTGGTCACGGACGCGCAGTACATGGGGCTGCACGGCTCGCAGATCGGCCGCCTGCGCCACGCGGGTGAGCGCCCGGCGCGGGGGGCGCGGGGGATGCCCGGGGGGCCCTCAAGCAGCTGCCGTGTCTTTGCAGGGATCCAGGTGCGCCACGACCAGCACAGCGGGTACATGCACCACAAGTTCGCCATCGTGGACCGCAGGATGCTCATCACGGGCTCCCTCAACTGGACCACGCAGGCCATCCAGAGCAACAGGGAGAACGTGCTGGTCGTGGACGACGCCGCGTGCGTGAAGCCCTTCCTGGACGAGTTCGAAAGGATTTGGGAAGAGTACAATCCCGCCAATTACAGTTTTCCCAAAGTCAGTAACTGATCGAGCTGCCGTGCGGGGCTGGTGGAGCACGTGGAGCACTTAACAGCTCCACGAATTTATTATTTTGTGTAGACATCATTGCTTTATACCCGCCTGGGTGCAGCTTGGGTAAACTCCTCCAGAGAAACGAAGTGCTCAGTGCCCTAAAATGACGCAGATCCCTTGCTGCAGGCCATTCCTGTGCTAGAGGGAATGGCCTACCTGTTTGGCGAGTTGTTTTGTGGGGATGACAGGGATAGAGCCGCATTCAGAGGCATTAAAACATTTGGCAAACTCGTTGCTGTGCCTTGGTGCAGTCAAGGTATGTTCATACCTTGCTGGGCAGGTGTTTCAGGGGTAAAAGACACATTTGCCAACCTGGGGTACTGTAGATGGAATTGTGTCCCAATGGCTCCTCTACACCAGTAACTAAAGGAGAGATTAGAGGGCTGCAGCAGTTTGAGTTTATGTAGATTAAGCACCTGAGTTACATTTCTTGTTGGCATTCATTGTTGAGAGTTTGTAAAAAGAAATTTGTGGGAAATAGGCGGAAATTTCTAAGTTTTGATGGTGTATATGTTTCTTTTGGTTAAAGATTACTAGAGAGCTCTGGTGTAAAAGAATGAGCACAGATACTAATGACAGGCTGGTCTTCCAAGGAAGTGTAGGGAAGACTGGAAGGAAATGGGAAAAAATTGTTCCCTGGGATCAGTCAGTCTGTCTGGAGAGCAGACATGGCTGGAGTTGGGTCACCCATGCCAGGAGAGGTCTGGAAACCCTGGTTCATTCAGGTGAGACGGTGGGACACCGTGTCCTGGTGTGGGTCAGTGACCTCACCTGTGCTGGCAGCAGTGGGAGGGCAGAGCAAGGGGAGGGAGGTGACACCCCTGTCCCTGCAGCTCAGAGCGGAACAAAAATGGTGTGAACCAAAGGATTTCAAACTGAATAGTGGCTGTGTAAGAACTGTTTCACACTGAATACAAAGTGCCTTAACCTTTTTTCACTTTAAGAGGTTATTTGATATTCTGTTACCAGTTTTTTACCAGCGGTGCTGTGACTGGCACTGCCAAATAAACCATTTTCGCAGAAAACCTCACCATCCTCATCTGGTTTTTGCAGTTCCTGTAGATCCTTAGGTGTTATTTAGGAGACATGGATGTCACCAGAGATTGTAGATTTGTTCTGTTCTGCCTGAGAAAGGTCGTACAGAGGAAAGAACATGATGTTACCTGTGGTGTACCAACTACAGAAGCACTTGGGGAAGGTCATTCTCTAGTAAATCCTGTTCAACAGCACTAGTTTTAAACTACTTTAAATGTATTACTGCTTATTAAAATGCTGCCTGTTGCATTTCCTGTGCCAAGTGGGACTGTAAGAGCAAACAGCTCCCTCATTTTCAGGCTCCGGCCTCTGCCCTGTTCTTCTTTTCGAAAGAAAACACCTCACACACGGCGTGCAAAGGGTGGTGCAAAAATAGTTTATTACAATATAGTTAATGTAAAGTTAGGTAATTATATTTACAGAGTAAAAATGATCAGCTCCATCCAGGGGAGCCTAGCATGTCACACAGGGGTCTGTAAGGAATAAATACTGTGAGGAGAAGGGATGTGTCTGTTAGAGCGAGCAGCCGATGGGGAATGGTGGCCCTTAAAAAAGCACTGAAATAAACTGGAAGGGAGAGGGGAAGGAGAGAGGAACTCACACACGCTGAGAAACAGGAGCCTCCCACACCCTTCCCCTTTGCAGAAGGAAAATACCCCGTGTGGGAGGTCAGAGGCTGCAGCATCCCAGAAGTACCCGGGCTCTGATGCCACTTTGCTGCTCAGCCACGTCACAGGTCAGAGGTGGAGGGCTGGCTGCTGCATCCCCTCATCTCAGAAATGACTCTTGCACCCTCCTTGCTCACAGTTCCTTCGGGTCATTTCCATGCACAAGTGGCAGGCTGCGGGTTTAACCCAGAACGAGTCCCTGCCGCTTACGGGTCAGCTGTGGGGTAAAGCTGCACTCAGAGACCCAAGGCAGAGCTGTTTTCCATATGGTTGTGAAGACTGACCATTAGTACCTGAACAGCCTGCTCAGACATCACCCACAGCCTTGCAGAGCTTCCTTCTGTCCCCCCCCCCAAACCTCCATCCTTTCAAATGGTTCTTTAAGCTCTCAGGCCACCCAGAACTCCAGGTCCCCAGAGGGTGGACATGGGAAAAGCCAGAGCATTCCTGCTTTCTACTTACCATAGGCTCTAGTATTTTACATGCTTTACTGTCTCTAGAACAAACAGTGAGTGTTCCTGTCGTCCTGCACACAGGGTGAAGAAAGCATGAAGAAAACAATGGTAATTGCACCCACTTATTTACAAGTTCACAGCCAGCTGGGTTAGTTCAGTTGGAACCAACTTGTCTGGCTCACCAGGTTTCTCTAGTAAATCCCACACCCTCTGTTCCTTCAGCAGCCTCACACGGAGGCCAGGCTCACGTTGTTCCCAGCCTGGTGCTCCCTGATCCTGCAGCTGGATCCTCTTCTAAAAAACGGTTTGTACTACAGGATCACGTTCAACTCGGGAGTAACTGCGGTGTAACTACGCTGGAAGCTGCGGGCACTGCACTGCCACGCTGCTGTGGGATGTGGGTCTGTGCAGCAGGGGCTGTGGGTCCCCTGGAAAGCCCAAGGGAATCCCAAATGTGCTGTGCAAGGAAGTGCAGTGTTACAGGTGCCCCCCGAATCCGGGGGCTCGCTGTGCTCGCCGTGGCAGCGCCGGGTGACTGTGCAAGGAGAGCTGTGTCTCAGCAAGGAGTGGCTGCCGCTCTCTGTAACAACAGGCAGCAGTTTGCACGTGCAGGGCGTGGATGCCACTTTCAAACACAAGATTGCCGAGTCCTCTGAATGGAAAAAAAAAAAAATAACCCAAATTTATAGCAAAGTAGGTTACAGCGGTCAAAGGGACTGTACACAATCTTTGGACAGGTACCTTCAAAACTAAAGGTGTAGATCAGCAGAAAAGGTTTGAAAATATATTTATAACAGTCCTAAAACCCCAAAGAAACGGTTTTATCAGGGAAGACGGGGTGGGTTGGGCATGCTACTTCTTTTCCAGCCTGAATGTGGAACAAGATTTAAAAATCAAACCCACAACTCAGTCGCAAAAGAGAACCCTCTGCTAATTGCTGAGGAATAAATATTTACACTGCATGCTTGGAATACTATACAGGTTTTAAATTTTTTTTTTTTTTTTTTTTTAAGAAAAGAATAACAAAGCTCTTTTTCCTTAAAAAATGGGGAAAAATTACAGAGCAAAGGCAAGCTACAGCGAGCGTGTTTGTGCTTGAGTGTCCACAACAAATTCAGTATCTGAACCAAGAAAAAAAATGCAAAGGTCTCATGAAAGTGCCATCAAGTCCAGTCGGTACAAAAGCAACATGTTTTGCAGTGTGAGGTGGTGAAGCTTTTACTGCAGCCCAGTTCTCTGGTACAGGAAAAAAAAAAAGGGACTTCTCTGGATTGCAAGTCAGCACCAATTCTAAACAATTCTGGTTTTGAAGCAAATGAACACAGTTTGCTTCTTTTTTCTTTTTTTTTAATACGTGGGCAAAGAAAAGGTGACATTTAAAGAAGGAGTCAGTCTAGCTCAAGGGGAGCCGGTGCAAATGGGAGGACAATTTTACTCATGACTTGGAGCTGTGCCTTCACTGACGCCTGTGCCTTCATTGCACTTGACTTTTCCTAAACCCAAGTCAGTGCTATCAATAGTGTGGAGTGGTGCAAAACACAGCAGCTTGCCCCCACACTTTCCTATTTAAATAACCACTGATTAATCCCAAAAGATGGATGAAGCCTGGAGCAGGAAGAAGAGGATAACTAAAGACCATTGCTATGAGTAACAAGCCTCCCAGCTGGCTTTTCTGCACGCCCCTCCCCACCTTATTTTCAAGCACTGCTCTCTGCAGGAAAATTCCAGGTTTGGGCTGTTTATTGGTGGTGCAGGTTCTCTCTTTGCTGACTAAGAGACCACCACCACCATGTTCATTAAAGACCCCCTGGCTTAGAGAGAAATATTTTAAACCAACAAGTTCAGCAATGAGATAAATTAATTTGGCTTATTAAACACCACCGAAGCCCTGACAGTGGTGGCCGGTCCTGCCATCCCTGCACACACACAGTGTTCCCTGTGGTTGTTCTCCTGCCAGCCAACACCTTTCATTTCAGCTACACCTGTTAGTGCCATGGTGTTTGTTTTGTTTTTTTTTCCCAGCAAACCTGCCTGTTTTGCTCTTCTCAGCAATTTGAAGGTCCAGGCCAGTATGGATTAAACAAAAGGAAATCTCTGAGCAGCTGATTCCCTGGAGCTGATCATGCAGAGTCTGAGTAATCCT
This sequence comes from Myiotriccus ornatus, assembly GCA_036023395.1. Classification (NCBI taxonomy): domain Eukaryota; kingdom Metazoa; phylum Chordata; class Aves; order Passeriformes; family Tyrannidae; genus Myiotriccus; species Myiotriccus ornatus. The sequence goes on along the minus strand of JAYRBT010000033.1, from coordinate 13,656,188 downwards.
TAGATCAAATCCTTTTACAGATGTTTCCGGGAGCCCCCAAAAGAGGGAGGGGGGTGATGTGAGGACTGACATTTTCTGTACAATAAGGTAAAAAAATTAGTGGAAAGAGAGAAGAAAAGTCCAGCTTTATTGCTGATGCTGCTGGATCCCTGGCAGTGCCTCACCAGAGATGCAGTGCAGTGCCCTGGGTGAAGAACTTACAAAAGTGGCCCAGAAGTTTCTACAATCTCTTGCTTAGCCCAGGGACATGACTACAGGAAAGGAGCAAGAGCTGTACAAGTGTTTCCTGGGCTGCTTCTCTCCCCACTAACCAGCAGTAATATTTTTCTATGCGTATAAATAAGAATATCTCCCACTAAGCTGCAAGAGAGGATTTTTTGGTATGAGCAAGTGTACAGCAGAAAAATTCTCTCCCCAGGGAGCCCTCACGATGCTCAGCAACACGATCCTGTACCAGAAAGGGTCCATCCTGTGTCCCCCCCGCCACCACCGAGCCAATGCAAAAATAGCAAATGCCAGTCCCCACACTTAAAATTAGGGCTCCTGAGCCAATGAAGCGTCCAAAGGAAAAGCAGGATTTGCTGGGGGATGTAAAAAGAGCCAAGGTCCACGTGGCAAGAAGGAGACCAGCACGTTCTGCTCAGTTGGCTAAATAAGATGAAATCCCACTGTAAGTCTTAAGAGAAGAGGAGGAGGAGGAGGAGGAGGAAGCTGCTCTCCCAGAGGCAGTGACATCTTGTAAGGGAAAAGCAATGACAATGACAAGGCCCACATGCCATTCCACATCCATGCTGCATCCCACAGCCTCTGCCGGGACCTCACAGCTAACCACGGACCCAGAGCAGCCAGGGATGAAGTGTTATCCCCGCTGAGAGCTGGACAGATGACATTGGATGTGACCAAGCCACACTCCAGGGCATCTTTCCTACCCTGCTCCCACCTCCAGCACTTCCATGCACACCGAGGCACACAGAGCATCGCAGCAGGAGAGCGGCCCTGTACGTGCTCTGCCCACTGACAGGTGCTGACATCTTGTCTGGGGACAAGTGGCGCTCCTGTGGGCAGGACCTGAGCGCTGCCACGAGTGCCCCGGGAGGTTCCAAGCTGAGCACTTGGCCATGGCAAGGCCACACAAGCTGGACGAGAGCCTGACTCCCACCACGTCCCGATGACACCGTCTCCTGCGGAGGGTCTGGTGGCTGGAACGGAGATGCTGCTCCGAGTGGGAGGATGAGGGTGACTCTCGCGGTGCAGCCTGGCAGGACTGGAGATGCCTGTCCCCAGCCCCGTGGTGCTGAGAGCTGAGCTTGCACTGCCCACCTGGCAGACCCAAAACCAGCAGGGAAGGAGACAGAGCTGCCTCAACCACGTGATGAGGGCCCAAAGGACAAGAGGAATCTTTGCTCCTGGTGAGGGCCAGGATGTACCTTTAACATTCTTTGAACTTGGCATCTGAACAGGGCTGGGAAACCAACGTGCTGGAGAGCTCCTTCAGCCCTGGAGAGTGGCGAGGCAGGACCTGGGGGGCTTTCCAGGTGGCATCTTGAAATTTAGCCTGGGATGGAGCCCCCACACCTGGGCAGCTCCTCCTAGGAAGCCTCTGCTCAGCTGGCTGCAACCACCTAGTGCTACCAGCTCCTCAACTCACTTTTGGTTTGTATCCACTTATCAGCCTCACGGTGCTAAACTGTGTATTTTAAATGCAAAAGCTATTAGGACTGAGAAGGTCTGAAGCACAATACTGGTTTTGAGACTTTTATTTCAGGAAAAGATTAAAGAATTAAAATAGGAGCTGCCCTGCTGACAAGAAGAGTTGAATTCAAGAAGCTGATAAAAAAGGAGCATTATACGCATTGAGCACTGTGCATTTTCAGTCAATATTGGCTCTACTTTCTACTCTACTTTCCTTTGACTAGGAAAAGGGAGTTTCACATGCGCACAGACCCTGGGATACACGGGACTCAATGAGAGGAAGGGAGTAACAGCAAAAAAAGAGAGTGCTGGGCTTGATCTAACAGAGGCAAGAAAGTGATCTTACAGCTCAGCTCCTGGAACACCAACTCCGACCACCAGCGAGACGGGAGCAAAGACGCGCCGACGGGGCAGACTTGGTGCACTTCAGTAGCTGCAGCTCCCTATCCAAAACCACCTGGGCAGCCACCAAAGCTCGCCAGGCTTCGGTGGCACCTACATTCAGGATACGGCACAGTCACGGGGCAGGAGAATCACTTCTTGTACCCTTCTCCGGCGGGATGTCAGCGTTGTACCTCCAGGCTGCGCGCGCCGGCGCGGACTCGCGCTCCCCGACAGCTTCCCCCGGGCTTTCCCCCCTTGCAGGTGCAAGTAATGCAGTCGAGATCAATGATTAGATCAGGCTCCTGGCGTGCTCTGAGCACTGGGTCTCTAGACAGCAGTAAGAGCTCGGTCTGGCCGACACCACCCAGGCCCTGCTTGTGCACCAGAGCGGCCGGTACGACAGAGCTATAGCTTATTAACAGGCTACTGAGCCTTAATACTGACACTTAGTGTAATGGTTTACAGTTAAGAAAGGAATCTCCTACGAAGCGCCGAAGAGAGGGGAGGGGAACCCCATTCCAATCCCTTCCTCTCTCAATCTCTCTCTCTCTCCTCTCTCTCTCTCTCAGAGTCTCTGGAGCATCTCACAAGCAGGGAAAGGAGCCGGGGAGGCGAGGGGGCGGCGAGGGGGGGGCACCACCGCGGCGCCGGGTCCCGTCGGGAGCCTCAAGATGAACGACAGCAAGGACAGTCGTAAGGAACGAGAGACAAACGGTGCTGGTGCTGTGCTGCCTCAAGCTGGGAGGTGCGCGTGGTCAAGCGGAGCGGGGAGAACTAGTCTTTCTTCAAGTCCCTGGATTCAAAAAGCTTCAGGCGTTCTTGCACAGTCAGGCCTTCCTTCAGACTCTGGGAGAGAGAAAAGACAGGAGAGCGTGGGACGTGGGCGGGCGCCCGGCACGGGGAGAGGGGGCGATGCTCAGGCAGAGCAGACGAGGCAGCGCAGGGATGGGCTCCTTGGCGGAGAGATTAGTGGGACATGCTGAGAGAAAACACACGGTTATGGAGGGCGGTTACTGGCGCCTAGAGAGAGAGCGAGACTGCAATGAACCAGGCGACGGACCAGAAGCGGAATGAGAGGCACACACCATGCTGCAAGCGGGATTAGCTGACTGGGAAATGAACCCCTGGGCCCCCCAGCTGCAGTGCTGGGTGGGGCAATTCCAGCAGAGCCCTGGCACCGTGGGAACCTTGGGTGCAGCTTGGATTTGGTTCACTAAAGCCCCAGGATGGTGAGCAGGACCTGCACACTGGTCCTTCCCTGCCTCCCACACAACTGTGGCACCAACAGGGACGGTCCTGGCTCCGGTCAGTGCAGAGCCCTGGAAACTGGTGTGTGCTGCCAGAGGCCATCCCAACCCCTCTCTAATCTCAGCCTGGAGTTATCCCAAGCCTAAACTACCTTGACTGCCCAGGGTTAGACAGACAACTCCTGAATTCTGTTCAGGTCAAGCAGGGTCTGATGGCTGATCCAATTCAGGCGCAGCATCCAGATTTCAAGGCACAGCGCTCAGCTGACCATCACATAGGCAAGCCCTCCTAGCCCTTGGCATTTGGAACTGTGAAATCCCTCCCCTGCATGTGGGGACCCAGGAGAACAGCAATGAGAGGGGCAGAAACCCAAAAACAAATTGCTTGACTCCTGTACCTCAGCTTTAAGCTGAAATCAGCCTGAGGGGACGCACAAGCCTAACACCAGCCCCTCTCCTTCCTCCAGCCTCAAACCTGTGGTACAAGAGATTCAGAGGAGCAAAGCCTTGGGAAGTGAGCTGTCCCTGCTTGCTGTGGATGAGCTGGTGCAGCCATCCCCCCTAAAAACAACCCCCAGAGCCAGGGTTCTGTCCCTCTGTGTCCCGCTGCCGGGACAGGCAGCTGCCTGCTCCCACCCCACAGAGCTGCCTGCCAGCCTGTCCCTTGGAACTCACAAGGAATTCACTCTGCAGCTGGAACAGTATCTGCTTTACAGACTAAGACTTGGCACCTTCAAAGGCACAGACTGGAGGGATGGAACTCAGCTCCTACAAGGAAAGGCTGAGGGAATTGGGATTGTTCAACCTGGAGAAAAGGAGGCTCCAGGGAGAGCTTAGAGCCCTTCCCAGTGCTTGAAGGGGCTCCAGGATTGCTGGAGAGGGACTTGGGACAAGGGCATGGAGTCACAAGACAAGGGGGAATGGCTTCCCACTGACAGAGGGCAGGGTTAGATGGGATACTGGGAAGAAATTCTTCCCTATGAGGGTGGGGAGGCCCTGGCACAGGTTGCCCAGAGAAGCTGGGGCTTTCCTATCCCTGGAAGTGTTCACGGCCAGGTTGGAAAGGGCTTGGAGCAACCTGGGCTAGTGGAAGGTGTCCCTGCCCATGGCAGGGCGTTAGAACTGGATGATTTTTAAGATCTCTTCCAACCCAAACCATGCTGGGACTTTATGATCCTACTAGCAGGCAGCCATCTATCCTTTTCCTTTCCCTTCCCTGACTGTGGTGCCAGAGGACTGTTCAATCACAGCAGCAGGTTAGACTTTTTGGATTCCCCCCCCCCCATGTGTTTATCAAGGCAGGACTCCATGATAAACTTGCCCCAAGGCTGTGCAGATTCCCATGGTTACTGTATTTCTGGAAATGTTTTTCCTCCCACAGACCCACAAACACGGAACGGCTTTGCCAGGCAGCACGGAAATGAAAGCACTGAATCGGACTGAATTTCCAAATGCTCTGTGCTTTCTTTCCAATGGGCAGCAGAGTCTCCTGGGATGTGAGTCTCTGAGCACATACTTCCTAAGGGAAGTTTACTTTGGGCCTCTTTAAATGGGAGCAGCCCGTGCATTCCAGTTCGTGCATCTGATTTCTCATTAGGTGGAAGGAGGCACCAGGAATCATTAGACCGTTCTGCCTGATGGTACAAATTCCAGCAAAGTCAGCCCCCAGGCAGTCTCACAACCCATTTGAGTTGCTGATAAGGGCAGCCTGATGAAGTGAGACTAATGTGGGATGATATCTGTGATAAAGGGATCCTCCATCACACTTCCTGGGGCTCTCCAGCCACCCCTCTGTCACCGTGCTGGGAGCTCCCCTCGCCTCTAAACTGCCTCTGCAGGTGCTCCAACCTCAGTCTTTGCCATAGGCCAGTAAATTTAACTATTGCTCCAGTTAATGGAGATATCTGGCTCACTGGGTCAGCCTCATTTCTCATCAGCTCCCTCCTTTTGCTGGATGAGCTTGGGAGCCACTGTGGGGGGTGCAGGCACAGTGCCGAGGGATGGAGAGCAGCTGGGTGGACACTGGGGGCTGGAGGAAGACTGGAGAACAGGAGGAGGAGGTTACTGGGCAAGGAAGACTCTCGCTCAAGCACAGATCAACCTGAAGATGCAGCAATTATGGGTGAAGGAAATTTAGGGCAGCCCAGGACATCTCCCTGTGCAGCTGAGACAGGGGCCACCGTTTTCCATGCTCCGGGCTCTTGTGGGAAATGCACTTACAGGCATCCCTGACCATTCCTCCACCAGGCTAACAGCAAGTTGGGTATTTTCCTGTGAGACCTGGATGGTGCTGGAGTTTAGTCTGAGGCATGCAGAGTCATTCAGGCATGCACACTCAGTGTCCCACGCTCCCAACACAGCAAACAGGAAAACGTGCCCCACCACGCCCAAATCCTCTCCGTGTCGGTGAGCTGTGTTGGAGAGGGTGGGAGAAGCACGAGGATGAGAGAGCTGTATTCCCCTGGGAAGAGCCAGAGAGGCTGTGTTTCATACAGATCTTGGGTGCACTGATTTATCCCCTCCCTTTCCCCCCCGTCCCCCAGGAAAAGAATTAGCCGTGAATGAATGGGTAAGTCATCAAGAGAGGAAGGGCTCTGGTTTGCCGTGGAGGTGTGAGCAGGGCATGCAAAAGTTGGGCCGCTCCCGTGGGCAGCTGCGTCGCTGGGCGGGTGCCGGTTTGTTTACCTACGTGGCAGGGAACCTGGACTCGGGTTCATTTCAGTTATCCCATGAGACCTGCTCAATAACGGACTGTTGAAGGAAAAAGCAAAATAAAGAAAAAAAAAAACAAAAACAAAACAAAACAAGAGGCTCATAAATCCCAAGTGCATTGGCGCTGGCGCAGCCCCAGCCCCCGCCCCGCAGCGGCAGCACCCAGGCACAGCCCGTGCTTGCTCTCCTCTCCTCCTTTCCCACCAAGCAGCACACACGGGGACCACAGAAAAAGTGATCTGAGTTGAAGTGGTGAAGGGAAACCCGACATCAGACTGGCCCAGCAGGTCTGGGCTGCCCCGAAATGCGCAGAGGGCTCTCTGTGTTCACTGGGTGCAGCGCAGACACCCTGAGCTGAGGAGCTGCCGCTCGCAGAGCTCTGGGAGTGTTTCCCCACATGGGCACTGAGCTTGAAGCCTTTTGCCTCTCCTGAGAGAGCCCAACCACTTCAAACATCGGCACGAGACACCAGGTGAGAGGCAAGGCAGGTTTGCTCATGCTGATCTTCCTCCCAACACACTTATGTTTAATGCTGACTCCTGATCAGCATTATTTGCCCTGTTTTATCCCTGTGGTCCCACATGATGTAACTGGCTGCCAAGGAGAGCTTGGCACAGCATCACTGGGCTTTGGGACCAACAGCAAGCACAGAAGGGCCACAGAAGCACAGGGCCATCTGCACCACGGTAACACACAAGCAAAGCTTGTGTTAAATATGCCCAAGACCAAGGCATCGTTGCTACATAGAAAGACCAAAAATCTTGCAGTGATGAACACTAAAACCTATAATGATGTGCACATTTCCACCTCAATTTCAACTGAAAACAGGGAGAAAATACTGGGATAATCCTCCTGTGAAAGACCAAAGAACAGGGTGAACTTCATCTTTTTTTCCAAGCAGGGAGCAGCTTCACACCTCCAGCTCAGCAGGGTCAGGAGTGGGGGATCAGGCCCTGCCTGGCTGCACAGGCAGCCCTTTTGTGGTCAAAAACCATCTGGGCCAGCACTAGTGACTGGAAAATTCTCAGTTTTCTTCCCCTACTAATTTCTTCCCACCTGGGCCCCCCACTGGAGAGTAATGTGGGCACTCCCCGTTCCCATCCCACTGGGCAGGAGATCTGAGCTCACCTTTGACCTGATATTCCTTAGTTGCCGGCTAACACTGGATCTGTCTTTCTTCAAGAAATCAGGGTTGCTTTTTGATTTCATAATATCTGGGAAGAAGCAAAAGAAGTGGGGTTAGCCTGGTGCCCACTGCATTCCTGCAAGGACAGGGCTGGGGCTCCTCTGCCCTCCCAGCCTGGACAAGTGTCCTGATGAGCTCAAGCAGCGCCGCCCTAATGGCAGAGGGAGCTTTTGAGGGTCTCTGCCCCCCTGCATCACGAGGTTTTCCTGATGCAAAATGCCAAAAGGCCTTCAAAGCCCATCAGCTTCCCATCTGTGGGCTGGAAGGCCAAGTCCTACACTCAGGCCCGTTACTGCAGGATGCACGTGTTAGCTCGGGACACCCAGGACTACTTAGAGCTGCCGGAGGAGGACTGACCATATCCCGATACAGTGGTGTTCACAGGGGATTTCTCTCCCTGAGCTTCTGTGGCTGCTTTCAGCTGCTCTTTCAACCTGCTGATATCACAGTCTGCCTTGGCCTTCACGATGCTCAGCTCCGTGTAGATGTCTTTGTACTTGTCGCTGGCGTATTTCTTATCCTGGCAAGGGAACAAGAACAACCCGATGGAGCCAGACAGACAGCTGGAGCCGAGGGGTTTGTGGATGCACTGAAGAGAAGCTTGGCAAATGCCAACGGAAGAAGAGCCGGCAGCAGGAGAAATGCTTGGCTGGGGCAACACACACCCTCGAAGCTGCTTCCAACAGCGATACGGGACTACGGGGTTTGAGGCAGGCGGAGAGCTGTGAGCCAACACAGCACGCAGTGCTGCCCGTGCATGCAGCCCCTCAGCTACGGGATTGTCTGTGGCTTTTGATTTTAGCCAAGACACAGAATTCAAGCAGAATTCCCAGAAACGGCCTTGGCTTGTCCAGAACAAACCAGATCCACTGCTGCGAGGCTGGGCAGATCTCTAGCGCTGATTATTTTTGCCATTTAAATCTGATTTGATGTGACAGAAAATGGGGAAATCACACTAAAAGGGGATGTTTTCCCACACTGTCTCCTTTGTGGGGCAAGTCCTAAACTGATACAGTCACAGTGGAGTGCTCTACTGATGACAGCAAAATGGGTATTGAATTCCATTCAGGGGAAAAATTAAATATTGTTTCAAATCTGGGTGTAAGTGGGCTGAAATCTAAGCGCAAACACACACATGGAGAAGCAGAGCACAGTAAGAGGATTTGCAGAACCATCCCTGGCATTACCCTCAGTGCTGTCTGCAGCTCGTCTTTGAGGGAGCTGATCTCCTGCTTCAGGTACTGGATTTCAGACTCTTTGACCCGCAGCAGGACCTGTGGGAACAAACCCAGCACGTTTTCCGCCCAAGCAAATGCAGTTCCATCCCGAGACGCTCGCCCGCTGTTCCCGGTGACAACTGAGCCAGGGCTGGAGGCTCAGCCCCACAAAGCCCCCGGTTCACCCTTCTTCTGATGCAAGAAAATTCCTCCTGAATCTCCTGGGAACTTGGCCAAGCTTGCACCACTGATGTGCTCCCTGCACAGCCCTCAGTTTGTCCCCGCTGCTCTGCATGGACTGGGCCCCAGGGACAAGCAGAGACTGCAAAAGGAACAGGGAATGTCTGACTCGACACAGTGAGAAGGGAAGATCATGACCCCAAAATGTCCTGTCCCCATTGAAGCCCACCATGCACAGTGCTGACCAGCCACGCAGACCTGATGTCAGAGGGACAGAAGGCTGTGACACAGCGACATGGGATGGCTCCCAGGGGCCGCAGCACACATGCCCACCCACGTGCCCCTCGGCACGGCCGTGGCAGAGCTCACCTCCAGCTCGTAGGCGTCCTTGCCCTGCGTGAGAGGCGACCCAGCAGCCTCTCCCCCGCCCTCCCCCATCAGCAGGCTCCTCAGTTGTGTGATCTCTTCAGCCAGGCGATTATTCAGCTCCTGGGAAGAGAAGGAGAGCCGTTGTGGGAAGGGGGAGCACGGCCACTGCTCGGAGCGGAGCCCAACATCACCCGTGCCGGCTGCCCCGGGCACTGGGGGGACCCTCACCTGGTTGTGGGCGTTGAGCTCCTGGTTCTCCCGCTGGCACTGGCGGAGGGCCTGCCTCTCAGCCTCCAGCGCCTGCGCCAGGTGGGCATTCTCCAAACACTTCTGTGAATACTGCTCCGAAAGCACCTCCAGCTCCCGCTGCACCGACTGCAGCTCCTCCCTGCGGAACACACGCCGCGTAGTGTCCTCTCCACATACAAACCCTCCCATGCCCACCCTTCCTTCAGCATCCTGGGAACACCCAACAGGGATCTGAGTACTGAGGATGAGGATTGCATACTCCCTTTGGGAAAAAACTCAAGCCCGGAAAGAGTCACCCCTTCCCTGTCCTGGCTGGGAGGACAGCCCTGCCACGAAAAACTCGGCACTTCCTCCTCCCCTGTTAGATCTGGTTGAATGACCCTCCCACTGCAGTTGCGTGAAAAGCAGCACTGTGGCTGCACATCTGCTACTTCTGGTGACCACAAAGCAGCTGAATTTGTGTAATGTGGGAACACTGACCTGGAGACTGAAAGACTATGGGCAACCAGGAGGTTCAGGTGGGTGCAGCTGGGCTGGGAAGGGAAGGGGTCCCTGCAACAGCAGGTCTGCCCCAACTCATTGCCAAAATCAAAGGGGTGAGAAGAGCCTCCCACACACCATCTCCCCACAAGATAGTGACAGGCTGAGGATGATGATGGTCTTACAGGTATTGCCTTCGGAGGGCCTCGATGTCGGCGTTGACGCTGCTGATCTGGGAGCGCTGGGACTTCTCCAGCTCCCGCTCCAGCTCCTCCCGGTGTGCGTTCTTCATGGCTTCGATGGCTGCGTGGGACAGCACAGGGTCAGCACCCAGCACCCTCCACCCAAAAGAAGGTTTTTTGAGGTTTTATTTGTTTTTTGAAGGAACAAACACCTGAATGATCCCAGCAAACCTCCCACTGCATCACAGCCCCTTCAGTCCGCACTCAGTTTTTCACTGAGTGTAAATGATTGTCCAATTCACACATTGTTCCCTGGACTGTGGGACTCCTAATGCAGAGACCCTGAGCTCCCAGTGTTTTAACATCCCCTCGGGCACTGAAGAATGAATTCAATGTGGAACTGTCAATAAATTAACCACAGGAATGACTAATGCCTTTCTAGGTTGGAATGGAAAACAGATTAGACCATCCAACAGCCAAGGAGAGGGGCACTAAACCTTGATAAGCACCAGGAAATGGGCCTCCATCCAAAACATCTCTCCCATCAGCCCTTTCCCATCTCCCTTTGCTCCCCACCCAGCCCTCACCTCATCCCTGCTTTGCTCCTCCATGGAGCAAACATCATCCCTGTGTCCCCATCAACACAGAGCTGCCACAGGGCACCCTCTGACGTGTCCCCATACCTGAAATGGTGGCAGCTGTCTCCTCTGCCAGCAGGCGATCCTTCTCCTCCCGCAGCTTCTCCAGCTCCCGCTGGTGCTGCCGCTGCAGGTCCTCAATCTTCTTCTGGTGTGTTTCCTCCATGGCTGCAAAGCCCCTTTCACATGTTGCCTGCAAAGGGACGAGGGGAAGGGGTTGGCCCAGGAGTGCAGGGCCGGTGTCACAGCAGTGGAGAGCCCACCAGGAGCCACATGCCAGCAGGTAGGTCAGCTCCCAAGGTCCATCACGGATCTTCCCCTTCCTCAGCCATGGAGGAGAATGAACCTTGCAAGGTCAGGGCTTAATCCTGCAGTTACTTGACCCCTGAGAGCCCCAGTGAAAGGGGAGCACAGGGAAGGTCTGGGGGCAGATGCAGTTGGGGAATGCAAATATATGACAAAAAAAACACCAAAAAAAAGCCTTCTGTGCCCCTTCTGCTCTCTTTTCAATGCCTGGTTTTATGTGGCCACCTCTGGGTGGAAGCAGACGACATGTGACAGGAGCAGGACCTTAATTCCCAAACCAGCATTGCTGCAAACATTGCAGGGGCAATTACCTGCTGTTTGAATTACTGGGAGTGAACTCTGGCCAGGACACAGGAGCAGCAATCAGGAGCGAGATCCTGAATTCCAGCCTGGCCCTTCTGCCCCCGGCACAGACCCCGCTCCTGCCTGTACAGCAGACAAATGCAAAAGCCTGTTCCCAGCTCCACTGTCAGCCCAAGCACATCGGGATCCCGGACGGACACACGGCTGCAGGACAGAGGCAGGACCAGCAAAGCCACAGGCAGGCCCAAGCCACGAGCGGAGAAGGGGCACACACTGGGGACAAGGTGCTGAGCCCCATCAGACAGCTTGGGACAAACCTGACACCAAGCACTGCACCAGGCTTTTCTCCTTCTTCATGTCACAGGCTGGCTTTATTCCCTGATTTTAATGGATTCCTTCTTGATTAGCACTATCGTTTTCCAGGGGAAGGGAGAACTGTCACCTGGGGACCCCATGGGAAATTTAAAGGGGACAAATTCACTCCCCCAGTAACAAAAGTGCTCAGGACAGTCCAACACCACTGACCCTCACTACCATACACCACTCAGCATCCCTTCACTGTCAAATGGTCTATAACCTCTGCCATCCTCATTCCCGATTTTCAGCTCCAGTGGGTTTTTTCCCTCCCCTTCAAGTTTTAATCCCAAGGCAGTCTTCACTTTCTCAGCCTTGTGTGTTTTTTTAAAACTCCTACCTCAGTGCCAGAACCCGCCTGGACTTGGCTGACTGGAGCGGCACAGAGCAGCCCTGCAGGATTCTTCATTACACCCAGAATCATAGAATATGCTGAGTTGGAAGGGATCCACAAGGATCATGGAATCCAATTCCTGAAACACCTCTAATACTGGAGGAAAATGGTGAACACTCCTCTATAGGTCTGGCTCCAGATTCACTATTTAATGTATTGTAAATGCATTGCTATAAATCCAGGAGACTTGAACACGTACAAACCAGTATCTCATAGAATCATAGTTGGGAACTGAGTTGGAAGGAACCTTAAAGCTCATCTAGTTCCAACTCTCTGCCATGGGCAAGGACACCTTCCACTAGCCCAGGTTGCTCCAAGCTCCATCCAACCTGGCCTTGGACACTTCCAGGGATGGGGCAGCCACAGCTTCTCTGGGCAATCTCTGCCAGGGCCTCACCACCCTCACAGGGAAGAATTTCTTCCCAATACCCCATCCTCCTTGTCCTGCCACTCCATGCCCTTGTCCAAAGTCCCTCCCAGCTCTCCTGGAGTCACTTGAGGGGCTCCAAGGTCTCCCTGGAGCCTTCTCTTCTCCAGCCTAAAGAGTTACTCTTATGTTACTGATGCTACATTCTCCATCAGGTTCTGAAGGAAGAATCAAGCACACTTAAGCCATTCTGGACACATGTGGGCAGGTTTATAACCACCTGGTTAACTTTCTGGCCACAGGAGGCCTCTAACCCAGAGCTGCTGCTTCCATCCCACCAGACAAACTGCAAATTTTGGAAGAGCAGGTGGGAGAGAGTTTGGGAGCACAGGTGGGAGGTCACGTTCATTGCTCACTGTTACTTGCCACCCTCCACTTTGGCTCTGGGTTTTTTGCTTCTTCCAAACCAAGAACATCCCCAAACACAAGTGACCCTGCTTGGTGCCTAGCTCGCAGGATGGGTGTTACCCATCTGCCCCACTGACCTTAACCTGGGGATCAAGAAGGGGTTTTCCTTCCTAAGGGTTAAGAAGGAGGAGAGAGCATTCAGTGACCACCACCACCCCACTCCAATGGGATGCAGCAGAACTACTGCTCTTCCCAGGCTAAAACGAGCTGCAGCTGAGCAATGCTTTACCCCCAGCCCAAATGTGTGCTGGATTTCGTGTCTGGAAGCAAGTTCTCCCACATTTTTGCTGACTCTGAAGGGCAACCGCTCCGTGAAAGCCTCACCAGCACAGCCTCTGCATCACTGCCCTTTTAGTTTCCTGCTCAACCTGGCAGCCTCTCTTGGTGCTGCTCGAGTCCTCTACCTCCCTAAACTCACTTCCTAACTGGGAATGCCCTCCTATGAAAAACAAAACACTAAACCTAGGAGGTTCTTTTAGATGCTGGACCATCTCAGGCCACTTTTACAGCCAGTCTGACTGGTGGGGCGATCTGAACAGTGGCATTTCATTGCCAGTGGGTTTCTCTGCACCTCACCTGGGTGTCCCGTAACTGTGCACTGTTTGTTGTGTACACAACTGCTGTGTCCAACACCAGCAGGGTACTCGCAGCCTCCTGCAGAGGAGCTTTGCTTTGCTACAGAATTTGGCATCTGTTCGCAGCTACTTTCCCCAGGAACATACATTTTGAGAGCAGCAAGTTTCCATTTCATCCTGCATTTTTGGAGGCAGCAGAGACAGACTGGAGATTGGATCAGATTGGGAAAGACAGAGTTGAGAAATGCTTTTAAAGGGAAGTCACAAACAAAATGTATGCCTCAGGTACAGGGAGAAACACTGTGGCCTTCGTGTTGAAGAAGAGCGTGATGTTATCGAGCTGCTTTGAAACTCTCTCTCCTTCTCCACACAGAGACCACCTCCAAAAATCCACCCTCCCAAGGCCTCAGCAATGCATTTAGAATACCCCAGCATGGGGAAAAGGAAACACCATGCTTTACAGAGGCCTGTCTAACACCTTGGGGCTTGCTCTGGCACGCTCACTCTTTCGGGGGATGCCCCTTAGTTCAGCAAGCGAACCCCAGGACCACACGTGCCCTCCCGAATGCACAGCAGCAGAAAGCATAAAGTGTTAAACGCAGTAAAAGACCTTTAAGTTTTCAAAGTCTTTCTGGTATTTTTCCCTCAAGGTGGAAGCGCTCCCCTCCAGATGTTTGTTCTCCAGCTCGTCCCTCATGACGTTCATCTGGGCCTCCAGCTCCTGGATCCGTTCCCTCAGGCCGTGCATGGAGTCCAGGTCCCTGCCGGGGTCCTGCCCGGTGCCACCTGCCTCGCCGCCCGCCCAGGTGTCCCCAGCGCCCGGGACCACTGCGGGGGACACCTCTGGGTGCTGCCTCTGGTACTCGTCGAGGGTCTCCTGCAGGCACTGCAGGTTCTGGCTGTAATGCTCCTGCAGCGCCTGCAGCTCCTCGCCGTGGATGACCTGCAGCTCCTTGATCTTGGCCTGGAACTTTTCCTCCAGCGTTTGCATCTGCTCCAGGTGATACCTCTCCATGTTCTGCTTGTCACGGACAATGGCATCCAGCTGGTTGAGGCCCTCGGTCCTCTCGGCCTTCAGAGCGTCCTCTGTCCTGTTGAGCTGCTCTATCACGTTTCGGATCTCCTCCTCGTAGCGCCCCTGGAGCTCGCTCAAGCTCCTGCTGTGTTTGTGCTCCTCCTCCTCCAGGAGCCTCCGCTGGTTGTCCAGCTGGGACACCTTTGCTTTGAGATCAGCGTTCTCCCTTTCCAGCACGGCGATCACCTCGCTGTACTCACCCTGCTGCTTCCTGAGCAAGTCCTCGTACTCATCCCGCAGGAGAGAGACCGTCTTCACGCGCTCTTGGCACAGCGCGTCCATGCTCTGCAGGGACTCCTTGTAGGACTTCATCTCCCTCTCGTGCTCCAGCCGGACTTTGCAAGCGGCGTAACAAACCTGAGCCTGAACAATTGCATCGTGGACTAACAAAGAGGAATACCGCTCCAGGTCTCCCATGCACGAATGGTAGGAAAGACTCTGGGATATCTTCAGGAGCTTCTGACAGTCTCTCGTTGCCTCCTCGGGAGGCAGAGAGAGTAAGGCAACGGATATCTCCTTCAGAACACTGGATTTGTCCTTTAGTTGCTGGGCAAGATCTTCCTGAAGGGAAACAAGAGCTCCACTACTACAGTCTGGCATGCTGCCAGCCTCCTCCACCTTGGCTAACTCCTGGCATGGCACCATTTGGAGACGACTCCCGTCCCAGGAGATTTGGGCTCTTTCTGAAGCATCTTTTTGTATTTCAAGCGCCTCAGAAATCTGGTGCATAACTCTGTCGAACTCAGGAGTCCTGTAGGCTTTGATGATCTCCTCCAACATGCATTTGTGCTGTTGGAGAGCTGTTTTGGTATTATGGAGGTCTTCTTCAATTGTTTTTAATCTCTGATGAAAGGATTCTCTCATTTTCTGCGCGACAAACCCAAGTTCTGCCTTGATCAAAGTAGCATCTGCTACAGCACTGAGAAAACACTGGGAAACCCCCAAACCTGCTTCTGTTTTGCCCTCAGCTTCTCCTTCTCTGGTGGTCAAGTGTGCTCTAAGCTCCTCTACCTGGCTCCAGAACTCCCCTTCAAGCAACAGCTTCTTAGATAGGACGCCGGCCAAATCGATGGCTGTATGAGAAACACTTGCCGGCTCCAACAAAACCACCCCAGCTGTTCCCTGGATCTCTCTCAGAAGCTGGGCTATCTCAGAGTTCGCATTTTTCAAAGACTCTGCTATTTGGTTGATGAGAGAGGCCTCAAATGCCACCCTCTCAGAAAGCCATCTCAGCTGGCTGGCGTCAAACACTTCCACTCGCTGCTCCTCGGAGACGTGCTCCTCTTCTCCCAAAACCCCTCCTTCTGGAGCGGGGCTTTCTGTGATAAGGCTTTCACTCTGCTGACACTCCAACAGGACTGGCGCCCCGCTCAGGGCTTGGATCGCGTTTGATAACGTCGTTTCCATGCTGGACAGATTAACAAGGAACAAATCACCCTCTTTTTCCTTGTCTGATTTGGGCAAGGCTCTTAGTTGCTCCCTGCACTTCTCTAAGCAAGTCAGCGCTTGATTGTTTTTCATTTGGAAACCTCCCAGCTCGCTGACGTGACTTTCTATGAGCTTGAACTTTTCCTGCCTCTCGTTCTCCAGCTGTGAGATCAAAGCACTGACTTGGGACAAGCTGGTCTGAAGCTGTTCCCGCAGCTGGGACTCCGTGCTGGCCCACTGGTGGTGGAGGGCGATGAGCGTCTCCTGGTTATGGCCGTGCTGGCTTTCAAGCTTCATCGTGACATCTTTGAGCTTTTCCTCTGTAATGTACAGTTTGGTTTCCAGGGAATGGATGATGGAGAGATAAGTCTCAGAGTCGCTTGCCCCCAACGAGGGGTAACCCAGAGCTGGCTCAGAGGACATGCTTTCCTCAGACAGCGATCTGTCCTGGCTCGTGTCTGAAGAGGTACTGCTTGTCCAGTTTTTCTCTGTCCCATCTGGATGGATGTATTTTTGGCACTGGATGCTCGAGAAACGGATCCTTTGCCTCTTGGCTCCCATGATTCCCACATCAGGCTTTGCTAAGGCTTTCTGAACCAACTCTTGGTCCTGGAGCTCTACAGCTTTGGATGGGGAGCCGAATTCCTCCACTTGCCTCTGGCTAGTCTCAAGAACCTCATCCTCCTCCTCCTTCAGTGCATAAGTCAGAGCTGGGAGGACATCCTGAGTTTGCAGAGCCTGCCCCAGTTGGGATGGATGACTTTCATCAGCCTCAAGACTGGGGCCAAGGTCTTCTGCCTCCTCAGCACATGGACCTGTGCCCACACTAGCTAACTTCTTTAGAGCCTCCTCCTTGGCCTTTAGCTTTACTTTAGTTTCCTCTAAACTGTTATCTAAAGCAACCATTTTAACCAAAGCCTCACTGAGATCTTGATCTTTCTTCTCCACAATTCTCAAGTGCATTTCCTTAACGTGTCTCAGCTCTTCTTCTTTCTCCTTCAGCACCTCCTGCACTCCCCGGAACTGATCCGACACCTCCTCGAACGACTGCTCCAGATTGTGGTAGTTGTTCTCTTCCATTTTCAACTTCGCTTGTAGCTTTGCAACTTCGTTATCTGACTCGGCAACCTGATTCATGAGCTCCTGGAACCGACATTTGATCTGATCCCTCTCCCTTTCGAGCTCCTTGATGTGCTCGGCGAGCTTCTGGATGCTGGCCTCCTTCATCACCAGCTGCTCCTCCAGCTGGTGGACCAGCTCGCTGCCCTCGAACTTGGCGCTCAGCTTCTCCTTCTGCAGAATCTCCATTTGCTGAGCGCTGTTTTGCAGCTGGTTCTCGTACTCGTTGGCCTTGTCCTCCACCTCCTTCAGACTCCGTATTAAAACCTGCTTCTCCCTCTCGCAGCTCTCCAGCAAAGCCTCGTAGTTCTTCTGCAGCTTCTCCTCCATGAGGACCCGCGCTTGCTCGCTGGCGTTCAGCTGCCCGCTGAGGTCCGCGATCCTGTCCTGGAGCCGCTGCACTTCCTTCTGGTGGTCCCTCTGCAGGGCCTGCTGCATCTCCAGGTCCCGCAGCTCCTGGGTCTTCTCCAGCAGCAGAGCCTCCACGCTCTTCAGCTTCTGCTCGCTGGCCTTCAGCTGGGAGCTGAGCGCGGCCTCGCCGTGCTGCCACTCCTCCAGCTGCTCTTTGGCTTTCTCCTTCTCGCTCCTCAGGTCGCTCTTGAGCTTGGCCAGGGTCTGCTCCTTGATGGAGAGCTCGGCCGCTGCGTTACTGAGCCTCGCCTGCAGGCTCTGAATCTCGGCCTCGTGGTGCCGGATCACGTCCTTGGCCTCGGCGTAGCTGCGCTTCAGCGACTGAATCTGCTGATTGATCACCTCTTGGCGCTGGCATTGGGCTTCCAGCTCGCTTTGGAGGTCTTGGTTGACTTTGTGGAGCCTCTGCCAGGCACCTGATGGCGAGGCGGCCACCTCGGTCTTAAAAAAATTGATTAAATACTAGATTAGTAACACTCTTGGCTTTCCCTTCTGAGTGTCACACCTCTGGCCAGGCAGGCCATGGAAAAGCTCCTTGCAGCGATTTGGCTGCTACTCACATGCTCCAATTGGGATGATTTGTTCTTGGCACAATTTATTTTGTTTAACCAACTTTTTTTAACTTTTTTTTTTCTTTTCTTTTTTTTTTTTTTTTAATGAGCAACAACTGCTTTCCAGTAACAGAAAACACTGACCACGACATCAAAACAGCTGTACAGTAACAGGCTAAAAGGAAAAAAAAAAATAAACCCAAACTCAAACAGAACCAAAAAAACAATGAAACAGAAACACCAGCAGTAAAACAGAGATGGACACGCAAGAGAAAAATGGGAAGGATGAGAAGGAGGAGGGGATGGAACAAGGTGGAGGAGAAAGGAACTGCTTTTTGTTTTTAGCAGGTTTGTTCGTTTGGTTGTGAAACAAAAAGTGCACAGTTCAGGTAACACAGTCCTACCAACCAAAAGCAACAACAGAAAGTGAGGTGACAGCAAATGACATCACATCCCACCCAAACGCAGGGACACGGGCCAGCTGGGGTGGAGATGTCATTTCTGTGCCTGCAGAACAGGACTGAGTGGCTGCTCAACGCAATAAAGAGATGCTGTTACGCTAAAGCTTAAGGCTAGGGAGGATCTAATTTCTCTACCTGCAAAATAAAATAAACCAACGAAGGACAAAATAAGAAGCCCGACAAGTGGAGGGAGGGAAAAGGTGTGATGAGAATGTAAAAATGAAAGAAACCAACCTTTGTGAGATTCAAACCAAAGCAATGGAGCATGCAAAAAGAAAACTCACAGAAAGCGTCATGCAAAAGGCGACAGAAATTATGTATCTTAAAAAAAAAAATAAAAATACACAGACAGGAAGAGGCGAGAGAAGCACAGCGTTAAGCCTGGGAATTTGGCCTGCCTTGCTGTACTCTGGTTGCTGATAAGGAAAGCCCACAGATGTGACACTCAGTTATGTTAAGTTAAATTTCATGCTTTACACCAAAAACATGCAAGAACATCCGCCTGGGACAGGTTAGTACGTGCCCCCTCCCACCCGCCGTGGCCGGAGCCGGGGGATGGCTCCAGTCCCTCTGTGAGGAGCAGGAGCCCCCAGTGTTTTTCTCCCAGTAGGGATCAAAGTTGGGGTCCCAAGGAAGCTCAGAGCAAGAGAGGGGTTACACGAGGCCGGAGAGGCTTCGGTGCACGGCACATGCATGGGGTGGGTGTCAGTGGCTGCCCTGTGGAACGGGCTTGGTGCCCCCCCGGGCAGCTCAGGAGGGATGGGCTGGCAGCAGTCAGGCTCCTCCATCACCCCTTCCCCAGAGACAACGTAGGAACCTCCCCCAAATTAGGCATGATGGAGGTGGGGGCACATGAAATTCTGCGGGTTTGTCCGAAAAAAAAAGCTGTGATGTTTTCCTGCAGTCTGGGGCTGCAGAATTTCCTCAGTGACTCCACTCCCTCCACCCCAGCAGGTTTTGGTGGGGTTACTCCCTTCTACAATAGGATTTTAATCCCTCTGGCTCCCAGGAAACACAAGGGAAATCCCCAGAACAATTAAACTGGAGCAGGCAAAATCCTCCAACCCTTCCAAAAACCCTCTCCAACTTCCAGGTCCAAGTTTGGGTCACTGCTTAATGCAGCAGTGATTTGCCCAGCCCCTCTGCACACTTTCCCTCTTGCTACCCCTCCTCATATCGAGGCACTGTGGCCAACTTCAGCACAGCCAGTATGATGGTGGATTCAGCATCCAGCTTTTAGCCCCATTCCCTGATTTTTTCCATGCTTCAGGCAAAGGGAGGTCGGATGCCTTTGCCCCAGGGAAGTGGGAGTTAGTTACTCTTCCAGCACTGCCAAGTGAAAATGGAACTCCTCCAAGCAGGCATTGTCAGCTCAGAGACTCCAGAAATAAATGAATTAATAACTCCTCCTGGGAGATCATGGGCAAGGAAGGCAGGATGTCCCCCTCCCAGGGCTGGCTCCACTGCCTGTCCAACTTCTTCAGGGGAAATTTTCCTGTGAGAAATAAGGACTCAAGGTTTGGTGTCGACACCGGGTTTGCTGCCAGGGGAGCGCAGGGTTTGGTCACGCACGAGGCACTTTGATCCACAGCCAGTTTGCTCAAGGAGATTTGAGCAGGCCAAAATGCTGCCCCTGCACAGAACACGACTAGGGACTCATAAGAGCAGACAGAAGCTGCCCTGCAGGTGTCACAGCTCCTCTGGGCATGGATGTTCCCAAAGGAAGGGCTGGGAAAAGTTCACTTTGTTTGGAGGATGGGAGGAAAGGTTTTCCAAGAGACCCTCCTGTCTCTTCTGCCTGATCCTCCAAAACACATTTCTGGGCTTGGCTGATGAAAGGCATCTTGTAACAGAAGAAACCACCAAAATGATCCAAGACAAAGGTTGTCCTCATGCAAATCCCTCTCTGCCTGCAGGGAATGTGCCCGGGAGATGCGCCTGCATGTGCTGTGTTTGCCTGTGTAACTGCCACACAAAACCCCCAGCCAGGAGCAACTGCTGGGCTACAGGATACTTGGAAAGCCTTGTGTGCATCCCACTTCCTAAAGGGAGTATGTGGGGCACAGAAAGGGGGAGACAGTTGTTGCAGAGGCAAACACAGCAGGGGATGGATCAGAGGTGGACTTTGGTGAGGTCCCTCTGCCTACCACAGCTGTGTTTTGTCTTCCCTCGGGAACGCTAATAGGTAATGCTGCCTCCTATCCCATCCCAGATCAGAGGTTTTGTTCATCAGATGATTCCGGTAAAGCTACAGAACTAGCAATGTTTGCAAGAAGGTCAAACCCCTCGGAGCCCGCTCAGTGGTGCATGTCCCTGTGTCACCCAGGATGTCCCCAGGAACACCCCAGACCGAAGCCCACCAGGGATCCCCTCGGGTGCAGAGGAAGGCGGACCTCTCTCTCCTCCCTGCCCTCCTACCTGCAACACGTAGCCCTCCCGGGCGCTCTGCTCCCGGCCCAGCGCCACTTTCAGCTGGTCCTGCAGGTGCCGGTTCTGCTCCAGGAGCTCCAGGGCCTCCTTCTGCTTCTGCTCCAGCTGGAGGGACACGAACAGAGACAGCGTCCAGGGAGTGGGCAGGGGGTCAGCCATAAGGAACAGGCAGCTTGGAGGGGACACAGAGCAGAACGAACGGGGCTTTTGATGGCACCGCTGCTCTGCTCTGCTCTGGAATCTGGATTTCATTTTGCCAGGAAAGGTCCCTCCCCCCTGGAAGAACTAAATTGTGCATTAGTGTAATTCGTACAGCTCACTGCAGCAAAGGATGAACGGCACCAGCTCGTGCCAGGCATGACCCCAGCAAATCCCTGCCCTGTTCAGCTCGGCGATACTCCTGGTTACTCCATGCCTGCACCCCTTTCATTCCTGCTAATACACCTTAATCCCAACTAACAACCACCTTTGTTATCCCAGGCATGGACCTCTTCCAAGCGAGCTGAATCTCCTCCTTTCTTTTCCTAAAATTGCAACACTGTTTGATGTAGGCTACACAAAAAGGGAGCCTTTGTGGCATGTGCTACAACTCAAGGCAGTTTATAACCGCAGACACAGATCTGCAGCTGCAGAGGCACACAGCATTAAGAGCTTGAATCTGGGGTCTGGTTGATACACCTCGATTGTACCCATCTCGTCAGACACAGGGTGGCTACAAACCAACACAAATTTGGCCGCGTTGGCTGGGAGGGGACAAGAAAGTAAGAACAGCCCTTTCTGCAACCGTGGGAACATGAAAGCTGCCGGCAGAGCTGAACTGGAATGGACATGGATCTGTGCCTTGCCAGCTCCCAGTGGACCTAGAGCATCCCTCCTTGTTGCTACTACAAGGCCGCAATAAATGCAGCTTTTTTAAGCCTATCCCAGGCTTCCTAAAGTGGCCACCATGGCCTGGAGGCCATTTTGGCAGGCAGCCTGCACCCCACGCACCCCTTTACCTCCTTCTCCAGCAGCGTGGTCAGGTGCTGCTTCGCCAGCCCCTCGTCCCGGTCCTCGGCGTGGGCGAGGTGCAGGGGCGTGATGGGGATCTGCTTCTCCTCCCGCAGCGGGGTGGTCTCCACCTGGTGCCAGCGCTGCTCGATCTCCACGTGGACGTTCTGTGGTTTGATGTCTGCCGGGACGGGCAGGATCCGGTCCACCTCCATCCTCAGGGCCTCTTCCGACCCTGCCCCGTCCACGGTATCGATCATCTCGAAGCGCTTGCGCCGCTCCTCCCGCCGCCGGGCCCGCTCCCGCTCCAGCTCTCCCGGGTCGGCGTCGGTGGCACTGCTGTCCCTGGGGAAGGCGGCTGAGCTGCCACTGGAGGAGTCTGCAGCGTTCGCACGCTCCTGCACCAGGGCCTGCTGGATGGGGCGAAATTCAGCCCAGTCAAAGGTCTTGGACCGTCCTTCTCGTCGGCGTTCCCGAGCGCGGCTCCGCTTCTGCTCCGGGTCCAGCTCAGCTTGCTCCGCATCCGGCTTCTCGCTCGGCTTTGGACCAGTCTCGAAGGAAGAGCTTGTTTTGCTTTTCTCTTCCGGCAGCGAGCTGTGAGGACAGAGAGAGGGTGAAGGAAAGTGTCAGTGGGTGCTGGAGATGGCCAGGCGCTCCCATGCATGCCTCAGAGAGCCGGGTGGAAAGGGGCTGCTGGAAGCCCAAGCCAATGCCACGTGGGTGCCCCTTTGCCCCTCCATCTCCTGTCGCCTCTTGGGTGCAGGAGCTTCCGCCGCCCTTCCCCGGGGTCGTGCTGGTGTGCAAAGCCTCGGTGCAAGCGGTCCCAGCTGCTCCCGAGACCCCCGAGCCCCCGGAGAGTGGCTGATCCCAACCTCGCTCCTCCTCGGCAGCCACGTCAGGGCCAGTGACCGCGACTCAGCAGCAGCCCGTGGCCAAGGCAGCGACCCCAAACTGTGCTGCCAGTGGGGGAAGAGGCTCCAAAAGCTCCTCCAGCACCCCAGTTGCGGGGCTCCATGCACACCCATCGGTCGACAGGGCCATAGTCACGTGCTTGCATGGAGGATGCCACCAATCCCACCAAAGCCAGGGTGACTTTGGAGCTGTGGGGCAGAGGAGCACAGAGCAGCTCCAAGAGGTCTCGGGAAACAAGGGGAAGGTTTCCCTCGAGCTTGGAAAAGTACTAGTGGGTTGAAAACTTCTCCGTGCCACTATCTGCACTGAAGGTAGAAACCTCCCCCGGGGCACCCAGCCTCATGGGCAGCCCCCCCAGCACCAGGATGCATCCTGTATGTGCAGGAGTCAGTGCAGCAAGGAGAGCAAGTCATTCAACACAGCATGGAAATCACTGAAAACGCCGATTTCTCAAGCAAGGAATGATTTTTAGTGCTGAGTTAGAGGGTGGTGGGTTGAGGGGGGAGACATACTCATCAAGCAGGGGAAGTTAATACAGAAAGGCAATACTGTTTCCAACCTACAGATAATCCATAATGCAGTATTAACTTATTAAACGTGGACATGCCAGCCTTGTAACATGCACATCAAAATTAAAACAGAAAATAGCAGTATGCTAAGTTTGTGGAGGAAGCCTGTCCCAAAGGAGTGGTGGGCACTTGCTGAACCCTCTTTGATGTCTGAAGCCCCCCGAGATGCCTCCTGAGGCACAGCCCTTCTGCTCAGGCTGACTCCTGGCTCTCCCTGCTTCCTCCGACCACAGCATCCCCCTGGGCTCCAGCCTCCAGCACATCCTCAACAAGCTTCATGGAAGAGCTGGAAAGCAGCTCCCTGGGCCCTCCACTGCAGGCCCTGGGACCACATGCATCAAGACCGCCGTGACCGGGAGCAGCAGCAGCAGCATCACAGCTTCTCCCGCCTTGGGAACACATCCCAGCTCCCATAGCCAACCACCTCTTGGATGTGCATACGCCCAAAACAAAGGATGGAGCAGAAGAGATGGCTCTGCGTGGGGCCTGGGCTAGTATCTTCCGATGCACTGTCATCCACCATCAAACCACAGGCTCAGTAGAGCTGGGTTTTGAGAAACTCTGGCAGTTACAGGCTAAAACCAGCTCGGAGATGATTCTTTCTTCAGTGCTGTCACTTGCAGCTAATAAAATAAACCCAAAAGGCACCACAACTCCAAAGCCAGGCTCTCAATCTGGAGTCAGTTAGTGATTACAGCCGCATTTTGAAGAAGTAAAACCGGGATGAGATGAGTCTTAATATGGAGACCAGTGTTAGAAAAAAATGGGGGTCCCGGGGCCCCTTGGATGGTGTTGGGACACAGAAATTACACTGCTTTAAATCCCACATGGAAGAATCTCAGCATTTCTAGAGGTGACATCTCTCCCAAGCTCATTTCTCCTCTGCTGCTTTCCAAAGGGCATAGGATGTGTGTCAGGGAGTGGAGGGACAGCCGCTGGGAACGGAGTGAAGAGACTTAGGAGACTGACCCAAAGTTTCTCATTTCATCTCCTGTTAAGTGCCCCATGGTTATTAATTCTGCTCAAACACTTCACACCTCCTTCATACCAGACAAATTAATTCACAGCACACAGGAGGGCAGGAGGGGGGCCTTCACCTCCCAATGTTATTTATAGGTCAAAACAAAAAGGCTTATTTTTAATAGGGGTGGGTGTGGGAGCAGTGCAAGCTGCGAGCTGAGCACGCTGTGGCAAGAAGCTCATGAAGGCTGCAGGGAACTGGGGGAGCACTGGGGGAACTCAGCCTCACCAGGGCTGTGAGCTAAATATGGATCCAGTGCTTTCCTGGGGGTATTTTCTATTTGCCCTGTCATCGTTAGCAGAGTGTAATGAGTGTCTCTGCAGACAGCAGAGCACGGCATCTGCTCCCCATGCTGGGTGCTGACACACACAGCAATATAAACAGTCATTAGGACTGTTTCGAAACCAAGAAAAGGTGTGTTTGGCTCAGTGGAGACATGGCAGGTTAAAGAGATACAGCAAAGGGCTGCAGGAGCGTGCAGGATGGGACAGACCCTGGGCACAGGGTGAACACTGTCACCCTCCCGGAACGCTGAGCACCCAGACCAACATCCCTCCTGCACCCCGGCCACACTGTGCCAACGTTTCCCACCCCTCCATCATGAGCCCTGGGCAGTCTGTCCTTCAGCTTTCCAGCAGCCCCCTTCACAAGCCACTCCCTGGGTGCGGAATGTAATGACATCCCAAAGCCAGGCGGGATGCGCTGGGATACCCCACACCACGTGAACACAGCCCTGCTGCACACACAGCACAGGACTGCTCAGCAACGTGACTAACCCACGCCAGCCTCCCCCCCGGCCAAAACCAGCTCGGTGGGAAACGACAGAAGCACACACGTAATTCCCTTTTCCCAGCTCAGGATGGATTCACAGTCTATTTGTGCAGCGCAACAAGTTACTGCCAGCCGGGACCTGCGCTTGGACCCTCTCAGAGGGAAAGCCAAGTGAAACCACTCTGTGTGGGCTCGGAGCAGGTGCAGACAGTGAGCACAGGGCTATCGTGCTGCAGTAACCTGTGAGCAACCATAAATACATCTGGCTCTTTAAAGGCAGAGAGGTCCCCTCAAATTTCCTTGGTCTTCATCTTCATATCTAGTCACATCGGAAGATACCAGTGTGGGGAAATCAAGTGTCAAGACCAGGTTGCTTCTTCCCTTCTCTCTGGCTTTTATTTAAAGAAAAAAAAAAAGAAAAAGAAAAAAAAAAAAAAGGAAGGGGGGGAAGAAAAGAAAGAAAAAATAAATGGAAACTGCAGGACTTCTCATCTGAGGTGCAGAAAAGGAGGAGCATGCAGTGAATCACGAGATATACAAACCACAGAACGTTAATACAGGAGAGAACACAGTTTTCCAACCTGGGCTTCAGCACGGATAGTTTCAAAGAGAAGTTTTTCCTGGGATTGCATGGAAATCAAACATACACAGGAGTGAGGAGAGAGGCGGCTTCCCCAAGACCCCCGCGAGATCCACCAGAGCTCGGGCAGGGCTGGGAAACAGTGGCTGAGTGCCAAGGGGGATAGGGAAGGAGAGGCTGGAGCATCTCCAGGTCAACAGCACCAGCTGAGAAGAGCCATTCCATGAACTTTGGAGACAAACCTGGCAAAAACCTGCTCACTGCAGCTACAGTAAGGACAGGAGATGGAGTTAGTAGTGTGGCCATGTCCACGCAGCCTGTAAGAGGTGGCCTGTATGAGTGTGGCCAGCAGGGTCAGCTGTGAGGAGGCCAAACACCCTGTACCCAGAGCCACAAGTGCCCACAGAAGGTACTCTGTGACGCAGGGGGTCCCTTCCTCTGGCACTGACACAGGAGCAGACACCAGCGTTACTAATGTGTAAGGGGAACGAGCTGAGGCAGCTTCTGCAAGATCAAAAGAGGAGGGAAGAGGATTTGCTGGCTGCAGTTTAAAATAGATCAGAGCCAAAGAGCTTCTAAATTGAACCCTGGGCTCCTGCTGCTGTGACCCGTGGAGGGGCTGGGCAGCTCATGCTGAACAGTAGCCAGAGGAAAGGGGGAACCCAGCACAACTGAATCCAAGTGGTTTCACAATACCTGGTGGGAATCCAGAGGAGCCTTGATATAGGAACAGTATTTCATATTCCTATGCACAAATTAAAGCCACATTTTCAACCCCCTTTGAAATCTGCACGTGTAAGAATAACTCAGCATATCAGCGTCCCCACAAAGCATATCCAAATTAAACCCAGAGAGAGGGACGTGAGAAAGAGCCGCAGCTTCCAGGAACGGACAGGCTCAGAAACAGGAAAGAAAAGGGATGAGGGAAGAGTTACTCCTGCACAGCAAACCACACAACTGCAGGGGCTGCTACACTCCCCCCTTACCTTGTTACATCAGGAGCAGTGGTGGGGCGAACGTGCTTCATGATGGTCTGGATCCAGTTGCGGCGAATGCCCGAGGTCATGGCAGAGAGGGTGAACTCTCCTTCCTTCGTCTAGGGACAGAGGAGGAACAGCTCAGAGCAGCTGATTGCACCCATCAGCACTGTCCCAAAACCATTCCGCACCCAGCCCCAAGCCCACAGCGCTGGGGCACTGCTTGCTGGCCAAACAGAGGTCACAGCCAGCCCCTCCATCCCCCAGCAAGCTCCTGGTGGGAATTAGT
This sequence comes from Myiotriccus ornatus, assembly GCA_036023395.1. Classification (NCBI taxonomy): domain Eukaryota; kingdom Metazoa; phylum Chordata; class Aves; order Passeriformes; family Tyrannidae; genus Myiotriccus; species Myiotriccus ornatus. The sequence continues at coordinate 13,629,301 of JAYRBT010000033.1, read as the reverse complement.
GTTTCTCAGCAATCAGGCTAATTTGGTCACAGCTGAGACCCTAAGACTGAAACAAAACTTTGCCTTTCCTCCTTCCCTTTCTCCCCAGATAAAAAACTGGCTCTCCGACTCAAGGCCACAGCTCTCTGGAACACTCTGGGGGCTGCTGGGTGGCCTTTCTTGGGTGTTTGGGGAGATGTTTCCCTTGTCACAGACAAGCATCCCCATCAGCTGTCCTGCAGTGGAACTCTTCCTCCTTCCCACATTTTCCTTACGTGGATCTGGAAGCCGTAGTTCCGCTGAACTGGGTACTCAGTGACATCGTAGCACGTGGATAAATCGATTTCTCCGTCCAGGTCAGCTGCCTGCAGAGGGAAGAGGTAAAATAAGCCACAGAGCTCTGCAGCCCCAAAGTGCAGCGGGCTCACAGGGAGGCACAGCAGGTCCCTGAGAAGCACAAAGCCCTGAAGAGCAATGCTCCCAGGACCTTGGGAAGGCAGCCTGCCCGGGGGCAGTTTGGGAGAACTGGGAGTGCAGTGATGGGCTGAACACCGATGGGAGGACACTTACCTCCTCCGCCACTGAATCCCGGTAGTATCTCAGGCTCTGGTCAGTCAGCACAAACCAGTGCTTCTTCCACTAGGAAACAGCCAAGATGGGGCAGTTACAATCCTGCTCCTTTCCCCACCAGCAGAAACACAGTGGCTTGTCACAGGTCCACTGGCAGAGATGCCCCGCAGGGAGGCAGCTCAACGCCTCTCCCCTCCCAGCTCCACACTCGACTTCATTGAGACCCTCCTGACCCAAACAGGCAGCAAGGCAAGGGACAGTGATGGTTTGCACCACCAGGACCCTGAATTCCCTGGTGCTGCTGCACCACAGAGTGCTCCACCCTCAGCAGCACCAACCCTGCGTGTGATGGTGGCACACGGTGAGAGCCACAGGGGCAGTCGGAGCCTTCCTAGCAGTTCCACTGCAAGATGATGCTTTTAGTGACTGTACTTAAAGCCTTTTTAACAACAACAAAAGAAAAGCAGTAAAACATTCGTGTTTTATCTGCAGTACCTAGAAATTGAGTTGGAGTCTATTCCTGGCCCTTACTCTATACAAATCCATCTCCTGCATGCTCCCAGCCAGGCACAGGCTCACCTAAGGCGGCTTTCAGTCAATAAAGTACAATCCAGTGGCCAATTGCCCCTCGGCTGCCTATGGATGTGCCCTCAGCCCCAGTGCCCACAGTGGAGCCCAGGCCACGCACTCACAGACACGGGCAAGTCGCCCTCATTTTCCCTCAGCAACTGAGCAGGAGGGAAGGAAATCCAGGGAAGGAAACCCAGGGAAGGCGCAGTTTGCAAACAGTCAGGACCATCCATGCTGCCTTGGCATCAGTGCCCACGACTAAGGCTCTGATGGAGCAGCACATCCCACATCCCTTCAGGAACAGACAGCGGGAAAACAGCATCAGCTGCTTCCCACAGTGCCAACTCAGAGGCATTTATTTATTTATTGGCCTTGCTATTTCCCTGGTGCTCAGGAGACTTTACCTGAGCCTCATTACTGACACCAAAGAGGTCGCTGGGTTGCAAGGGAGGTGAGACTGATAAATAGGGAACAGGAACATGAAACCAGTGCTGCTATCCGAGCTGCCCTGGCTCCCTAGAAACCCACGATACAATATCCACCTGTGGGGCTTTGAAACCTCCCCAGGACAGAGGACCAGCAATTCTCACCCCAAGGCTGATCTACCCAGCAGAGACATCGGAGCTCTGTCAGTGCCGAGAGCAGCCCCACGTGCCGCCAGCACAGCCAGGATGTTGGAGTGAGTGGATATAAAGGGCAGAGCTTCCCCCTCACTCACCTGCCCATCCTCGTACTGCTTTGTCAACCAGCCCTTCTTGAAGTTCAGTAGGTCGGGCTGGAAGAAAGGAGAGAGGGGTCAGAGAGGGAAGAAGTGTCTGCACCCAGAAGGCAACAGGAGTGACTTGATAAACATAGTGCAGCAATAAAAGAGACCAGCAACAGTTACATTCATAGAATCATAGAATAGTTTGGGTTGGAAAGGACCTTTAAAAGTTATCTAGTCCAGGCTGGATCATTACACTGGTGGCTAAATGTTTGCACCCAGGAGGATCTGCTACATGGTATACTCAACTGTTCCTGTCCTACCATTTTCTCTTGCAATTTCCTACTGCTCCACCAGCATAACAGAGGAAGAAGAAACGTGAATTAGCAAGACTTCAGGCAGTTTTGTCCCTCTAATATATATTATGGAAGAAAAACTACGTGCTATTGATGCAAGGGTTCAAAACAGGCTGAGTTCCCAAGGCTGGAAATACAGGGAATCTGAGCCCTGCACCACCCAAACAACACCTGCTCTTTCCTCCAAAGTGGGTACATGGGGATGTCGAATCCCTGAGAAAAGCAACCAAGACAGCGTGGGATAACTGCTGCCAGACCCTCCTCCCAGCCCTGCCCCTGCACAGGGAAGGATGTGGTGGAAATGCTTTCACTCCCTCGAGGCTGAGCTCCTCCAGCTGCTCCACGTGCTGCAGAGAGGAGGAGGAGGAGGAAAAACAGACAGCAGTGTGTGAAATCCAGCTGCAGGGTCTGAAAGTGGCTACAGCAAGGGGAGCAATGGAAATTGGGGTCTGGAAGCCCATTCAATCAAACCTGTGCTGTGGGGCAGCACATCCCACATCTGAATGATCCTGTGGTGGTGGGAACCCAGTCCCGCCCCACAAAAACACACAGGAAAGTAATTCATTGAATTACAGAATCATGGAATGGTTTGGGTAGGAAGGGGTATTAAAGATCATCTCGTTCCAACCCCTGCCATGGGCAGGGACACCTTCCCCTATTCCAGGTTGCTCCAAGCCCCGTCCAACCTGGCCTTGGACACTCCCAGGGATGGGGCAGCCACAGCTTCTCTGGGCAACCTGTGCCAGGGCCTCCCCACCCTCACAGGGAAGAATTTCTTCCTAATACCTAATCCAAACCTGCATGATTATCTTCCCTTCGCTAGATAATGTGCACTGCCACTTCATATGCACTTCTTGCACCTTTCTATTCCCACCAAGAATTTAAAACTCACTCCTGTGGCTGTACAAGTCTACCCGAAAAGCTCCAGAAACACCAAGCTACTGCATTATTCTGATAAGTCCTTGAATGGAAGCTGTCTGTGCACAAAAAATGCAACTTGTATTTACAGTAGCTCTGTAATCTATCTGAGAGATTAGCAAGTGTATTTATTTTGTCCCTGCAGAAGGGTGGTGAGGGAAAGGAGAGCATTTTGTGTTTGTTCTGTACTGTTTGCCTCCAAGTCTGGCGAGCATTTGAAATATGCAAAGGGAGGAAAGCTCAGAAGGGCAGGTTCAGCCCACCCTTGCAGCCTTCATCCCACTCACACCCACTTCCAACCGCATAAACATCAAGGAAGCGGCATTAGAAAACTGGGACATGTGTTGGCCCTCTGAAAACTCTCTGAGGACCCTGGTTGAGTGGAAGGTGTCCATGCCTCTGGCAGGGGAGTTGGAACGAGACGATCTTTAGGGTCACTGAAACCTGCTCCAAACGTGAGCATGTCCAACGTCCTACGTGCTGACCATGAGGAAAGCAGCAGACAGTGCAGTTGTCACTGGACCGGCTGGGGAAAGGCCCCTCATGTCCTCCCAAAAGGCAGGGGGCACGGCCCCCTGGCTCACCGTCATAGAGGACTCCGTGGACCTTCTGTCCAGTGACTTTGCCCGGCGATGTGGGGACAGGGGAGATGCAGACACGTCCAGGATGGAGCCCACGGCTGCTGCTTCGCAAGTGAAGTCCTGCGTGAACAGAATTAGCCCAGATCAGTGCAGGAACTAGGACAGAGTCCTGCTCTCTTGGCTCGTGGCATAAAAATCTGCTTTATTTAAGGGGCATCTCAGCCTCAGAACAAGTGTCATTTCTTTGGCAATACAATTTTTTGTCCTCTCAGGCATTAATTTGTTCCCAATATATCCAAGCGTATCTGGGACTCTCAAACCTGCCTGTTTCTTTTGTTACTTCACCCCATCCTGATGTGTCCTGCCATGCCAGATCCGAAGTTTCCCTTTATACTTTGAAGAAAGGAGAAAAGACAGCCTGATTTGCCACTCTGATCTACACCTGGGCCACGGGAGAGCAGCAAGTGGCAAACCTGCAGAGACTGAGCACACACAGCATGTGGCTCCTGCAGGAGCTGCTTGTGACTCCAGATCCACACCCGGGGACAAACCCTAGAGCTAAATGCCCTCTCCTGTGCTGCAGGATCCCAGCTGCCATCCCCTAGAGCCCAGCAGGAGACCCCAACCGAGCAGCTCACCCGTTTCCGTGGGAAAACCCTCTTCTCGCTCCTGCCCTGCCGCGTCTCGCTGGAAAGGGCGGCACCCCCCGGCACGTTTGTTTCCATGTGCTCCGCGTTCTCAATATCTAACGCCTCAAATTTTTCAATTACCTGGGATCTCCTGGAAAACAGAGAGAAAGGGGAAACCAGAGAAGGTTTTAAACACAGGAGCAGCAACTGCACGGAGCTGTACAACCCCACACATTTAAGGCTGCAGAATTGCTTGACTCAGTGTTCATGCACACCTGGCTTTTGGTCCCTGTTCCTCTGCGGGCTCCAGTGTGCCCAAATCCAGGGTAAAACCCCCTGACACACATCCTTTTACCCATGGCCAGAGTGGGGAAAAAATCCTCACACTATTTAGCTCCGCAGGTAGCACCTTCAATAACTAGAAAGCCCTTGCAAAACCAACAGTAACTTTTTACTTGTGAATTTTACAGCCCTTTGGGAAGCAGGGACTATGGAGCAGCTTTGGCTTAAGCTTTGGCTCTACCCTCTAGCACTGCAGCTATCGATGGCCCCTCAGGCCACAGAGCTCTGATACGTCAGACCAAGCTGGGGTGCAGAAATAAAGGGGTGTCAGGTTTCCTCAGAGTGTTCACTGCAATAGGTACCCTTTTAAAACTCAGCCCCACAGAGGGAACAGCCACAGGATTGCACGGAGTGAGGACTGGCCATAGGTGCCTCCAGACCATGGGTCTGGCTCACAGGATGCACCTCGTGAAGGGGAATGAGATGAGGAGCACCCTGTGCCACGGCAGGGCATTCCCTGAAAAACCTGGGGCCACTGCCTCCCCTAAACTGGGCTGCAGATCCAATATGGACAGCAGGGAGCACAACTTGGGTCTCTCAGACACCGCCTTGGTGGCCCATCACACCGTGGCACTTGTGTCTCTGAGGATGGAGAACTACGAAGAAATGTGGATGAAGCAGGAGCCAAACCTGGATAAAACGAACGGGATGCTCCTAAGGATGAGCAAATAGGCCTTTGCAGGTAGAATTAAAAGTGCTGGTTCAGCATGAGAAGCTGCTTGCTGACCCACAGGAGAGGAAGCACCTGCTGGTGTCTGAGTTTGCGTTCCCAGGAGTTCAGGCAAGAATCAACCTCAGGTCCTTAATCCCAGCCTGGGAACGTGAAGCAATAACCCACCACCAGCAAATGCCAGCTGTGCTCCAAGCTGTGAGGTTTAAAGGCCCATTTCAAACCTCCCAAAAAAGCTCAATCCAGGTGGTTTCTTGACACAAAATTTGGACCCACTTGTGCCACATTTAACCTTGGGGCTGCTTGCTCTGTGTGAACCTCTAAAGTGCATGAAAATCACAATGGCAACTACATGTGCAGAAACAGGTTATCCAAAAAAATCCATTTTTAACACTTCACAAAAAAAGGAACAGCAGGTTAAAGGCTCAAAAACCATGAGATGTTCAGTTTTCAACCAACATTTGCACCAAATTCCATAAATGAGAGGAACAGTCTGAGCACATCACATCCCCCAGGAGGCTGGGGGCCCCCCACTGCTGCTCAGAGCCAAGGCTGCCAGGACACAATCAAGGAGGAAGGGACAACATTTTGGGGGAAGACTTTGCTTTGTAAATTTGTGAAGATCTTTGATGCTTTTACAGGACAACTGTTCAGCCCCTGCTGCCTCCCAGTTTGCAAACTGGGAGTAGGCAGATCCAGGGATTGTGCAGAGCTCCCAGTTTCCCTGGGATATTCTGCTTGTGAGATGTTCAACATAAGCCAGGCTGTGGAACATAAATCCAAGTTCTCCGTTCACTGACAGACAGGGAATTGTTTTGGAGTCCCAATTTTTTAACCCTTTTTACACTGGCCCAGCCTTCTCTGAGTCTCAGTTCAGGAGGAAATAAGAGATCCATGAATTAACATTGTCTGTGCCCTACTGAGTGAAGGCCTGAAGAAAAAACAAATCAGGAGAAAAATAAAGAACAAAAACCCAACAAAAAAAAACCCATAAAAACAAAATCAAAAGCTGGTTGATTTCTCATGAAAGGGGCTGCACCACCAGGTTGTTCTACGGCTTGAGATTGAGATGAGATGGTAGCGAAGCAGGCGAAGTAAAGGTGGACACGTCACACAGCAACACAGCAGGAGAAGGTGGAGAGCAACAAGACCTGGAAGAAAACAAGGCTGGAAAATGAATGAACAGAAGAGGAAATTATATATCTGCATCTACATACAAAACAAAATCAAAATCATTCCAGTTCATTCGTCATTGAAAAAGGGAGGAGGAAAATAAATCACTGCAACCAAATCACAGCCCCAAGGGTTAATATCATCCGGATTACAGGAAAGATCTTTCTTTTTCCCATTAGATCAACATTTCAGAGATGTTATTGCCAGAGATCCTGGGGGAATGGGGAGGGAAGGGCTCTCCTCCCCTCCAAAACGTGTCAGAGAGAGCTGCTCCCTCTGCACAGAAGCTCTGTGTGGACAAAACAAGGCTGGGACAGGTAGGAAGGAGCATTTTAAAAGCTGCAGTGCCATTCAGTGCTTTTCAGCTACAAAAGCTCATCCCAAGGAATTCCTCGGCCATGCAGGCTGTTAATCTTTTCCAGGCCACTAAACCCGGGCTGCAGATCTCGGCTGTTAGTGTGGGGGGTGTGCAGTGGGGAAGGGAAGCTCTAAAAACCAGCACGAGCTATCGTTAAAGTGATTTTCTTTGATTGGAAAAAAGGGCTTGTTTTTATTGGATTCTTTCATTATTTAGCAGCAAGAAAGATAGTGAGTGTCAGGAAAAAGAAAGGATAATTTTCCCAAGAGGTCCACAAGTATGAAGAGAATAGTTTTAGAAGGGGAAAAAAAAATATATATTTGGGAGAGCAGATACTCCTATGTATGGGGAGAAGCAGAATGCAGAGCTGAGCTTTGCATCTCAAGAAGCTCCAGAGAAGGAATTCAAGGAAAAAAAAAAATCTCTTAAGTGATTTTGGGCAGTTCTGCTCTTTATTGAGGCTAGAAATACACCTCAGCCCCCGACCACACTCCTACAGGAGGTCTAGCAGATGCCACAGTGGACTCCTGCCAGTGTGAGAAGAACAGGGGTCAACTGGGAAAGCTGTGGATTTAGAGGCTGCACCCCTGGAATTGTGCAAAAAAGCCAAGTTTGGCAACCAGAAACCCTGGTGCTCCCCAGAGAGCTGCAGAAAGTGGGTGAGCCTGCACCCAGGGGGCTCTGGGTCTCTGCACCCCAGGGACTCCCCATCCAATGGTGGTCTCCTCCCAAAACTGCTGGCACTCTCCTCTGAGATGTGCCAGGATTTATCCCTGCAGCTGCAGAGCCCTGCTGGGATATGGGGACTGATGTCCAAGGACATCCCTGCAGCTCACTTCAGCTGTGATTCTGCGTGCAACGCTTCAGGATTCATCCACGGGGTTTCCAAAGAGCTGCCCCTGCTCTTCTGCCCTAGGGATGGCTCTGAGATGGCAGGTTGGGGATGGCTCGACCTCTCTGCCCACAGCCCCTCTCCCCCAGCCCGGTGGGACATGGCGGTGGGTGCCGCAGCCCCGTCCTGCCACGTGCCAGCAGAGGGAACTCGCACTCTGCCGCTCCGCCAAAATCACGGAGATTATCTCCAGTTTTCTGATTCCTGGTTCTGAGTGGCTGCGAGCTCAGACGTCTGCATGGGGTGTGGAGGCAGAGTCAGGTATAAACGGTCAACACGGATAATTCCTGGACTTAAGTCACGTAATAACTCTCCTGACAAGGAAGCAGGAGGAAAAGCCTTGACAAACGGCTTTAGCTGGAGCTAAGCCTAAGGTGTGTCGCTCAAGATGCAGCACTGGGTACCTAAAATAATTCTTTTCCATCCATAGCTCTGACACTTGCACTGATTTGCACAAAAAAATGGGAGAAAGAGCTGAAAATACCAACAGAATCAGAGTGACTTTGTTTGGCTGCACTGAAAAGCAGATCTGAACGATGCCTGACTGGTGCCTTTGGGGTTGGCATGGGGCATGTGATTTTGGGCAAGTGTCCCCTGACATGTTAGTGGGTTACTGAGAAGGATTATTAGAAATGGTGTTAACCAGAGGGAAAAAAACGACCCCACAGCGTGGAAGTGAGTTATTGTATCTGCTCAACCTCAAACAGCACAGTCTGAGCTCAGAGGAGAAAAATGAGAGGGATATGAGGACTAAGTAAACTCAAGTTTAAAAAGCAGCCAAGCCAAGCTGAGCAGGGTGCTGGGGAATGTTAATTCTTTGATGAGACACTAGACTGTGTCTCTGCGCCCTGTTCAGTCCATCTGAGAGCTCCAACATGGGTGTCCCAGCTCTGGGAGGACACAGGACCTCTGCACCCACACCACCTGCATGGGCCAATTCCCAGGTTACTGGAGGAGAAAACAAATGTCCCCATCCCTGAACACCCACTGAACCATCCCTGTTCACAGCACACTCCTCCAGCACCACAGGCTGCAATCCCTGGCCAACCCCTCTGGCAGGTGGGGACCCCTCACCCTACTCTGCCATCACCCCCCTCCCAAAGGCTGGACTGGGCTCAGCCCCATGGGCAGCAAGTCCCCAGTGCCCGGTGCAGCGCCAGCTCCTCTCCCTACACCCGTCCTGCTCTGATAAATGCCCTGGGCTGACACAGGGAAATTCCTGCCAATACTGATAAAGCCCCAGCTGGGCTGGGAAAAGCAGACTTTCCCTGGGAAAAGGCACCTGCCAGCAGGCAATGAGTGGGGCTGACATTAAAAAAGGACAGTCTCTGGCAGCAATGTCCTCTCCTGGGCCCTGCTATCTGTTGTAAATCTGCTCCCCAGATCCATGAAGGATGATCCCAGTGTTGCATGATACCCCAGAGCTGCAGCAAGGGACTGCTGGCACTGGAGGAATGCACTGTCCTGTCACACTGGGGCCAGGCACTGAGCAGGGCATCCTGTGCAAGCAAACCCAGCAGGGACAGGATGTCACCCACAGGCAGCACCAGCTCAGCCTGCAAACCAGCACCCACCAGCCTTTTCTCAGCCCTGTCCCCAGCCAGGGTGGCCAAGGGACCAGTGTGGTATCCTCCTCCTCCATCCTGGGGAAAAGCCAATTCCCACGGCAGAGAAAGCCAAACCTGAGCTCTCCTCGTCTATTCCCAGTCCAGCACTCACTGTGCATGCTCTGGGCCAGGACTGGGATCCTCCTGCTGACAGGCAGCGCCAGCACAAAGCTGTGCTGTACATCCCAGACCTGCTCCCAGCTCTCAGAAGCCAGGCTGGAAAACAGTCCTTCAGGGGCTGGGAAGAAACAGAGGAGAAGCTCCGGCTGAAACCGTGCGAGAGAGAACATGCCCGGAGGAAAACCAGGGCGGGAAAATCAGACTGGCAGGCGGCCCTCTCACCCGGGGCCTGTCTCCCAGTTTGCTCCACTGCCCTCACTGCACAAATGTGTCTCTCCCAGGGCAAGTGGAGCCCGTCCTTGGCCTCTCCCAGGGAGCAGCCGGCACGCCGGCGCACGCGGGCGCCCTCCCCGTCCTCCTCCGCGCTGAGCTGTTTTGCAGCCCTGCCCTGGCGCTGCACCCGCCTCTCCCTCCTCTCCCAGATTAATGCCGTGACATTTTGAAACCTCTCTCAGCTCATTAGGCAGTTGCATAACACACCTGGCACTAACACCACTTAGAGAACTCACCTAATTAATGGTGCCGGCTGCCCGCGTGTGCCACGCTGCGGACTGAGAGGGTGGGCTGCACGGCAAATATGGGCACCCATCACCACTGAACATCAGGGTAGGTTTAGATTGGACATACGAGCCTTAAGGTCCCTTCCAACCCAAACCATTCCATGATTCTGTGATCACCCACCTCAGCCAGCTGTCCCCCAGAGCAGCCAGGCAGGGTGACACCTGCCCACTGGTGCTACTAAAGACATCCCACCACCTGGCCGGTGTGGATGGGCATCCTTAAACCCAGGAGCACCGGAATACAAAGGGGCTTCACCTGGCAAATTCCACCTGCTCCATCCAGGCTGCGGCCAGGACGCAACCCTGGTGCTGCTATAAGCATGCAAGGAGGAGATGAGCCACTCATCCCTTACCTTCTCTCATTCCCAAAGAGCCGGGCCACTTCTTCTCTCCCAGGGCTACGAGCCCGGGTTCTCCGCTCTAGCCGCTTCCTCTCCACCTGGAAGGCCTCACGATTACTGATCCTAATGGCCTTGGGAACGTCGGCCAGGGTGGTGTACTGCCGGCTGGCTTTAAAAGAAAGGGGACGCCCCGATTTTTCAGCTCCCCTTCCTACATCTCTGTTGCTGGAGTCCTTGTGCATGGGGCAACTGCTCTTCGAGTCCAAGGAGTTCAGAGAGAAGCTGTGAACCATTCGGTCGCCTGATCGGGTACCTGGGGAAGGAAAGGGCTGGGCATGCTCCTGTGAGGGCGATTTGGGATAACTGTACCTGTTGTTCGGGGTGCTGGGGCTGGGCGGGCTCGGCGGGGGTGGCAGCTGCTGCTCTTCCAGCTTCGAGTCTTGTTTGGTCTTCTCCAAGGAAAAGTACCCGCTCTCGACACGCGTCTTCCGCCCGCAGTCTATCCGGTCTCCGTTCATGGAGCTCTCGTCTAAGGGACAGAGAGAGGAGTCACCGTGCTGGGTTTCAAGTCTGAGCTCTGCTTTCAACAAAAAACACCCCAATTCTACCCAGGACAAGGGCAGGAAATGAGAGCAGAGACAGCCTTGGCCCCAGCCCCGTGCCGCCTCTTGCAGCCTCAGCTTTTCTCCCTCATGCCCACAGAGATGGTGGGATGGACTGCAGGGAACCAAGGATGCTGGTCCAACTCTTGGGTTGGGCTTGCTCAGGTGAAGCACCTTCAAACCAAGAATTGGGTGGCTGCAGTCACTGCTCTGCACCCATTCCTATCTCTGTCCCTCCCAGCCCAGCATTAACTCCAGCTCTGCGGGTGCAAGGCGATGGATACCTCACTCCTGGCAAGTGGGAGGGGGTGGAAAGCACTCCCACCTGAGTGGACAACATTCCCCACCTGAAAGGGCCCCAGCACCAGGACCTATCCATGGTCTGGCAGGAAGAACCCCCAGCCCCAGTGTTCCAGGGAGGACAATGCCACAGACCCAGCACCTTCCAGGGAATCATCATGGAGACCAAATGTAAACAGAGGTGGAGGAGGAAGCAGAGCTCAGTGCTTGGCAGCCTGGATGGCTGGCCTGAGCGTGACATGGCCCTGCACCCTCTGGGTGCCTGAGTCGGGATGTGACAGGGCTAGAAAAAGCATTTTCCCTCATTTTGCTCCCAGTATGAGGGTAGGCAGCCCTATCTCCCTGCCAGGGCAGGACTGGGCCCCACACTGTGATTTTCCAGCAAGTAATGCAAACTTTATCCTTCCTGAACTCCAGCTTGTAATGCCTGACACTAGTCCCCACACAGCCAGGTCGAGGTCTGCCTCCCTCTCCTTGCTGGGATGTCCCAGGAACCAAACCCAGGGAAAACTTTTCCCTCTATAGTGGTTTTCTGCCAGCTCAGCTGCCTGAACCAGGCACCCCACAGCGTCACATCAGTGCTTGGCACCTTTGCCCCTCACCTTCCTTGCTGTCCAGCACGGGATCCTTCAGGGAGCTGGCAGCCCCGGCCTGGCCTTGCACGGGGCTCTGTGCCGGGCTGATGCCGCTGCCCCCATCCACTTGGTCTTTGCCCCTCATTTCCTCCTGCCAGAGCGTGGACTTGGTGGCAGGGACCTTCTCGGCGCTGGGGATGTTGCTGCTGGTCACAGCCATCTTAGCAGGACCAGGCTCCTGGAAAGAACAGGGGACACAGCAAGGTTAGAGAGTTTGCCCCAGCTCCACACTCAGAGTCCCCAAAGGCTTGGCCCTGAGGTCCCACACGGCTTGGGTGATGCCCATGACGTATCACAGCACGACAGGGATGGGACAGGGCTGCTCAGCCATGTGTCACAGCTTTATGCTGTTTTAAAACAATCCCCATCATCTTAAATGCTTCTATTGCTAACAAGGAGCTCCAGACTCCATCAGATGATGGATGATGCCACTTTGGTGGCCACGGCCAGGCCAGCCCAGGTTCAGAGTGCCAGAAGAGGCAGCAGCTTTCCCAACTCCTTTCTTGGCTTTTTTCATTACCAGATGTTTTGCTGTTGTCATATTAAGCTTCTGCATTCGAAGATTATTTTCCTTAAAGCCACTAATAAATCAATGACAATTAACTCTCCTCCAAAGTCTCTGGATTGTGGGAAGTTTTCCAGCTGCTTGTTCATTTTCCATGGAGTAGGGAGAATCCAGGAGTGCGTGAGCCAACAGCCACGGGCTGGGGACAGGGGCTGCAAAGAGCATCTTCTCCATCCCCTGCTCCCACATCAGGTGGGTTTTAGTCCTGCCCCTCCAAATCGGCATTTGCAGGGCCGTGCCAGTGCCACGGGGGATCTCCCAGGGATGGGTCCTGGCTCTGTGCACAGCCACAAGAAGCAGCAAATGACCTCAATTTTTAAAAAAATCCCCTTGGAAATTTCACACCAAAGGAATGCAGTATTGGAGGTAAACGATCCAGAGTTCACAAGCATCCCACTCCAGGGCACTCTGCTTGAGCAGGGGTCAGGCCAATCTCCAAGATCCCTTCCACCCTCAACCACTCATTCATTGATCCAAGCCCGAAGCTAATCACCAACTCAGGGTAGATATTTTTATATATCCCTTACACACACCCCCACGTAATTATTTGTAGATATGCATTTAATTAGGCAGAGATGTGGGCCAAAAAGAACTCTGTAAGGGAGCAGAGACATTAACTCTTTGCTGCTCAGGGGTATGAACAGCTCCAAAAAGCAGCATGCACCAAAATCGGCAGAACTGGCCTCCAGCTGCATGAAGTGTGTCTGGGCATGCTCTGCTTACCTGAGCCTGCCACACCCCTGTGCAAACAGAGGGCAGCGCCTCAAATCCCAGATTTCAGCCCCAAACCCTGCCTCAAGTTCCCACAGGCAGCAGGCAGGCATAGGCAGTCCAGCCTCTCCTGCTGCCTGCACCTTTCCACTGGAGTACGGTAAAGCCTAAAACAGCAACCTGCTTGCAAAGTGAAAACACATTAACTCTCCCCGTCCAGAAAAACTGATATTCCCTGCACTGCTCCCATCCTGGTGATTTTGCAGAGGGATGATGCAAAATGATGGGGGAGCTGGAATTGGTCCTGATGCCCCAGGAGCTCCCGGCTGCAACCAAGCTCTGCTCTACCACAGACAAAGAAAAACTATGTGAGAGTCAGAAATAGCAGGAATATCCATTGTTTAAATTCTTTTTTTAAATCACAAAGGTGTCCATCCCTCCCTGAGAGGCTCTAAGACATGATCTGCTGCCAGATTAGTGTGTGGCCATCTTTAGAAAGAGATCAGCCTTTCTCCACCAGCACACGGAGAGCGAGCTGAACAGCAGCCAACTTCAGGAGAAGCCATTTCACAGGGCGGGATTTGGTGCTGGTTTTCTCCTCAGCATCCTCTCTTCTTCCCCAGACCAGCTGCCTGCATCAACGGGATTTGGGAGACAGAGGAAAGACGCTGCTTCTGCTTTTGCAGGTGGCTTGTGAGTGCCTGACACAGCGCAGCATCCGTCCGTCAGCAGGTCCCACACAGAAGTTGGCTTTGCAAAGTGAATTTGAGCCTTTTTCCAGCACCACGGGACTGGGAGTGACAGGATGGTGAGGGTGGAAGGCGGATAGCAAGCAGAATGGGGCTTGGGGTGGCCTGCCCCAAGCCAGGGAGGGGCAATGTGCCATGAGGGTCCATGTTCGCCCCATCCCCAAGCACCTGAGAAGCCCGTCTGCCCGTGGGGAGCCAGCATCGTTCCCGCAGCCACTTCCCTTATTTGGTGCTCAGGAGCTCAGATCCTGTACGGTTTCCAAGAAGTTGCCATGGTGACGAAATGTAACCCAGAACGATGTTTTTCTGGCTCTGCGCCCCTTCTTCTCTCCGCCCCGTCCCCCTCCTGAACCCTGCCTGGGTTTAGTGTTGTGTCAGGATGGGGTGAGCATCCCTGCTCTGCTGCATCCACTCACTGGGGTGCCCCGAATGCACCAGCCCTCTCTCTGGGGATTGAGGATGGACAACTTGTAACACATCAGCTCTTGGTCATGGAGAGAGAAGGCATCCTCCCTGAAGCATCACCAGAGTCAGCACTGGAGGGGCTGAAGGGGCTGTAAGGACCCCAAGCCCTTGGCAGGAGATGACTCAGCCTGGTGTGCAAAAAAGGATCACATTCCCCCCTAATATTTTTTTCTGTTGCCCAGAACATCTTTCTCCAGTGGCGTGGCGGAAACTTATTCAGAGGCATGCCGTACAAAACCCACCCATGGGCCCAGTTTGCACCAGGACCATCCTGGGAACTTCCATCAACAGAGACCTGAAAACCGGGGTTGAGGGGAGCCCCAGTGCCGGCTTTGGTCCCCGGAGTGCAGCCCGGCTCGGCTGGAGGAGCCCTCCCAGCCGGTCCCCCATGGCGGCGGGACGCGGGCCCGGAGGTCAGGCGGCCTCAGGGACACGGCTGTTCTCAGCCACGGCGAGGGACGAGCCTGGCCTCGGGGTCACGTTCCCCATCTGTGGGATTCTCCCCCACTCTGGCCACGTGGGAGCCCGGCAGGAACGAGTGAGTCACGGCCGGCCCCACTTTTTACCATTTATAGTCAAAGTGAGCACGAAGCCACTGCCGGGTCCCTGGAGAGCCCGGCTCTGGCCCCGGAGCTCCCAGCCTGGCCCTGGCCTTTAGTATTTTCCTTTCATTCCCACTATCTCTGGGGTCATCTCAAAGGGGGTAACTGGAGCCCGATGGAATTTCATCCTGTTTCTGCTGAAATGGCCCATAAACAGCACCTCTCCCCGGTCCTCTACGGGGACCACATGGCTTTGTGGCCACTCCTGAGACAGTGTGGGCAGGGCTGGCGCCACAAAACAGCCCCCGAGAGGTGAAATGTGGCCATAAAGCAGCCAGGAAAGTGTGCGACCCTAGAAGTGATGATCAGGAATTAATTCACACTGATCTGCTGTCCTGGCTCGCCCCAGCTCTCACTCTCTGCATAGGCAGCATCAGAAGGCTGGCAGAAATTTGATCCAGAGGGTTAGAGGTGACCTCCCCCAGGAAAAAAGCAAGGCTGCGGCCCTGAGAGGAAGGCAAGGGTCTGGGTGACAATGTGTGTGTCCCCCTGGGGTTACCTGGGGAGTTGGGGGCTCTACCTTCCTCTTCTTCTTCTGATTCTGCTTGTTTGTCCTGGGATAGACGATCAGCATCTCCAGCCACCTGTGGGCAGAGAAAGCAGAAGGTGAGGTCTGTGCCACGGGGCAGCACGTGGGGATGGGAGTGATATTGACCTAGTCAGGGTCAGTGTGGTGAACTGAAGTACCAGAAATCACTGCAACCAGCTCCTGGGGACAAAAAAATGCAGGACAGGAGGGGCAGAGGGATGACCTCAGGGCGCTTTGGCTCAAACTCCACTCACTGCAAAAGCGAGGCCACAGCCAAAGCTGACATGGGGCAAAGATTCAAGGATCCTGAAAGACAGCAGAGAGGGACAGAGCCTGCAGCAGGACCTTCCCCCTTCAGCAATGCCAACACCCGCACACTGCACACAAAGTGCTTTTGTCCAAGGAAGAACAGAGTGAACTTGGCACTGTGAAGTTCATCCCCTGCACAAGTCACTTGGGGGGGGACCCTCCTCTGCTCTGCCACTGCAGCCTGACGAGCTGCCCAGCATCTCTGCCAACTCCACAGGTATCTGAGGACTGCTGGGAAACACTCCTGCTTCGTATGTCCCTGCTTCCCTCTCCCGTTCCCCCCATTTCGCACGCTGCTGCTGTAAAGTGTTGGGAGATGACCACATCAAGCGGGGTTTGGTCAAGCAATAAATGCCAGAAGGATGGGAATGAACGTAGGACAAATTCTCCCCCAGCCAGGGAAATGTTCTTGTCGTGCTGCAACTGAAAACGAAACCCGTCTGGCTCAGCCCCAGAGTGGGACTGCTCTGGGATGATTAATGCCTGCAGTCAGGAGCAAACGCGCTGCTTCAAAACCCATCGCTGGGCCGATGAGCAATAAATCAGCCCCACCTCGCTCCGCAATGCCTCTCCCTCCCGCAGCAGGCAGGACCAGCAACAAAGGCTGAGCTGTCAACCGGAGCGTGGGGAGAGGGAGGAAAGAGCAGGGCATGGGGGCTGGCCATGCTTTGGGGTGTAGTGACTGCTCCTGCCTTGGCTGGAGGAGAGGAGCCTCTGCATGCCGGCTCTGCAGCCGCTGCAACCCCACTGCTGTGAACGGGGTCGGGGGGGACAGGTCTGCCAGCCCAAAGTGGTTCACAGAGAGGGAATGACCCATGCTCATGTGTCTCAGTAGAGCAGGGAGGTTTCAACACAAGACAGCATATATCTAATCAAAATCTCACAAGCTCTTGGTAGAAAAATGTCATACTTCAACAAGCATTTACCAAAACAGGGGGAGTCGCAACCAAAGAAAATGCTTGGAAAATAGAAATTTCAGCTGGAAGCAGTGACTCTGCTGCTGCCAGGGCTGGGGGAGGTGGGAGACACCGTGCCTCAGGAAGAGGGGGAAAGAGCGAGTGCTTCATCCCTTCAACTTCCTGCTCGAGTTTCAAATGTCAACAAATTCTGGGAGGGAGGCACTGAGCTCCAGGAACCCCACGTGGGAAACGCTCGCAGGTGAGCAGCAGCACCGTCACAGTCCGTCCCTCTGTGCCAGTGGCTCTGCTCTCCCACGGCTCTGCACCCTCACCAGCTCCAGCTTCAACCCGAGGCAGCATGTGAGTGATGGAAGAGGATGTTTCTAGGTCACCACTCAACACCTGGAGTTGGGAAATCTACCCCGAGTTGCTTGTTTCAGTGGCCTAATCGTCAGTGTTTCTGAGCCACTGCAGCTCAGCAGCAGGCACTTCTGTGAGAGATGATACTTTAATCATCCTTGCAGGTCAGATGCTCCCCTGGGACCACAGGGGTGGGCTGCATCCACCCCAGGATTTCATGTCTGCCCAGGGATGGACGAGGCTAAAAGCACCATGGGGTCACCCCAGCATCCATCAGGATCCCCAGCACTCAGGATCAGCCTGGGTATGCACTGCCACAGCACCCAGCCTTGGGCAAGGTCCTACTCACCCTCCTCTTCCTCCCAGCTCATGCAAGAGCCTGGCAGCAGCTCAGCCCCAGATCTGCACTCACCCACTGATGATCTCCTTGTTCTCAGCCCGGATGAAGTGCTCCTTCTCTGGTGTCAGGATGCACAAGGAGAACTTCTGCCCTGTCCGGCTCTCCCCATCCACCACATCCGTGCACTGGTTCATGTTGATGGTGCCCTGCGGGAGGGTTGTCGGCTGCAAGGGGAAGGAGAGAAGGGTATTGTTTAAGGAGAGAAGAACAAAAGAGTGCAGAGTTGAGCCCAAAAACCTCTCCTGGCGGACATCAGGATCATACACACCAAGGTGCTTTGCCCACAAGTTCCCAGACCCATCCTTATGCTGTGCCAGCACACAGCAAAGCCCTGTGCCACACATCTGGGCAGGCACGAGTCCTGCCAGCCCAGTCGGCTCCACTGGTGCCAGCAAGACACTTCTCCTATGCCAAATATCCAGGTGATCCCCTGCTGCAATACAGGGATCCCAAGGAAAGGCACCCAGTGTCCAGCTTTGGGTCTGCAGTTGTGAACCATGTGGGGTGGTGGGGTGGCACCTGAGGACAGGGGTGGCAAAGTAGCAAGGTCCCACTGTCCTCACCACAGGATGGCTCAGGGACAGACAGACAGACAGACACACAGACCAGTTTTTTTCCATTAAAATTAAAAAACCCATGGATTTTGCCAGGGAAGGACCACAGTGTGGATGGCACCTTACTTGTCTGGTGGGTTTTGTGAACACAGTGTTATCTCTAGGCCCCCTTGCTCCAAGCAGACCCAGTTAAGTGGGACAGGCAGTGGCCCCTGTGGCCTGAGGGGACGTGAAGGGACACCCAGAGGGGTGTCAGCACTGACAAGAGCTGACAGGTCCATCTGGAGCAGCACCGGCTCATCCGATTACAACGTGGCCACCCGCTCCCGGTGCATGGCGCCCGCAGCCCTCCCTCCCTGAGCACTGATGCCATGGCCCCCCCATTCACAGCCTGCCTGTCCCCACCAGGCTGGGTGACACTGGGGTCCCTACACCATCCCAGAGCAAACCTGCACCTGGGGCATAAATGGCTGAGGAAGGGACCCCTCCAAGCTGCCAACGACACCGAAGGAGGACCCAAAGCAGCCTGCGGCCACCTTGTCACCCTGTCAAAGCCTCCTTGTGCCCTCCAGATGGCCGGGCCAACAAGGAGACGGATTTTTGGCAGATGCTGTTAAGGTTTTTACCATGGAAACAAGCTGCCCTGCCAGCAAAACCCCTCCAAGAGCAGCCTGTGCCATGCAAAGAAAGGGCGACTGGGGAGAGCTCAATGTCCCCAGCCTACGACCCCAGGAAATTCAGATCAGCCCCACAAAACCCCCAGTTTACTCATCCTGCGGGCAGTGGGGAAAAAAATCCTTTCCCCAGGAAAAGGGCTTTTCCTGCAGCTGTGTCCCTGAGTGGGAGCATCCTTTGACAGCTCAGGGGTGGCATGGAGCCATCACGGGTGCTGCAGCGAACGTGTACGCACACGGGACCAGTTGTACATCAGGAACATCAAAACCTCCCCTTTTCCTTTGTGGAAATCGGCACCCACAGACCCCACGGATGGAGCCCAGGCCCCCAGCCTGGCACATGCAGAGCCTCCCGCCCCGCACCGCCGCGGGTACTTAGCTCCTAAGAGGATTTTTTGTCTTAGACAGCAAAAATAAAACCCCGCTTTCCGGGAGCTATAAAAACCCCAACGGAAAAACTTTCTCCTGTTCCAAGTGGAGCCTTAGAATCGTTTTTGTCTCGCTGGCCTTTGGCACAGCCAAGGCCTCCAGGACTGTAAGGTCCGAGTCCAATCTCCTTCCCCACCCAGAGTAGTTTTGCACCAGGGAAAATGGGATGAGGAGGAGGGAGAGAGCCCTAGTCTCTCGGGGATGCCCTGGGCCACAGTCCCTCTTGCCACAGGCACCCCTTGACTCCCTGTAAGGCTCCACGGGGATTTGGCAGGGAGCTGGCACAGGAGGAGAGGAAGAGACAAAACTCCCCTGCTCTCCTCCCTCTTTAACCCCACGGCAGCATTCGGGGCGGCTTCCCTTGGAGCTCACACCCCGCCCTGACTGAAGCGTGCCAGGAGCGGAGGAGCAGGTTTGGGGCCCCTCTACCGCCGGGCTGGCCCTGCAAAAAGTGGTTTTGCCACTCACCCCTCCTTGTGAAGGTGAACAATGGCATCTTGCACAGCCTGACACATGAGTTCTTGTCCACCACCACGCCTCTGAGCCAGGATGCCAGGAAAGGGCTGGAGCGAAGCTAGGACTGACCCTCTGGCACCTGCAGCACCAGGGATGAACCTGCCATCCCACAGCAGCCCCTCTGCACCCCCACACCTGTCAGCAGCAGATGAAACCTGACGGACCAGCAGCCTTGCTCGCTCAGGATGTAAATTCCTTTACACCATTTATTTCCTTCCTTGGAGGCAACACAGGCACTTTGAAGTGAAATGGAAATGGTGCCGGGTGGAAACGCGTGTGCGCACACATGCAAAGTCCACCGAGGAAAAGGAGGCGGCTCAGACCCCATCCCCACCTCTGAGTACCCCATTCCAGGCTGGGGGGTTTCTCAAGGCTGGGAATCCCTGGGGAAGGAAGAGCAGAGCTGGTCCCCGGGCTAGTCCAAGGCCAGGTGAGGACTGCGTGGCTCCCGCAATTGTAAGGGAATAAATAAATGCAGAAGCAGGGAGGTGTTGTATGGCAGAGACGCCAAAACAACAAGAAGGCTGGGACTTTAACCAGCCCTTTGAAGAGCAGATGCTTTGATACAAGTCTGAACCCAGCGTCAGACCCTGGGGTGGCTTCGTGTCCAGGTGAGGAGGAGTGGACGCTTGGGCTCAGCTCCTGCTGCTGCCGGTCCCCACCTCAGGGACAGCCCCGTCCCCAAGTGCTGGGGCCCTGCCTTTGCCATTTCCCACGCTGCTGCCCATGGGATGCAGCACACAGCTACTCCAGAACTGGATCTGGTGCCTGGGTGTGTCACTTAAATGGGGTTAGGAGTGGAAGCACAGCAGGTGTGCACGTCAGGAAGCACAGAGGACACCATTATGGGCACCATCATCAACTCTCCTCGGTGCCATCAGCCACCTCGGGTCCAGTCAGTGGACCTGCCCCTCGTTAGCACCAGGAAGGGAGCACTTGCACCACATGAGCAGCTACAGCTCTCCATGCTGCCAGTACCAGCAGAGCAACCAGAGCCAAGAAACAATTGCATTGCTGTTTCCCTCTGGAATGACAGATCCCTACTGACACACACACGTGCTCGCAGCATCCCTCTCCACAACACACAAAGCCTATAGTACATTCTCCTCCTCCTCCTCCTCCTCCTCTCCCTCCCTGGGTGCTCAGGACATGAGTCACACCATGCTCTCCACATCAACAATCCCAGCAGCCTCCAGATGAGATGCAGAGACCTTTGGATGGATACCTGTAGGATGCAGAGCCCAGGAACTGCAGCAGCCCCCTCTTTGGGCACTGGAACTGAGGGCAAGAAAGAATAGGGACCTCTCAGAAGCCCGAAGGAAGAAATCCCAAGCAGGGCATTACTGCATCCTCCTGCACAGTGCTGGATGTTCCATTGCACTCCCAGGTGCAATGGCTGCTGCTGAAAAGTCGACAGGGTTCATCTGCAAGTCCCTAATTTCCATACAGTTTTGCAGGGCTCAGGTAGAAAACAGGGTTACTTAGATTCACAAAACTCAGAATTTTCTCCAAGTACCTTCCCTGTCATTTCTAACACATGGATCATGGGAGCTCAATACGAAATACAAGGCAGCTTTGCTCAGCAGCTGCACACAGGATGTTTGGAGCAGGTAACCCCACGGTCAAGCTCCCGAGGAGTAGCTCTGCCACAGCCTCAGTGGGACACGGCCAATGCCCACACCATTCTCCGGGGTTATTACACAACGTGGGTTGGCAAAATCTGGAACACAACCTTTAAAGAAAGGCGATGGGGCAGGGGGGAGGAGGAAACCAAACAAAAGGGACATTTTACTTTCTGCCAAGAACCAGGAGGGGAAGAGAAAAAAAAAAAAAAACAACCCACAACCATTTGTCTATCCCGCATGGCAGGGTGGTTGCCTTGGCACCAGGGCCTGGTTGTCCCGGGGGGAGATCATGGCTCTGCTGTCCCACTCCACCGTGACGGGCTCAGGCTCTGGCTGGCTCTGCCCTGGCTCCCAGCACTGCCCTGGCACAGCAGCAAGCCTGTGGTGCCTGGGGAAGAGACATCCACACATCCACGCTGCCTCCATAAATTCGTCTCGACAAATGTTAATTCTCCGAGCTAAAATATTCATGAGGGCGGCTGCCGAGTGCGCTGCTCACTCGCAGCACTCCCGAGTGCTCTGCAACCGGCAGCTCCTGTGTCTGCTAAAAGCTTCGCCCATCCCAGTGCCCGGGCCCAGCTGATCATGGTGCCTGAGGTGGGATCAAGCAGGGGTCTTGGCAGGGCTGTGGGGTGGAAGGGAGCAAGACTCCGCTGTCCCATGGCCACGGGCACATCCGGGTAACGTGGAGACAACTACGGCTTGGGCAAGGGCACTGATGCAGCTGGGACAGGCAGCTCCTGGCAGCAGCACAGCACTGGGAACCCAAACCAGAGCCACATCCGCCACTCCTGCCCGAAGGCCAGCAGGAAAGCACCAACTCCTTGAAAACTCGTAGAAACATAAAGCTTGGAAAAGACCTCTAAGATCATCGAGTCCAACCATTAACCCAGAGCACTACCATGTCCATCACTAAACCATGTCCCTAAACACCACATCTACATGGATTTTGAACACTTCCAGGCATGGTGACTCCACCACTGCTCTGGGCAGCCTGTTTCAATGCCTGACCACCTTTTCAGTGAAGAAATTTTTCCTAATATCTAACGTAAACCTCCTCTGGAGCAACTCAAAGCCGTTTCCTCCTGTCCTATCGCTTGTTACCTGGAAGAAGAGCCTGACCCACACCTGGCTACAACCTCATTTCAGGTAGTTGCAGGGGATCCCTTTTCAGCCATGTGAGGCTATACACGGCCTGTCAAACCCCAGAGGGGGATGCACCTCCCAAACCCCAGTGGGGGATGCACCGTGCACACCCCGGGCTGGCTCCAGCTCCGATGCAGTCGCCACGGTGTGCCCAGAGCTGCCCAGGCACTGGGTGAGCACGGCTGGCACAGCAGCAGGGCTATAATGAGCCTTTTAGGCATCCTGCCACCAGGCACCAGGCTATCGATACGGCCACAGCACAGCCAGAGCGCTGCTGCGGGAAGATTTTATTACACTTATAGATCAGCTGGCAGGCTGAGCGTCCTGGATTTATTAAATTAGACAAAGGCTCTTGAAAACGACCTCTGCAGGCTCTGCAGAAGGATGGACTGGAGCAGTCACCCATCAAAGGGCAGCAGAAGGATGCGCTCCCCCATTCCCATGGCAGCTCTCTGCTCTCCCTGTGCCATCCAAGTAAGAGGCAGGTATCTTTACTTGCCTACCTGAGCACACCTTTCCCACGTGGACCCTTCCTGTATCAGCATCTACTGCTTGCTGAAGCCACTGAGAAACCTCTGGCTTGCTCAGGTCATGCACCAGGCAATGGAAAAGGAGTTTTTTTCCCATTGGCAAGGGAATCACAGAATCATGGAATCGTTAAGGTTGGAAAAGACTTTTAAGATCATCAACCCAGCACCACCACCATGTTGGCCATTAAACCATGTCTTCAAGTGCCACATCCACATGGAGGTATCAAGCAACACATGTTCCCTGCCTTTCTGTACTCACATCTTGTGCCCCCTATGCAAGAAACAGGGGAATATGCCCCCAAATTTCACCACTGCCTGGACTCACCAGCCTGCCAGAAGCCATCGTCCCCGTTCACAGAAGGAGGTACAATCAGTGCTCTGCAGATGTGGCCTTGGCATTGCCAATGTGACTCTGCACTGGCAGCAAACCTGCACCAGCACAAGGAGAGGACAGGAAACCTGCCCAGGTGTGCAGCCAGAGATGCAGGAACACCCTCCCAGTTGGATAAATGCTATAACCCTTCTCCAGCCCCATCACATATTTCCCCACCATTGATCCTGGCTTGTTCATCACAGGTGCTGACTGCAGGCTCCTGAAATTTGTTTTAGCAGAGGAGCTCTCCACAGCTCCAGATCACCCACCCCAAAGAGGTGGGATGGGTTAGTAAGGGCCACACACGCCTGTCCCTGCGTGCCAGGCCCCTGAAGAGCCCTCCTGAGCCTCTACCAGGAAATAAAACAACATCAGCTCCACTTCTGCCAGTGGGAAGGAATTTTCTTCCCTGGGAGCAGTTTGAGAAGGGGGTGAAGTGCAGGGGCTGGGCAGGAGAGTTCAGCCAGGGGCCGCTTTTAAGCAGAGTCGGTGTTTATGTCCACAGACAGCGAGTCTAAACACTGAGCGAAGCCGAGAGCTGCCTGCGAACTGCCCGGGAGCACCCTCGGGCTCCTCTCCCACCCAGTGCCACCTCAGCCAGGCACCGGCAGCTCCCATCCTGGGGGTGCCCAGACAGCAAGTTTGGGGCCACACATCCCATGTGCAGCTCTGTTCCCAAGGGCACCCATCCGGAGAGCGGGTGCTGGAGCGGAGCGAGCCCGGCCGGGGCTGTGCGGAGGCTGGAGTCGGCTTGTCTTGGCCTTATAAGGCTATTTTCGCACTGCTCTTGCAGCTCCCAGCTGCTCCCCACTCCAAAGCAGGGTCGGAGCTGGCAGCCAGAGCCTAGCCTGCCTCCTTCCTGTTAACCTTTTTCCTGCTGAACGGCCTCCAAGGGGTCCGTGCACGATGGGAACAGCCGTATCCCATCCCGGCACAACCACCCGTGCCGGGCAGGGAGGGTCAGCAAACCCGGTGATGGTCACCAAGTGGGTTCAACCTCCCTCAGCACTAGGGTCTGAGCCTGGGCATCCCTCAGCAGTGTTGCCAAATTCAGGGAGTCCTTCAGGGAAACCTGCACCCATGGACATGCACACTCCATGTCCAATGCTGAAGGGGAACAGGGACAGAGATGCAGAGAACGTCAGCACCGTGACGGAAATGAGAGCAAGGTCCCGCTAGGATGGGGGTCGAGGGGCTGCTCTGAGCTGTCATCCCGGTTGTTTGGGGACCAGAGCAACAGCCAAAGATTGCACAAAGAGCTTGGAGCATCCACTCAACCCCTACACCAGCTCTCTGGGGACCAACGCAAAAGCCCAGCATTGCAGAGACACTTGATGGCCCTGCAATGTCAAAGGCACTGTCTCACAGCCCTGCAAACCAAAGAGTTATTCCCTCCTCTTGCTCTCTGGGATTTAGATGCATTTAAAATGCAAAATGTCCTCCTCCCCTCCTTAGAGGAGGGTGGGAGGAATACATGATAACGGATCTGACCCCATCTGCTTGCAGCTGCCAGTGTGGCATCTCCCCACTCCCCAGTGCACAGGCTCAACAGCCAAAGGGGAAGCAGATATCTGCAGCTTTCCAGGGAGTTGTCATGGTAATCAGCCCGATGGCAAAAACTGTAGAGACCACGCACTGGGATGGTAAATACGGGAGGGACCAGAGCTTGGTGCAGGGATTATGGCGGGAGAGCTGCCTGGAGAGGGAAACGCAGTCATTTGGGGGTGGGAAATAAAAAAACGGGCTTCATTTGCATCTTGATGTTTGAATTTTAAATTGCACCGTTCCAAATTGGCCTTGTCAACTTTATCCTCCACCCCCTCAGTGTAGGAGACAAGTCCCAGGTGGTCCCTGCACCGCACTGCCAGGCTCACATGTGCAGGAGCTCACCACCACCTCCAGGAATGCCGGCTCCCATGTCCCTCCCCAGGAGCGAGGGGCTTCACCAAACAGCAGAAACCAGGTTCCCAGAAGGTCACCCCCATACAAAGATGGTTATACACACAGTGATGCCAATTTTGGAGACAGCTCAGGAGACTGAAAACTTGGATCGAGGCAGGATGATCTCCACTTGTGTTGGACAGCCCTGTTCCACCACAGCTGGACCTGGATTTCTGCTTCACAGGGGTGAGGGAAACACGACCAAGGCAAGGGTCACCCAAGCAGTAAATTAAATCAATCAAACCCCTGTACCTCCCTAAGTGAATCCATCTCCCCTCCAGGCTAGAGGGGAAGGAGGCACAGGTCTCCAGCCATTCCACAACCTCTCCTGCATATGCAACTGAACAGAGGAATCGGAGCAGACACACAGTAACAGACCGAGCCATCAGCACCATCACAGCCATGTGAAGCCACCTCCAACAGCTGTTGCCTGGAGCTCTGGACAATTTAAGGCCCTGCACCCCCCTGCTGCTGTAGTGGAGTTTCCCACCTTCACTCCTGAGGACTGTCAACAGTGTCTCGCACCAGCCCTCAACAACTGCAGGGGAGGAGAGGACAATGCTGGGGATCAGCAGCACCAGATCCACCGGAGGCTCGGGCAACTCCCACGGGCGCAGATGCTTCGGTGGAAGTTCTTGAATCCGGCCAAATTAGTCTGGAAATCTCATTACTCCCCAGCGCTGCTCTTATGAGCTTTGCAGAGCTTCCTGCCGGGCTGGGAATACCAGGAGGCCGAGCTCCCAGGGCGCTCGGGGGTCTGCAGCTGGAGGGGCGAGGGCCAACCCAAGCAACAAGCAGCACCCACATCCTACCACCCTACACTTACACTCCCACAAAAAAACCCATACCTGCTCTGCGTTGCTCTCAGCAGCTTCTTGACAAGATCTGGAGACCTTTCCAGAAGTCCAGGTGACAGCTGGAGAGTGTTTTCTGAACTTCGACTGTTGGCCATCCCACTGAGTGGCACAAAATGGGAGGCTTTTGGGCCAGGTCCAAGAAGAAAAGCTCCCAACAGGCACTCACAGCTGTTGTGTGGCAAGGAGACCACCCAGCAACAACTCAAGCTGGGCTCTGCAAGGTGTGGTAGAGGTGCTGGTGCAGATGGCAAAGAGCCATCCTGGCCAGGCAGGCACCACCAGGTTCAAAGGCAAGTGGCACCCAGGGCAAAAAGTGCTTTAAACACCCAGGAAAAGACTGGGAATAACACACTAGACTGCTGGAGCTGTCCCCATGTCCCAGGGGACCAGCATTTTCTCCCTAAACCTGCTGCTCACATCTGGCTCCTGCACTTCCAGGAGTTCAGGGAGAGGAGGGAGTTCACAGCCGTGAGCTGCTCCCAGGAGCACTCTGCAACCTCTCCTTTCAGAGCAGCCATTCAACCCCAGCAGAGAGGAGCAATCTGGGGCTGGTGAATCCGAGGGGGGTGAGCCCAAGAAGATTTTCTCCATCCCCCCTGCCTGGGATGACAGACTTCACCCCCCCAGCATCGGCCTGTGCACAGCATTAACCTCCCATGTAAGCCAAACATCCCCTCCCTCCACACATCTGCTCCATCCATAATCCCCACTGTCCCTCCCCTAACGGGAAAGCAGCCAGGAAAGTGAACCAAAACCCTAATTATATCCCAGTAGCTCCCCAGTGCCCTGGTGATCCCTGTGACTTTATCAATGCGATCGCAACACGGCTGATGAAACGAGGAGGAAAAGGCAAAGGCTGGGTGTGCTCCAAAACCCCACCTTTTCTCCCCAGCCACAGCACCACAACAGGTGGAAATCCTATGTGAGCTCAGGATGCTGCTGGGACACGTCTCAAATCACCCCTGCAGCCTGTCCCTTCTGCCTCCTCTGCCCAGGGACCCCATCACCCACAGCAAAGGGAACTGGGAGGAGGGTGGTGGCAATCGTGGGACACAGTGTGAGAGCAGCCTTGGCCTTGCTGCAGGTTTCCAGAGCACTGTTTGTCCACAAAATCATGGAGACCCACAGCTATGGCATCTACAGCCACAACACCCAAGGCACAGGTTGTGCAAGAGTGAGGACCCCCAGGATCACATCACAGAATCATGGAATGGTTTGGGTTGGAAGGGACATAAAAGACCATCTCATTCCATCCCCTGCCATGGGCAGGGACACCTTCCACCAGCCCAGGTTGTTCCAAGCCTCGTCCAACCTGGCCTTGGACACTTCCAGGGCTGGAGCAGCCACAGCTTCTCTGGGCAACCTGTGCCACGGCCTCACCAGCCCCACAGGGAAGAATTTTTTCCCCACTGCCCCACAGCAAGAGGGTACCATGACAGCAGAGAAGGGGCATGGCTGTGGGGTGCATGCCAGGAAAACATGGGGAAAAAAAACCCTCCATGGTAGGTGAGACCTTCCCAGCTCTCCCCAGCACCTCCTTCCCCAGGGACCTGCTCTCCCATAACAGTAGAAGAAGTCTTGGAAGAGCTGAGCTGCCTGTGGGGGGTGGAGGGGTACAAGCCTGTTAACACACACTCCAACAAACCAGCTCCTGGATCGGATCCTGCAGGAAGGAGGTGAAGGGTAAATGAAGTTGCTGCACACGTGATTTACCTATGGTAATTTTAACTTCCAGCAAGGCTGTCTGGCTGTTTTATCTTGCTGCCTACTTGCAGTCAGACTTCAATGACTGCAGGGATGAGTCTCTTCCATACCTTTGAAGGAACAGGGCAAAATAAAAAGATCTTACAAAACATGTATTACCAAAAGCACATTCACATGCTGTTTACCTGGTCCAGAATGAAGGAAAAACAGTATTTTGATGGCATTTTTTTTTATATCTTGCAGTCCATGATAACTCAAATAAGCAAGACCAATAATCAAACCCGCCTGGAAATTCTCATTTTTCACCCAAAATGCCTCAAAACAGCACAGAAAAAAAGGGAAAAACTCCAGCAAAAACCCTGAGAAAAGCCATTTAGAAAACCTCACTGAAGACCTCGGCTTGTCTCCACGCAAGTTTTAACCTGACAACATCCCTTTTACAGACTCCAAACCTGATGAATAATTCATGTCTGGGATAAAGCAGAAATATCATATTCACCAATGCTTACCTAACAGAGGAACAAGGACTGAAAATAAGTAATTTATTAACCCCAAACCGTGTTGCTGCTTGAACAGAGGGCACACCTTGGCTTTTGGCCCCAAAAACACCTTCAGAAAAAAAAAATTGCTCTTGAGCTGTTGCAAGAGCCCACCAGGGGCTGGCTGAGACCCCTCACTCTCATCACACCTTCAGCACAAATATGTCTTGTCCTAGGTGCTAATGGGGAGGGGAACCCCTCGACAGCAAGGCTGGGAGATGCCACCCTCCTTCCTCCTCCTCTTTGGGGGTCACAGCCGCCCCTTCTCCGTCGGGAAGAACGCGGCGGTGGGAAGCCCACAACCCCGCGCTCGCCCACGGCTCCAGCCGCTTTCTCAGGCATTCCAAAATTTGGCCCGAGTGTCTTTTTGCAGCACACCCCCCTCCACGGCTGGACGGCTGCCTAATTGCGTATTTATTTATTTCTGCATTTTCCCAGCTCCCCGCACACACTGGCGCAGGGCGGGGGGAAAAGCCAAGGCCAGCTCCCAGCGCGGACCCAAAAAAAAAAAAAACACACCCCAAAAACCAGGGGAGCGCAGCTCCCCACATTCCCCAGAGGCTGGGAGGAAGCTGGGAAGCGCGGGGCTGGCTGGGAAAGGGGTGGGAGCGGGGGGCAGGAAGGGGGGACGCCGGCGGCATCGCCCACCCCCTTTGCTTTGTGCGCGCTCGGGGAAATTAAAAATAGCTGCGTCCAAAGAGTGGCTGCAAGCGCCACAAAGAGCGTGTTGAGCGGAGGCAGCTGCAAGCTATTTGCTGCCCCTGGTAATCAGCATCTCGGCTTGCAGAGCCCCTCTGGCCCCCCCAGCCCCTTCCTCCCCTGCCAGAAGCTGCCGCCGCCTTTCTCCAACCCACATATGTCATGTCAACAATCAATGAATATGGGATCTCTGCCGGGGGAAAAAAAGGGGGAACGCGCTTTGATTTTTGGAGCGGCTTTGTTGCCTCGTTCCATTCACGTCCTCGTCCTCCTCTCTGAGCTGTCACCGAGGGTTTTGCAGCACTGAATCCCATCAGGCAACGCCGGGATACCCCATGCCACCCAGCAGGGATGGGATCCTCAGCGGGAACAGGGATTTGCCAGCCACTGGGATGCTGCTGCTTCTAAAGATTCGTTTAAGAAGCAGGAAAAGGGATGCAATTGCCCAGCATTACCCAACCTGTAGCCCACTGGTGGTCCTTGCCGACCTCATCTGGTGCCCAACGACAGGGCTGGAAAGACTTAAACTCAATCCATCCTCGTGACATGGTGCAGGTGGCATATTTCTGCCACAGGCACCTCGTTTCACACCCCCTTTCAGCACCAAGCCACAGCAGGCCAAAAAAGTTGTGGTTTTGTTGGTTCCCTGGGTGGTCACTCCTGTCCCTGTGGACTGGCATGGGTGCTTGGACTGCCCTGGCTTGGAAAGAGCTGGGATCAGGCACCCACTTCCTCCGCTGCCCAGGGGGACCACAGGGCTCATGTGACGGTAACTGCGCTCAGCCTTAGCTGTGTTATTTCACTGCCAGCCCTGACATCTTTGCTGCTGAATGCCATCAGTTTGATTTCTGCATTAACACTTTGCAGTAAATCACGATCTTTCCTTCACCAAGAGCCCACAGCCAGGCTGAAGGCCACGGGTACAGAGCCCAGGTTTCCAGCAGCCATAAAGAAATTCCAGCTGCTGCAAGTGCCTGCTTCCCTCTGCCTCCCATGAACAAGATAAATGCAATCTAAACTCCAGCTCACTTCCCTCGCTGGTCTGGCACACGTCTTCTACACAAATGTCTTTGCTAGGTCTCAAGAGACAAGGAGTAGGGAAAAAGCAGAAGGATGGGGCCACTTGAACCTGTCCTCACTGCTCAGCCTAAGAGCAATTCCAGCTTTGCAGCTCGCCCTGCAGAAGACAATGGGGGCTGTGTTGTTTCCAGGAAGGAAGCACCTGGGCCAGGTCATCAAAGCAGCTTGTGTTAGGAGGTCGCTGGCTGGATCAAGCTCTCCCAACTCTGCTTTCATCCTCTCACTGCCTGTTAACTCCCAAACCTCCCACCATGGACTGCTTCACACTGGGGCCTCTCCTGAGCGGGTCCTGCAGGCACCAAACACCCTTCTCACGGCACTTGGATGTGGAAAACAGTGTTCTCCAAAGCTCACAATAAACCCAGGCACTTTTGGGGCCCCAGTGATGGTCTCTGGCCATCCCTGGAGGAGCCCTTTTCTGTTCCCTCAGCCTCCCCACACTGCCCTTCTGCAGCTCAGCAGTTTTACCTTTCCAAACACACTAAGCCAAACTAAAACAGGCAAAACACAAGAGGGCACAGTAGGGCAGGAACCAGTCATGAAGGAGCCCACAGGTTCTTGATACCAGGACCCACCTCCAGCAGCAGCTGGGACCAGACACTTCGAGCAGAAAGAAATGGGAAGACATGAACCCCCAAGTCACAGTTACAGGATCCCCACACCCAACCCCAGCCATGATATTTGGATCAGCATCAAGCAAGAGATTAATATAAAACCACAAATGATGATCTGTGTATCCTCCTCCCACCCCCTTCAAGGCTTTAGCAATGTCCTAGGGAATGAGTTCCCAGGGCTCCCTGGAGGTTCATGGATTTTTTTTTTCCCCCCAAAATCAGTATTGAAAATTAAACATAACAAATCCATCAAAGATGCTACTGCATCATCTTTGAGATATGCACTAAACATCCCAGGTAAAACCTCCTCACAGATCATCATCCACCCTGCAGGACCCACCCTGACTTGATCACATCTAGCCTCGGAAGAAAATTGGGATGGGGGTCCCTGCCACTGCCCAAGCCTCTCACAGTCACTCCCCTCTAGCCTTTCTGTTTCAGCTTGCTTTAAATTTCAAACACTTTGATTCAAGCCAAAAGCTTTTTATGCTAAACAGAAACCGAAAGTCTTGATCTGGCAAACGGAGGCACTGGCAAAATTGTGTCCATGGGGGGAAACCACTGGGGATGAGGGAAATAAGGGTTTGTAAAGCCTGGTGCTCCCACAGAGGAGGGGGAAGGGAGAGCTTGGAAGCACTTAAATGGCAAAACCTGTGGAAAAAGTAAGGACAGAGAGGCCAGGATGTTTAAGGTCCGTTTTTAATCCCTGCCAATGAATTTCCATTCTGTGCCAAAACTGAAATAAACTGCTTTGATCTGAAAAGGAGGAGAAAAACACACACACGGGTTCTTGGCTTCTTAAAACAACACAGATGACAAAGGAGGCAACTACGATGAAAATGAACTCTGCAGCACCTCTGCTGACGGTGACGTTTTAAAATGCCCCTTTCCTCCAAATAAAGAGGACTTTGGAGGGAGTCAATTAGGAAACAATTACACAGGCCTGTGGATCACAGCGTCACTGAGCACGCATCCCCTCCCTCCCTCTGATCCCCCTCCAGCAGCCACCAATGCTTACATCTGTCTCCTTTTTTAACCATTTATCAATTCCGTAGCTTTCCATGGCCAGGAGCGGGGCCTGGGGCCGAGCAGGGCTCCAGATGTGACCCGGCAGCCCCCTGTGTGGTGCCAGACCTCCCACCTCTGAGCTGGCCTCTCTTCTCCTATTTATACACCCATCCCAGGGGTCCCAGTGCTCCCCTAACCATTCCCAGATGCCAAGCTGGTCTAGCTGTTCATCCCATCCCAGTCCCATCAGCTCCCAGCTCCCTCCTGACCTCCTTCCCTGCCATCACAGGCTGGAGCAGGGGTGTCTGTTCCATTGTACTGAGGTTAACGATATTATGATCCACCTGAGTTCCGGATTTAGGAGCAGGACCACCACGCTGTGAGCCCAGGAAGGGTCTGCAATGCTGCCACAGAGAACACAACCACCCAACCCCAGCAAATTCTGGTACTGAGGTGGTTTAAGCATCCTCTTAGACCCCCTCCCAATTTCAGAAAGCAACTTGACTCCAGCAAATAGGGGGTAAGGGTAGAATCAGAGCTCACAGTCCATCCTCATGCTTCCCCACAGTGGAAGGTGCCAGACATGGAGCGAGGCCAGTTTGCTGGGAGAAGGACATGTCATGTGCAGGGATGTTCCTCCTGAACCACTGCAGGGAAACTAGAAAAGCCCATCCAGAAGATGCTCTCACTTGGCATTAGTTATCCACAAGACCTACAAGTCTGAGATGCTCCCAGGTGAGCCTGAATTTTGTCCTACTTTCAAACCAGCATATGCACAAAGGAAAAAAACCTCAACATTAATACTCTCAGGCAGACTGAAAGGAGGCCTGCAGTGACAGGAGAATACCTCCAGGGAGGATGCAAAATGCCAACCTAGTATAAATCCCAGCTCAAGAAAAGTGGCACAGGGGCAAATTGAGGCACAGGGACAAGGCCTGGCCCGTGGACACGTAATGATTAATTAACAAGCCGTGCTAGAGATCCAGACCCTCTCCTCTGACCTGCTCTAGCCACAGGGCTCGATCCATCCCCAGGCAGCATTCAGGCCATGGGCCCACCTGCAGGTCCAGGGAGGGATTGGGCAGTGCTCTCCATCCCTACAAAGCCCCTCCTGCCTCTTCTCCACTACGTTCCCACGCAGCAGGGCTCTATTTATAGAGACCTCGACCGCTAATTATAGATCGCAGCAATCAAAACAAAAGGAGGCAGAAGCTCTGCACTTGCCACTTGCTGGCTCTGTCCCTTTAGCCCGGCACTGCTCTTGTGGCAGCTCCCATATCCCAACCAAAACCTTCCAAACCACCTCAGCACCGCGGTGCCGGGCTGCTCTCCCATGGCAGCAGCCACCGTGGTTTCGTGGGGGACCACAGGGTGTTTTACCAGGAGAACTGAAACTTGTCCTTGGACGCTCACAACACAGCAGCTCAATCCCAAGCCTGTCCCTGACTTCCTGTCACCCTCTTTGCTGCCTTCCCTCAATGGAAGAGAGGCTTTGCTGGATGCTTCAGCTGCTTTCACATAAACATCAACCCCTGTCATCATCCACCAATGAAGGTTTATCAAACAGCAGGAACAAGTCAGTGCTGAGGGGTAATTGCAGGGGTTCAGCATGGGAAGGCAACCCTGAGTGATCAGACAACCTCCACATCCACCCGCGGCTGGGAGGGAGGAATTTCTGCACGTCTGAGCAGGCTCGGCTTAGCCAGGGCTCAGCAGAGCTGGGAACGGCTGCTGGCACACACCCCGCGGAGGGGAAGGGGATATGATCTGCTTGGCATTCCTAGGGGCCAGGCAGGCTCTGGGTGCCAGCAACTGCATCCAGCGTGAAAGTGGGAGACCCCAGAGAGAGAGTCTGGCAGCTCAGCCTGGTTCGAGGGGATAAAGGTCTGTGCACATCCTCCCCATCGTGGCCATCAAAAGTTTGAGTTTTCAGACTGGAAGTATGGCAGAGAAAGGACAGACAGAAGGAGGACATACAGAAAGAAGGAGGCCAAGCCTGAGCATAGACTCAGGATCAGCTCAAGTCTCAGGAGGGAGCTGGATTGCAGTGGGGCAGCTGTTGCCTGCTTGCCCCACCTTCCATGCCCAAAAGGCTCCAACACAACACCAAACTTGACCCACCCCACGGCAAAGGGCCCTTGTGCCCAAGGCTGCCCTGTCCATGGCCTCTGTACTGCAACACCAACATCTTTGGCGACCCTTGAGGTCTCCCCAGCTTGTGGCTTTGAGCTGCCCCTCTGCACCCCACTGCTCTCCAACCTGCTGGGAGCGAGGAGCAGAGTCTCCCTGGGCAGGCACGGGAGCAACTCCACCACCACCACCAGCCCCGGGCTGCCCTCCCAAGCTCACCCCTCCCTCCAATCCCATTTTTTAATAAGAGCAGAAATTGCCAAGCCCACAAAATTAATGTCTAAAAG
This sequence comes from Myiotriccus ornatus, assembly GCA_036023395.1. Classification (NCBI taxonomy): domain Eukaryota; kingdom Metazoa; phylum Chordata; class Aves; order Passeriformes; family Tyrannidae; genus Myiotriccus; species Myiotriccus ornatus. The sequence continues at coordinate 13,595,100 of JAYRBT010000033.1, read as the reverse complement.
GTTCAAGGCAGAGCCATTCAATCCCAGCCTGGAACTGCCTGGGAGGTCTCTGGCCAGCTGCTGCCCACCTACTGCACACTGCGGAGGCTGTTCCGCACCGAGGCCCCCACGGGACCCACATTCAGCTCCCAAGGGGAACTGGGGCACACTGGGAGTAGATCACCCCATTTGCATGGCCTGCAAAGTGGATTCCTCACGGAAAAAACAGTATCCCCCTGGGTGAGGCCCCAGCCCTGTTACTCATTCCCAGCCCGCGGAGGTGGTGGGGACACGGCAAGGAGCTGGCACAGCTGGAGGAGCAGAGAGCCACAGGCAGGGAGCAGCAATGGTGGCCCCCAGCAATGCCTGAGGTGCTGGGGCACAGGACTGGCTCCTCATATCCCCCACAGGCTGAACTGAGTGCCACTAGTCTCCCCCAGTGACCCCTAACACTCAGCCATCACAGCCCGATGCTGTGGGGCGGTCACAGCAGAGCTGCTGCAGGCAGCAGCACAGATCCCACGCAGGGATGTGCTCCACAGAAAGGTCAGGAGAGTATTTTTACACCATGTGTCAGACCCCAATGAGGAGGAAGGATCCGTGACTGTCTCCTTCAGCTATGGCAAGGCCGGACTCTCCTGACCACCTGCGATGGCACCACAAAGGGCCACGGGGGCAGCAAGTCCAGGTGCCAGCACGGTGGTATGTCACACTGTGCAGGACACCATCCCACGCTGCACATGTGCACATTCCCTTTTTGTTTGTATTTTTCCACTTTCTCTCTTCTCAAGGGTTGAAAAAGCCCAAGAGTTGCCTGCAGAACCACAGGATGCTACTCCTGTCCTCTGTGTGCCCTCTGGCAACGGTCCCCTAGGGTGCACAGGGCTGGGGTACTGCCCGGGTGCTTCTGCCCAGATGCAGCAGAATCTGGGGCAGCTCAAGTTCCTCAGGATGCAAAGAGGCAAAAAAATATCCCAGATCGTGTTTCCCAGCATCCTTGTACCTCTGCCTCACATTGGGGCATCTCCCTGCTGCAGCCAGAGACAAAACACTGTCCTGTCAGTGCTAGGACAGGAAACACCAGCCCAGTGCAGAGCCAGGTTGCTGACACTGAAAATGTATTAAAGCCTCCTCCGCTCCTACGGAAGACATTTAAATTATTTAGGGCACTTGGACCAACCCCAAGTGAAAATACAAACAAACGCACGGCATGAAATTTGAGCCAGGCTTGCCGTGCCTCCCCATCCCACGGTGCCCTCACAGGAGGCACTGGAGAAGGACCAAGGCACACTGACCTTGTAGGGAGCCTCCCCGCCACAGACACGGGTTCTTGTGTGTCCCTGTCCCACAGGTGCCCTGTGCCCAGTGGCTTTGTGAACCTCCTGCCCAGGTGGATCCCAGCACATGGGTACCCACTGCACCAGCATGCACAACCTCAGGCACCCTCCCACAGGCTTGCTGTAGCCAGGAGGATAAATCAGCAGCCCAGGGTGGTTGACATGCTGGATTCTTCAGCCCCACTCTGCAGCTCACTGTGGAGAGGTCTCCCTTCCTTTGATCCCCCCTCTGTTTTTCCGACAGGAGCAGTGCCAGTGGCATGCTGCAGCTCAGGGCGGGCAAGCAGTGGGAAGGCATTCCAGCTGACCTACTTTCCACGGGCACTGCTAGGCAGGGCCTTCTTCCCGGACACTGCCAAGGTGATTCACCACCACCAAAACCCAGCTGGCACCAAGGAACATGGGAGGAAGAGGGGAGGGGGCAGGGGGGTGACACTGGGGTTTCCCCCAGTGCTTCCTGCCAGCAGCTGATCAATCCCATGCCAGGCGGGACCCACACGCCTCCGAAACACCCACCATCCTCTGCAGACCATCCACCAAGCTCCCACGCAAACCCAGCCTGGCACTGAGTCAAACCCAGCGAGCACAACTCTCCTCCAGCTTGGCAGAGCATTCCAAGGGCACAAGATAACCCTGGCTGATCCCCACATCCTGCACAGGGCTGTGCCTCCGCCCAGCACCACTTACCATCTCGTCGAGGGCGTAGCGCAGCAGCCCGTGCTCGTAGAGGATGAAGAACCGACGCTGCCATTTCTGCAAGAGAAGACAGCGAGTTGGGTCACAGCAGTGCCCACCAGTCCCTGGAGATGCACAGGAGCTGGAAGGGCTCTACTGAGGGTCTCCAGCACCAGCCCACATTGCCCGCTGCTGATTTACTGCCCAGCTTTGCGGGTACCCAAAGGAGGCTGTTTTGGGTTTCTTCCCCACCCTGCTCCTCTCTGCATTCAGACAGACCCCAAACTGGCCTGGTTTAACTATACAGAGGAGAAAAATAACTAAAAAGATTCTTCCACTCCCAGTGGACACCTACAAGCCCTGTTGCTGCTCTCCAAGACATCCAAGACCTGCAGGAATCACGGAACATATACAGTTGGAAAGGACCCATCAGGATCATCCATTCCAACTCCTGGCCCTGCACAGGACATCCCAACAATCCCACCATGTGCCTGAAACGTTGTCCAAAGGCTTCTTGGACTCAAGCAGGCTTGGGTCTGTGACCACTGCCCTGAGTAGCCTGTTCCAGTGCTCAACCACCCACTGGGAGAAAAACCTTTCCCTGATACCTCCCCTGACTCAGCTTCATGCCAGGAATACTAGGGACAGCAGAAGGATCCCTAAAGTAACTGCTCCCAGCCCTCAGCTTCATCCTGTGTCACCTATTCCAGCACCCAGTGCTGGAGGGTGACAGGGTGTCATGTCAGATGTCCCCCAGCAGTGCATGAGCTCGATTTGGATGGTGACAGTACCTCCAGTGTGGCCCTGCCCAGGCAGTCCTGGCACCGCACTGGCACTGCTGTTTCTGCAGCTGCACAGCAAACCAGATTGGAGAACTGATCTGGCTGGAAAACTGCTTTTTTCATGTGTGCCAGGTTGTTTTCAGCCAAGAGCAAAAACTGGTTGAGCAGGCTGAAATAAAAAAGGTCTTGGATTCATAGCCCCAGTGCAGCAATTCTTATCTTGCTTTTCTCAGCCCTTTGGGCAAAGTCCAGAGTGCTCTGGGACAAGCGAAACAACCAAGGGCCCTGTGCACTTCCACAAGCCCCAGCTGAGCAGGCAGCGTAGACTCTGGGGGGACTAGGGTGCCATGTCCCCTTAATGGTGGGCCAGCAAGCCTGGTACTAGCTGTGACACCAAATAATGACCCATATACCCCAGGCTGAACTCAGAACCCAATTCTTGCTCACTCGGGAGCGATTTTTTTTATTACCAACAGCTCCAAGAGCATTTTGGCTGCATGACAGAGGGTTCAGGGACCATTGCCATCCCTCCCACGCACAAGACAGCCCTATCCTGGCAGCCCCACAGCAGCAAGTTCCGTGAAAGACAAGCTGGGGGACAGGCTGAAAGTCCTCGTCACAAGCCAGCGGTGAAAGGACACCGGCTTGGCCACATCCTTCTGGGCCTCACACCCCCCAGGGCAGGGAAGTGGGCAATGCTTCGACCCCACACGATGCTGCTGTTTGTGCCTGCCATGAGCAAACCCCTTTGGGAAGGGGCTGAGTTTGTCCTGCTCCGTCTGCAGGTCCCTGCTGCCAACACTTGGCTTCAGAGATCTGCAGGGTTATAGCAAACGGCAACCACCTCTCAGCCCCTTCCTTGCCTCCCACAAGCATATCCACATTAGGGGATGGGATGCAGCCTCCCTGTAGAGTTCCAGGCACGTCCATGATGAGTTGCAGAAAACAAACCAGTTGTTTCCAAGCCCCAAAGGAAAACTGGGAGCTTTCTGATGGTCCCAGCACAGGTCAGAGCTGCACAGCCCACACCCCACTGGCCCGAGAGCCTTCCTGACAGCACAGCACGTGTCAGGCCAACCAGTGCAGCATCAAAAAGCAACAGCAACAAGCAATAAAATTGCACAGACTGAGCCTGACCAGCACCTGCAGCGCCCCAGGCTGCTGCCCAGCACAGGAAACCTTGCATCCCAGAGGAGGCATTCAAGCCTCGCTGCAGGAAACATCTTCCAGCTTCCTGGTTTGCTCAAAGGGATGGGTGCATGGAGGTGGCTGCGGCACTCCCGGGGTCACAGCCACCCCTGTGGGCAGGGACAGGCCCCCTTGCTACTCCTCCTGCCATCCCCACCCACGTCACGGGGAGAGGATGTCTCAGCTTCACTTACCCGGGAGCGATGGACAGGGTTGTCAAAGTCCGTTCCTTCCGGGGCCAGCAGCAGCCAGCCACCATAAATGGGTTTGGCCTGCAAAGAAACAGCAGAGAAACACTCAGGCACAATGGAAACCGGCTCAACATGGATCAGCACCACAGGGAATCGATGGTCACGGACCGCAGAAAACCGCACCAGCGCTCAGCACGAAGGCAGCTGTGGGAGCTCGGCCTCCTGCACACACGCAAACTCAGCTTTCCCAGTGCGGGGAACACGGTGCCTGATGGCAACCCGTGATGTGACACACACCGCGTGCCAAGGGGACTGAGACGAGAACTCGGGAGGAGGCAAAACCCCAGCCCCAGACTCCAAACACAGCTGCTCCCGCGTGGCACCGTGCCCAGAGCACCAGCTCCCGGGCACTGCCAGGCTGCAGAGCCCGTCCAGACCGTCCTTCCCCTCGCCATCGGCAGTGTGCCTTTCCTCCAAAGCAAAAACACACTCCAAAGGAGAGCTCGGTGTTTTCCGTTTGTTAATTAAGAGAGGAAAAACTACCCAGCGCTGGCAGTTCTCCAGCTCCCAGCCGCTTCCCGTGCACATCCAGCTCCTGCTTCCCTGCGCAAGGGCAGCCCCTGCCAGCCCGCTCCTCCCTGCCAGCAGCCCACGGCTGAGCACACAGGAAGGTCAGAGCTGGGAGGAGGGAAAACAGCTCATTCAGCTGGTCGGGAAGAGAAAGGGAAAGAATACCCGGAAAGAAACTTGCAGCACTGCCGTTTATCAGTGGGAAAAAAAAAATATCCAGGCTCTTTCCACCGGTGGTTTGGATGCAGAAGTGGCCAGGGCGAAGTAGGCCCACGCCATGGCAGGCAGTGGGATGGGGATGGGCACTGGGAACATCCTCCCACACAAAGTCCTACAGGCACCGCTCCTGCTGTCTGTCAAGCTGTAAACTATGAGCCAACACCTGGCAAGGGCTGGGGCCAAATCCTGGTGCAAGAGTGGCAAGGCATTGCCACACCGGTGAGGTGGCTTCACAGAGATACCAGGACAGGCCAGGAGGGAGGAAACCCAGGGCAGATCCAGCTCCAGGAGCCCCTGGATCTGGGAACGCTGCTTTCCACCACGAAACATCCACGCACATCCACCCCAGCCCAGCCAAACAGTGACAAGGACACACGTTCCCAGCTCCTCTCTTAAATGATTCAGTTCATCCTGTTGCTTTTATTCTTTTCTTTCTTGTTCCTTAAAGTTTAAAACTGTTTCCAATTCGTTACCTCCCTTAGATTCCTCCTGCCAGTTTCTGTGGTTTTGTAATGTTAAAAAAAAGTTTCCCCTCTGGAAAAATCCCTGCAAACAATAGAAGAAACTGCCTATGCACCAGAAACTGTCAAATGCATGAAGCACTGAGTAAGCAAACTGGAAACACGCCGGAGGAGCCCTTTTACTGTTTATAAAGTGAAAAGAAATAAGAAAATCTCTTATCCCCCTCCGCAACGTGACATACCAGCTCGGTGTGCTGCTCTCCCAGCAGCTGGGAAAACACGATTTGAGAAGACCTTCCTTCCTTCCTTCCCCCTTTAAATGGGATTAAAATCAATGAAAAACGGAGCGCTGGAAGCGGGATCCAAATTTTTGGGGAGTTGCTTTCCTGCATCCCAGGGCACCCCTACACCCGCCTGTTCCCACAGCCAGCGGCAGCCTCACCACCCCCACTGCGGGCACAGAAAGGCACCCGCGGGCACCACAGCCCCCCCTGGTTTGGCGAGGAGCCCCGAGACCCCCGTGGCCCCCATCCAGCTCACCTGGATGCTGGTGCCCTGCTCGCCCGTGGCCCCCATGGCACCTCCAGCCGCCCCGGCACCGGCTCCGTGTCGCCCACGCTGCCAGCACCCGGCAGGTGAGGGCAGGTGAGCCCTGCTTGCCACACCCCCAGCACACCCCGCCCCGCACCCCCACCCAGAGCCGCCCGTGACGCATCCGTGCCCATCCCAGGACTTCGGAGTGGGGGATCCCACTGGTCGCCGCCATGCCAGGATGTGGCCGCGGCGAGTTCGGAAGAGCCAAATTTCCCAAACTTCTCTCCCGTTTTACAGGGGAAAAGCAAAATTGTAAATAACTAACTGGAAGTGGCCCACTGGAGACCCTTGAATGGGTCACTGCGACAGGAAATGGAGTCCCCAAAGTCCCACGAGAGCCCTGAGCAACCGGCTCTGGGGCTTGAGAGGATCTTTTGAGTGGCCTCCACCACCCAGGAAAAAGAAGGGTAGGACGCAGCACCCCCAGCACTTGGCACCACCATGCCAAGGTGGCGCCCTGGTGATGCTACAGGCTGCCAAGCTGCTCGCAGGGCTCAGCCCTCCTCCAGCCCCCAGTATTCTCCTCTGTGCCCCAGCACTGCCCCTGGGCACAGTCAAGTGCTCAACCCGGCAAAGCCCCATGAGCAAAATCTCTCCCCAGTAAAAGCCACAACACTGCAGCCCTCCCACAGGGCCACCCCACACCACCCTGAGCACCCCACAGCGTCCAGCCCCACACAGATCCCTGTGTGACAGGCAGCAGGCGGGTCCCAGTGCCACACCAGGGATGAAGTAACCATGAAACCAAAACAGAGGACATCACCAGCATCGAGCAGACTCACAGGCACAAAGCCCTGCCCTACCACAGCCTGGCTCACACCCCCCAGCAGACATTATTTTGCCCTCAACCACTCCAATTTTGGCTCAACTGCCTATATATAAAGCACTGAGCACCTGAAATACACACCCTTAGCATAGAGCACGGTCATTTCTGTACCAGCATCATAAAAAACCACCAGTGGGCTACACTTAATTTGGCAGAAGCATCCAATTTCAGATATTGAAACCAAAATAGCTGAAAGGTATGAATTAGAGCCAGGCAGCGTGGGCAGCCTGGTTCCACCCATCAACAGATGAACACACAGCAGCGCTTTTTAAAGCCAAACCAAAACAAGCTCCTGCTAAACCAAGCAAATGCCCAGAGAGGAACAAGCCTAAATAAAAGGGACATGAATTAGAACATGAAGTGTCTGAAATAAACTCATCACACCTGCATTGGAATGGTCCTGCTGCAGCGAGGTTTAAAATAAACCCGATGTGGGAGGCAGGTCTGGGGGGTGCTACAGCACCAGGATGGAGCTGGAGTCACACGTTGCTTCGCACCGGCTTGTCTTCCTCTGGAGAGCTCAGCAAGTGGAGGAAAATCCAACACCCAGCACTGAGCAAGAGCTCAGAGCAAAAAAATTCCCTCTTCCAAGCAGATCCGTCCAATCTCAAGTTAAGAGATGGCGTTAGAGCAAGCCCGGGGTTCCCAGGGAAGCTCCAGGGATATCTGAAGGGCAGCTCCAGGCAGTCTCTCCCCAGGCAGCAGCCACACGAGGTGCTCGGGCACTGGGTGGGTGGCTTTGCTTTTATCCAGAAGGTACCTGGCTGTAGGGTGAGGCACAGAATGCCATGGAAAGCAGAGTGGAGGGTGGCTGCTGGGGTGGGGTGGGGCGATGCTCACCCCACCACTGCATGGGAGGTGCGGCCAGGTTGGAGCCCCACAGTGCCCGGTTCCATCCAATCCCACAGGACTGGTGGAAGCTGACTCAGGCAGAAACACCCCCACGTCACCCCTCCACTTCCTGTCACACCTCTGGGAGCGTACCGGGACTCCTCTCACCTTTGATCCGCCACTGGAGCTGGGCTGTGGAGCAGCCACAGCCCCTCAGCTGCCTCTCAGGTCGCTGTCCCAGCCATTGCATTCATCCCCTCGGCCCCCAGGCCTAAGGTGTATCCAGGGGGAGGATGCTGCCTCCAGCTCAGCGCCGGCAGCACGGCGGGTGGGAGGAAGCGGAGAAGGAAGCGGCCCCAGCTGGGTTTACACAAAGCTGTCAGGTTGCTGTGCTGATGCTGCCCAGGCATGGACAAACTACCCCAACCAGCTCCACCAGCACTGGGAACGCGACTCCCAGCAGCCGGGGAACTGGGTTCGAAGGACGTGCAGAGCCACTCAGCACTTCCCAAAGCCCAGGGTGATACAGGAACCCCTGCACATCCCCAGGGCTCCAGGGCACCTGCTTCCAGAGGGCAGGACGGGTCACAGGAGCACGGCAGCCCATGGAGCACCACATCACGGGGCTGGAGGTGGGCTGTGACACCAACCAGCTGCCTGCTGGACAAGCTTTCACACCTGCTGTGTTTTTGGTGGTACCATCACCTCTTCCTTCCCTGCGCAGACCAGACAGCCAAGCGGGATGCTCAGCAGCACCCAGCAGAGACGCACCGTGCTGGGTGTCTGCAGGAGCTCATTGCACAAGGTGGAACAGGAGAGCTCTACCAACATCCACTTCCCCTCTTAGGGTCCTGACACCCCCAGGGCAGAGCACACACATCCCCACTGGGGTGCTGGACATCCAGGTGGGCTGGGATGCCCCCACAGCCAGTCCCCACCCACCCCAACCTGCTGCAAGGGAAGTCCGAATACATCGCCGGGAGAGACTCCTGGCTCCGAGCGCGTGGCGGGAGGGATAATCTGTTTAGGCTGCCGGCAGACGTAATCAGCCTGTCTCGGGTGGAGGCAGGGCTTGTTTTGTTCAGGCTTGGCAACTGAGCGGGAAGGGGAAGAAAAATGGATTGTTGCAACGAAGCTTCAGGCTCTGCCTGCAGCACTGAAAGCAGAGAGCCCTGGTGCACCAGGGAAGCAGTGCCAGGGTTCCAGCAGCCCCAGCAGAAAACTACCCCAACCTGCACCTGGTGTGAACCCACGGTGGAACCCAGCCCACCACCTTTATGGGCTCAGCCCTGATATTCACCAAAGAAACCTCTCTGACAGCAGTACCTACTGCTCCCCACACCCAGGGCAGCACAACATGGTCACAGCTCTCAGCCAGACCCACAGAGAGCACAGCCCCGGAGCAGGGACACTAAGGTCATTGTCCCCTGTGTGTTGACTCCTGACCCACTCAGGGCTCCCCAGAGCCAGGGGCTCATTTCTGGCACAGCTCAAGGGAAAAGTCACCACAAACACTGTGGTTGCAACCTCAAAATAGGAAATCTGGGCGTTTTCAGCTCTGCTCTGCTCTGGGCTTTGCACACCTTGGAGCCAAGAGAACATCACCGATGGGTGAGTCGGAGCAGCCGTCACCTGGCAGGAATGGGGAAGGTGACATGGTGTTCAGGGAGGGAATGGGATGTGATACCCAAGCAGGCTTTCCTGCCCACAGCACGGCTTCCAGGAACTGAGAGGCAGGCATCGCTTAACATCCTGCGTGCTCCCAGCGGGATGCCACAGGGACCACCGGAGACCTGTGACCCCGGCCAGCGGGAGGCTCCGCAAACACCGCTGTGCAGACCTGCGCTCCAGCAGCAATCCCAAGGGCCGGGATGTAGCCCAGCCCCTGTGGCTAAGCCGCTTACATCCCTGTTTCCCTGCTCATAAAGCATTTCCCCTCGGTTGTCTGTCACCTGGCGATGTGCAGGGGAGCAGGGCCAAGCCCCAGCGCGGAGGCTGCAGTGCCGCTAGCGAGCATCCACAACTATTCCCAGAGCAAACGCCCTCTCAATTCCCAACTCCACATCCAAGTGGCCACTTGCTGCCCCTGGGTTCAGCCCAAACAGTGCTTTTTCCAGGACAAGACCTGGGCATCTCTGTGGGACCACTCTGGATGTGTGGGGACAGTCCCCTCTCCATCCACCTCCTGCCAAAACATTTTTGCACCAGCACAGGCATGAGCTGACTGCCGCCAGAGCTGCAAACCCCAGGCCAGGCTTTCACCACCAACACAACTCCACAGGCAGCACGAGGCAAAACCAGACCAGACAGACTGGACCTTAAGCACGAGGAGCACCAGGTGCTGCTGCCATGGGGCAGCTGGTGGGCACTGTGCATGGCACAGCCCTTCTGGCACACCGGGAGCACCAACCCAGCCACTGGCAAACCCCAAGGGACGGAGCTGCCCGGGCAGTTTGCTGCGTGGGCAGCAGGACTGACCGACCGGAGGAACAGGAAGGGGAAAGGTTGAATTCACCCTTCGTGCAAACAGCCGGCCTCCTTCTGCAAACACCCCAGCTCTGGTCCCAGGGCTGTGCTCGGGTCTGAGCGCTGCCATCGGCTCGGGCAGTCGGAGCAGGAGCTGGATGAGGCCGGATGGAGCATGCACAGGCAATTTGTAAAGCAGCAGAAAAATGAAGTGGGACAGAACAGACTTCACAATTCCAGCTCATCCTGGAGCAGCCCCGAAGCCGGTGTGCCCGGCAGCAAGCAGGCGTATCTAACCACTTCCCACCACTGGCCTTCCTCAGCGCCTGGGAGAAGCCGCAACATCTCTCCAGAGCGCTGGAGAGGGGATTTATCACTTCGCCGGGTGCCAGCGCAGATAAGGTGCGGCGCCATGCAAAAACCCAGCAGCCAGTCAGTGTGCAAAGGGGATGGTTCTCCAGCACCCAAAGGCGCCGCCACGGCCCTTCCCTTGGGCCACGCGGAGGGTTAAGTGCACCCCAAACTGACCCCAGCACCCAACGTGACACCCATCCCAAGCTCCTGCTGCTCTCCCACCACTCTCGAAGGGTGGGATGCTGCCTGGGGGGTGACAGCCACCACGACCCTGCCCACCCCAGCCCCCCACACTTGCCCCCCATGTCCCTGCCTTCCACAGACACCATCGCAGGCAAGTTTGACATTTGCAGAGAATCTCCCCCTGTTCGGTCCTAATAATTAGTCAAGTAGAAGAGGATTTTTGCAGTGTGATACAAGCAGCAGGGAGCAGGGAATGCAAACGCAGGGGCTGCTTTCCAGGAAAGTGAGGGCTTTTTCTCCCCCTAGGGAGCAGGGGTGGAGGGAAAAGCGTGGCCAGGACATGATCCCTCACCCTGTCACCCTTTGGACAAGGCATGAAGCCAGGATTAGACCCCGGGCCCAAGGCATCCCAGCTCCATCGATGCAATGTCCCAGACCAAAGCCAAGCCTGCGACCCAACGCTGACACGCTCCAGCCTCAGGGCTGCTGGCCACCAGCTGCTCGGCATCCAAAACAGTAGGAAAGTGATAATGTCCAATGGAGAAGTGATGGAAATAACCACCCGCCGCCACTGGGCAGGGGTGTCACAGGAGGAGGCAGTGGGAAAAAAATCTACAAGCTCCATTTTCTAACTGGGTGGTCCTCTGGGCATCCATGCCACGATCTCAAGTAAAAAGGGAAAAAAAAAAAAGGGGGACAAAAAAAACCAACCAAAAAATACTGGTAGCTGGAAAGACGTCCTAAAATTCCTCTATCTGTGCCAGTCCCCATGCCCCGGGAGAGCACACGCATGGAGAAAATTAAAAGTAACTGCTTTACACTCTGCTCTTCTTCCAATTCAGGCCAGGCAGAACTTTGAGGTTAATTCCCAGCCTGTCTCATGTTGTGGGGGCTTCATCTTACAGACCAAAGGTATGTGTGTGCAGGCATGGATCGGCCCAGGGCAGTTGGCATGGAGACCAGGGATCCCACAGTGACACCCCCACGGCCCTGCAGAGCCCTGGGTGGCTGCTTGGGAAGAGGGTCCCGCTGGCCAGGCTGGCTTTCTCCAGCCATGGGAAATGGAAGCGGGTCCCTAGGAACCATCCATCTTCCCAGGGAAGGCTCTGGAAAGCTGACCTCCACACGAGGTTTGCAGGTGGTTACAAGGGACCATGTGATACTGGCACAGGCAAGTCTTGCCAGGAAAAGAGGGAATTCCCACAAAAAGGGAATTTCTCCCTTGCTGGGAAAGGAGCAGCATAAGGTGAGCTGGCAGTGGGTGGGTGGTACAGCCAGGACAGAGCCACCATCAGCACAGTGTCTGCCAGGGACCAGGGGCCAGATCCTGTCACCGATCACAGGGTGATCCTGCCATCCTGCACAGGATCACAGGACTCTGCTCACCCACAACCCACAACAACAGATTTTCCCAAAGGGAGAACAGACGTGGTGACTGACCCACTTTTTCCCATGCACCCCCGAAGGTCAAACACGGATTAGGCCGGGGGCGGGGGAGGGAGGTCAAGGGAACATCACCTCCCACCTGCAGCCCTGGTGGGGACAGTCATGTCTCCAACGGGTGGTGGGACCACATGTAACTGCCCCAAATCGCACCGTCCCCCGTCCGGCAGCACAGCCACGCACAAAAACAACTCGTGAACGCAGCGCTCCCAGGATTAGGGATTTAGCGTCCGCACAGCCCTTTGAAGTTGGAAGCGCTAAGTCTGATTATTATTAGAGAGCTCCAGCTCATTAATCCTGATGTTTGGGGCTGGATTTCCCCCCTCCCAGCCCCATTCCTAAGCCGGTTCCCGAGTACGACGGAAATCCACTACTACCGCTAAATATTTGTGACTCTTTGCAAACACACTCCGAGTCTCTGCCCCAGCGGCTCCAGCAGCCCGGAGCAGCCGGGAAGGCACGGGGGCAGCTCCTAACACCCACACAGGTATTTTTATCTAATAAAAATCCAAAAGAGACACCAGTGCGTAAGTGTGAAGTACCTTCACCTTTCCTGCAAGCCAAGTACAAAGGTCAGATGACTCCCAAAGACTTTTCTAGCCTGACTCTAGGTGATCACCGACACTGTCCCTGTCCACGGGGCAAGAGGGACACGCTGAGCATGGAGCCCCCACGCTGCTGCGTGGGACCACCTCCCCCCCCCACCCCGCGACCCAAAGCCAAGCTTAAAAAAACAAAAAAATGAATTAAAAAGGCAGAAGCATTCAGAGGTGTTAAATGAACCGTTATTCCTGGGTGTGCTCGGGAGCCAGCGCACCCCCACGCCCAGGCAGGCTCCTCGCTGCTGCAGCACCTCCGACACGGGGCACAGACGGGCCGGGGAGGAGGGCAGGGTGGCGGGGACGGGGAGCAGCGCTCCGGGGCGGCTCGGCGGGGCGGGAGGGTGCGTGCGTGCATCACACGCCGCCACAGCCACCATCTTATCTGGGAAAGCGGGATTACTTCACCCCAGCTGCGAGGGAGAAGCCGAGCGGGGGGACTGCGCCGTTTTCCCAACCGGAGCCCCCCGGCCGCGGGGCTGACCCCGACCCCACGGGAGCCGGACGTGGGAGCATTTCTATCCCCCCCCACCCCCGAAGGGCCACCCACCATCCCGGCGGGAACAAAGCCAGCGAGGGGCTGCCCCAAACACGGCCCTGGGTCCCCGAGGAGGCGGGAGGCCCCCCCATGGCAGGGCAGGCCGGCGCTGTGGGGGTGCGTGCAATGCTTTGAGCCCCCCCCGTCCCCAATGAGAAATAAATAACACCGCACCGGGAGGCAGCGCAACCCCCGGCGGGGCAGCGGGAAGGGGCCGGCCGGGAGCGGGGGGCTCTTCCCGAGCCCCCTCCGGGACGGCTCCTTTGTCTGGGCACGGCCGCGGCGCTCCCCGCCGCCCTGCTGCGGCCGCGCCCGGCGCCGCAGGCTCCGGCTGCTCGCTTTGATGCCTTAAAGGACCTCTGCAGTTCATTCCGGGCTGCTCTCGCCTCCTCCTCCTCCTCCTCCTCCTTCTCCTCCCCGCAGGCGGTGCGAGCCCCTTCTTGAACTGCTCCGCACGTTACCGCCGGTCGGTGCAGGCGGGCATTCCAGTGCGAGCCGCCCGCTGCTGTAACCAGCATCAGCGCGTCATCCGCCTCCCGCTCCGCACCCGGGGCGATTTTATTACTTCTGGAGGTGCAGGGACATTTTTTCGGCAATAAGGTCCAGTGTAACTTTATTTGCGGCTTCCGCTGTTCTGTACCAGCCATCGGTTTCGCTCAACATCCTCCGGGAGCCGAGGGAACCGAAGTTGCCAGGTAAATGCCCCCTTCCTTGTCTGCAGCACTTAGGGAGGCGGCTTCGGTCTGCCTGGTTGCATGGCTGCGGCGCCGCTGTTGTATAGCGCGGGCTGCGGAGCGGAGGCAGCGTCTAATGGCACAGCTGTCATCGGGCAGCTCCTGTCGCCGCCCGCCTCTCATGACACGTCCCCGCAGAGCTGCGGGGAGCGGAGGCTGCCGTGCCCTGCACAGCTGCCGCCGCCGGGTCCCCCCGGCCCGCCCGCCCCGCGCTGCCCGGCCGGGGAAGCGCTCGGTGCCGCTGCGGCAGCGCAGCGCGGCCGGGCCCCGCCGTCACCGCTGTCGGTGTTGTCCCCGCAGGCCGGGCGGGCGCCGCCCGCAGCCAGCCCGTCCCCGGGGAGGCCCGGCGGCGTGAGGCCGCCCGCCGCCGCTGCTTATGCAACACATCATCGATAACCACCCCGACATGGCCACGGCGCTGCTGGCGGGCGAGAAGCTGAAGGAGCTCATCCTGCCGGGGCAGCAGGATGACAAGGCGGGCGCGCTGGCGGCTCTGCTCCTCCAGCTGAAGCTGGAGCTGCCCTTCGACCGCGTGGTCACCATCGGAACCGTCCTCATCCCCATCCTCCTCGTCACCCTCGTCTTCACCAAGAACTTTGCGGGTAAGGGCGGCAGGACGGGCAGGGCCGTGCCCCGGTGGTTGCTGAGCGGGACCATTGGTGCTGAGAGGTGTCTGCCAACCCTCGCCTGGGCGGGCGGGGACGGCGGCAGGGCGGCAGCAGCCACTGCCTGAGAGCCACCTGTGCCCAGGACGCGGCCACTGCCCCTCGCCTGGGCAGGGCAGCAGCGTCGACCTGGTGGCCGCTCCCTGACGGGGCAGTTGCTGCCTCTCGCCTTGGCGGGCGGGCGAGCGGTGGGGAGGAGTCCCCAGCCACCCCCCGGGACACTGACCTGCAGGGAGGTGTCTGCTGCCCTGCAACAGCTGAGCGCCAGCGTGAGTGACACAGGGTGCAGGTTAATGCTCCTTGAGGTGGATCCTGAGCTGGACCCTGGCTGGCGTCAAGCATTGTCCTAATGTTACTTCAAGCATCTACGAGATGAGTGTTAACTGGCCTGCTAAGGAGAGGCCGATACTATGTATGGAGCCACATGCAGAGTGTGCTTTGCCGTATTGTCACAATGGAAATCACCGGTGTCTCTTTCTCTTGAGGGCCTACATCTCGCATACACCCAGTAACAATTTTAAAAGCTTGGTTTGATTGCGTGTCACCACCGGTCTTGGAAGGTCACATTTTGATGAGCCTTGAAAATTACTGATCCAGTAAACTGTTATGACACCTTTTGTGCCATTAGCACATATGTAAACATTGTTTTGCTTTGTGAAGTATAGGCTTGATGAGTGTAGCTGCCAGTGCATGACTGCTTTTAATGTCCCTTAAAGCTCCATACTGAAGATCTTTGGGAAATTATTAGCATTTTAATATATGGGATGGACCTGGCAGTCTGTACCTTGTGAGGTTAGTGAGAATTGTTTACTTTGGGATTGACTTTCAGCACTTATATCCCTAATACTTGTTTTCATTATGAGAAAAAGGTAAATCACCTAGAATAACTACTTGCAGATGGAGTCTGGAGATTTTTCTTAAATATAGTTAAAACGTTTTCAATCTCCCTCAGTTTTTTTTTAAAAATACAGTTATTTAGATCAAGATTTAGATCAGCCACAGTTAATAAAAGCCTTGTTTTTTGGATGGTCGTCTGGGGGTATCTTGGAGAAACCAAGTTTACAGGGCACGTGAAAAACAACTCTTCATAGCAACTGAAAGACAGGATTCAAGGTCACCTTTGGGGACTCTGTGGAATGCAAAAGTTTTGTGATCCTTTCCTCTGTAGAGAAGTAAGCTAATAGAGTGCATCCTTACTTATATACGTGCTTTCATATTGTTTGAGATGTACAGTTTTGAGCCTCAGTAGGCCTAAACTTAACCTTGGGTGCGGGCAAGGTCATGCCCCCCTTCACATGTGTTCCTTTACATAGTGCTTCCTAGCAGAAGGCCTTTGATGACTCACTGCTTCTTCAGACAGCAGTAACTTGCTCCATATGAACAAGTCATCTGAGACTGCAGATTGTGGAGGAAGTGTCAAGTCTAAGAGACTCACATTTGTACAGTGGATGTCCCTCTGCAAGGCTAAACTGTGGTCCTCACACATACATGGAAGAAAGAGGGTCTACTGAATTTACTTACATCTGCCTATATTTCTGGAATTGAGTTTATTTTGTGATGTGGGAGACTATTCTCTAGGCTGACAGTTGTGTTCCATATTTGTTTTTCAGAAGGTCTTAAGGCACTATCACTTATGTCTACTTATGGACTGTGTATTCTGCTTTGACCCAATAAGAGCCTATTGTGTCCTGCCAGGGCAAAGCTTATGAGGCATCACAGAAAACACCCTTATGTCTGTGGGAACACGTGGGGAAAATTCTTCCCTTATATGATGTCATGTGTTTGTTCAGATGGTCTGCAGTTAGAAAAATAATATGGGAAAAAAGAAAAAATTACAAATACAAGAGAATGTAATATAAAAACTCTAAGGGTCTGACAAAACTAAATAGATTCTTTTTAGGGGTTAGTAGATTCAGTTCTGCTTCCACAGAGTTCAAGAGCAAAACTTTTATTAGTTTAAATGTGATCTGAATCAGATATTATAACAGTATTTACTTGAACTTCTTTAATAAGTCAAGCTTGACCAGAGACACTGACACTGGAAATAACAGTTCAACTGGATACATGCTTACCACTGATTCTGTAGTTTGTGTTTTTTACCCGTGCACTGTCACTGATCTTGAAAAACATCTAACTTTGTTTGTTTGCTTTGGATACTGCTCCTTATGTGCAATTTAAAGAATAGGTATGGAAGTTCAAACTTTGCTGATAAAGTCGAGTAAGGTACCTACTGCCCCTTTGTTGTGAATATCGTAGCAGCTTCCCAAACTTTGCTTTGGGCACTTGTGTGGTTATCAGATACTTGTTATTATTCCTTATTCTGTTAATGATATCCAGTGGGAAGATACCATCATACCACTAAACTGTAAACAACCCCCTTTTCCAGGGGCTATACCATCCTATTTAATCAGTAATTGGTAAAACTTTTGGAACAATGGTGTGTGCACTCGAGACATAAAAGTGTAGTTGTCTAAAAGCAGTTGTTTCTCACAAAACGTTTTTTCTGAGCACTGAAAGAACGCGCATGATGAGTGGGTAGAGGAGATAAGAGCCTCTTATCTCTCTGATCTACCTTTGAGCTTATGTCAGTGAAAAGTGTAGCTTAAAGCACAGTCAAGAGCAACTGTACAGTCTGTGCAACAAGTGTAGTGGGAGTTGCTTGGCTGAGCAGTGTGGGTGTCCTCCCCTGGGGGTGTGCAGAAGGCACCCCATCATCACAGGAAGCCTGGGCATCCCAGGAAGCCTGGGCATCCCAGGGCGGCAGTAAGTCTTCTGGTGCCAGAGGCTGCAGTGAAGCTCGTTTGAAAGCAGAGTTCAGCCCTACAACAGAGGACAAAGAAAGAGCATGTTGTTGATTTCAAAGATTGTAATTAACAGCCTTAAAAATCATTATGTCTGTAGTATAATATATTATATAATGTATTTTGCCTGTGGCCAGTGATAAAGTTATTTAGTTAATTTTATTGTTTTAGTGCAATCATTGTTTAGGTAAAGGCATTGTTTAGCAGATACAATGCTGATGTTTTGAATAAATCACAGTCCATCTGAACTTAATGCATTACAAAAGACTTTAAATTAGGTATTGTGCTTTTCTTCTATTACATGTATCATAAAATCATAGAATGGTTGGGGTTGAAAGGGCCTTTGAAGATCATCTAGTCCAACTCCCTGACATGGACATGGACATCTTCCACTAGACTAGGTTGCTCAAAACTGTGTCCAACCTGGCCTTGAATAGTTCCAGAGAAGGGACATCCACAACTCTGGGCAGTCTATTCCAGTGCTTCCCCACCCTCACAGTAAAGAATTTCTTCCTTGAGTCCAATCTAAAGCTACCCTCTTCCAGTTTAAAACCATTGTCCTGTCAATACAGGCACTGCTAAATGTCTGTCTTAAAAGCCCCCTTTAAGTACTGCAAGGCTGCAATAAGGTCTTCCTGGAACCTTCTCTTCTCCGGGCTGAACAACTTCTCAGCTTGCCACTGAAGTACTCCATCCCTCTGATCATTTTCATGGCCCTTCTCTAAACCCAGTCTAACAGATCTTTCCTGTGCAGAGGGCACCAGAGCTGGATGCAGGACTGCAGGTGGGGTCTCACAAGAAGAGAGTAGAAGACCTCTTGACCTCCTGGACATGCTCCATGTTATGCAGCCCTGGATGCTTGGTGTCCTTACAGTCTTACTCAAGGTTGAAAAAGGGCTGTCATCCTTGGTTCGCTTTAGCCCTATAAATGAATCTGTAACATAACCAAATTTTATTGGAAGATAAGATTTTGTTTCCAAACTTCACTTCTAGATGGCAGTGCATTTGGGGTGCAGTTGAGCTCTCTGCAGAGTGAAGGGCGTACACACTTCTAGGATATGCTCCTGAGAGTTAAATTCAAGCTGCAAAGGAGGCTGTAAGAGTTTGACTGTTTATTTTAATGGGGAGAGGAGTTTACTCTGATGGCTTAAGTAGCATGTGATTCTTGCACTGGCCCCCACTTCCTAAACTTTTTTCATAAGAGGAAAGAAAGTCACTCAGCTAACCTCCTACATTGTTATTTCTGACTCTCTCAATTCTCCTTTAATGTTTTTCAAGCAAACCAGTGTGATTCCAGAAAGGACACCCCTAGAAAGTTAATTAAAATAAATCCATGTGCCATATTTATACTGGGCATAAGATCATCATGAGATCATAATTTTGAAGCGATATTCAGCTACCCAACACAAAGAAAGCCCACACAAGCATGCACAAGAGAAGAATGAATATTATTTCCCTTTCTAAAACTCACCTGTGAACAGACTTCATATAAAATCAGTACATCATCTATGTAGGGGCCAGTGTATGTTGACCTCAAGGATAATAAGGAAAGTTTTTGAGGCATTTTTCTCTGAGCCAGTGGATGGATCTGTATTTGAGTTTCCTGGTTTCCTGGAGTTGGTGAAGGTGACTACAGAAGGCAGTATAGGCTAAGGGAAGCCTCTCTTGTAGCAATGTCCTTGTTGAGACAACAGTGTGTGCAGTTGGTGGTCCCAAGGCAACTTTGGTTTGCTCTGTTTTTGTTTGGAAATAAAATTGCTTTAAAGATAGCAATTACAATTTTTTATTTAGATATGAATGCCAATATGTTTGAAATTCTGTCAGAACAGTGATGTGACACCCATCACACCCTATATAGTCTTAGGCATCTGCTGGAGCACTCATGCAGATGTATATGCAGTGTTTTGCAAAGGTCCGTGCTTGTATTTGACTCTGTGAAGGTTACCTAACTTTTCATTTCCTAGCAGCTTGAGCATTTAGTTATTCCTGTGCAAACTAGAAGTAAAATGCAACCAATGTGAGTGGAGAGTTCAGATTTGATAGTACTGTGCTGTCCCAGTGCACAAATAGGTGATTATACCAGGTACTAGCTGATGGTGAAGCAAATTTTGAGCCTGTAAGTATAGGTTGTCACTTTTGTCTATTCATGTTAGCTGCATTGGAGCCTCCTGGATTGTTCCCTTTCCTACAATAAAGGTTTTGAGGTTCTTTTTATTTGAAGTGTTTCCTTGTTAACAGAAGCCAGCCTTTGGTTAATATTTGATGAAAAAAATAGTAAACCACCAAACTTTAATTAAATGTTAGTAGGTAAGGATCTCAGTTATGTAGTTATAGTCCACCTACAGTTTGTGTTGGTTTTGGGCAGTTGTTTTTAGTTATAATGTTTCAATATCTCCTGTCAAGGCGTGGTCAGTCTGGAGTGGTATGGATCTAGATAAAAAGGAATTAGTCCTTTAAAACACTGCCTTACCACTTTCACTTACGTCCCAAAATGCACAGAATGTGGAGTATTAGACAGCAACATTCATTGCCAGTTTGAAGTGGGTCTGTTAGATTTGCCATGAGTTTTTCATCCTTTACTCTCCCTTTTTTTACCGTGGTACTAGTACGCACAAGCCACAGCTACAAGTAGGATGCTGCTGGGTCAACAAGTGCTGTGTTTTGTCCTCCCTGACTGGCAACAGTGCTACAGGTGGCAGCCTTTTCTAGTGAAGTGTCTCATGGTATTTGCTGAACTTCCAAGAAGTAGAACTTCCACTGTTCTACAATCCAGTAGATTAAAAGATACTTGACTTTGATGATGTGCTGCTTAGTTTGTTTGTATCACTTCGTGTTTTAGTGAGTTGTTTAAATATTCCATTTCAATGTTGTGATGGGTTCAGAAGCCACACCATCAGTAATGTCTGTGGGAATTTCTTCGTGCAAGGGACCAGAGAGTGGCGGCCCCTAAAGGAGAATGCATTGCTGGTTTTGTTATGTATTATCTCCACAATATTGAAATATTTTGATTTCCAAACTGATGTGGTCGAAGCATTGCTAAGTCATATCCCTCTTGTACAGTGCCTCATGCTTTCTATTTACATTAAATTTTTCTTTCCATGTTGCAGTCATGTTTGCTTTTCTCTCAGAAGCTGTTATCAGTACTTTATTAAAATAAAGCAAAGCAATCATCTAGTTGATTTTTATGCTTTGGTCAAAAGCCAAGCTGTGGCACTGATTTCCATGCTAGGTTTATAAAACAGTGCCTACAAAATAAAAAAAAGGTTGCTCAAAAATACTGTATTTCTGTGTCTTTTAGCAACTCACCCCTCTGCCATCTTTCTGCTAAAAAATTTTCATGAGAAAGCAATGGAAAGAGACAGTAAGTTAAATGACTGAAGGGTCAGTTCAAGTTTTTGTGTTTTATTTTCTGTTTTGTAATGATTTACATAAGCAATGCTTACTTCACTGTGTAATGCAGTATATGCATGAGTTCAATATCTTCTCTGCTTTTCACACTGTAGTATGGTTGAAATGGTATGTGCTGCAGATTTCTGTATTATGAGATGGAGTTTTATTTTGTGGTTTTCGTCAGCTTTTCTAATTTGTATTTCAGTTTCAAGTTGTGGCAGGATATTTACATATACTTACTTAGGTGACTTATCTAATAGATGACTTTTGATCTTGTTTTCCATTTTTTCTCTTTAACTGCACTTAAAGCCACATACAGTAAGAAAGTAAAGACGATGTTTTTCCAAGTGATTATTCTTAGTGCTAAGAGTACAGGGCCAGAATGTTTTGTGTAGCTGATGACACCAGTGCAGAAACTGTTTCTGAGGCAATAATAGCAGAGAAAAGAGAATTTGAGGAGTGTCTCATTACCTTTAAGTGCTTTCTAAGTGCTTATTTTTAAAAAGGATTAAATGGTACAAGCATGGGCTGGCTGCAGTTCAACTGCTGGCTTTTGCATTGCTGATGGGACTTTTCCCAAAGAGTAAAGGCAGTTTACTCACATACAAACGCAAGGTGTGCACAAGATATACATGCTGGGACTCTGAGTTCTGATAATTTAAAGATTTGCAGTTACACAGGTGAATGGTAAATAGAAAGTATTCTTGAGGAAATGCATGAGCCATACATGTGTAATCACTGCACTGCAGTTCCTAGCAACAACAAATATTTTCCTGTTATTAATTCCATTTCTCAAACTTCATCAACACACATACATCATATTTTATTATATAGTCTTTAAAGACCCTGTTTGCACTACTAACCCCTTCAGTTTTTTAAGTGTCATGTATGTGAAGAGGTCCAAAATGTGGATGAGTTTTATCTCACTACATCAACGATTATAACCAACAATTCAAACAGATGGTCAAAAATATTTTTGTTTAAGAACTACTTAATTAATTCACCTTTTGTCAAGGAGGAAAATTCATTAATAAATAAGGGTAAAGTTGAGTCTGTTTTTTAGAGCTACCCTGAAATGTTTGAGGCTCTATGTTGTCTCTAAACCAGATAGAAATGATACATCCATGATAAAGAGGAAATCTCAGTGTGTGTGGTGTCTTAGAGCTGTAAAACTCTTCAAGAAGAATCTGCATAATCACTGAGTTACTTGGGTTCTGTCAGTATTAAAAATAACTGCAGTAGGCACCCTCAGTAGGTATACGCGTTTAATTACAAAGAACAGAATAATTTCGCAGTGAGCCGGCACGATTTGTGTAGAGGTGCCATTTGTTTCACCTGATACAGGATTTGTTCTAAGAAAAACATTGAATTCAGTGCAGATATTTACATCATCAGGGGTTTCGTCCCAGGCATGTATTATACTCTTGCATTTGAACTGGGGAATGCAGTAGTTCGTTATGATAGCAAGGTTTGGGAATTTGTTTGCTTTTCTTCAGTGGCACCGTGCCTGTCATGCAGATTCACAGTTGCTGGAGCAGTGCTGCAGCCGGGTGCTGAGATGCATGGTGTTTTTTGCAGCTTAGAGCTCAGAGACTATTTCTGGAGCATTTTGGTTAAATGCTGAAGTAGTTATTTCACATTTTGAAGCTGAGGTACCTTATCTTCTGCAAGATCCATATCTCTTCAGGAGGTCAGAGACCTCCACACTGGAACTGGCAGAGCCCCTGGGAGCAGCCAGTTCTCCTGGTTAGGCTGTGATGAATCAAAACAGTTGTGATACATTACAAAACCAAATTTCTCTACACATGGAGGAACCTGCTTTCTAAAAAGCAGTAGACTGGCCATCTCTGCCCTATAAATACTATGTTTTTAAAATAATATTACTACCTAATGAGCAAACTATTGGTCTTTTTCTTCTTTTTCAATATGAAGTTTTCCGGGTGCTGTGTTTATGCCAAGAGATACTTAATACAAGCCATCTTTTTAATTTCTAGTCATTAAATAATTGTAGTGCAATAGAACAAGCCTACTGTTTCCTGTTGCTTCCTGTGGTTGTATTTTGCACTTGACCCTTGATTTAGGAAGCCACCCTTTTTTATGTATCATCAGTTTCACTGCATTTTCATAATTCATTTCACTTCAGCATTTATTCTTGCAGTTTACTTTAGGTATTTCTGTAGTCCACATTATCATAATGTCTGGGTGCTTGTGTAGTTGCTTTGGAGTTCCATCTGTAGAGGACAATTTTTGAATTCCGCAACATTTTTTTTTTAATCTTTGCAAAACATTAAAACATTATTTTCACATCTTACCACTTCTCCTGTGCAGAATATCTGTACATCACCAAAATTCCACTCACCTCCTCATGTAAATGCTAAATTTAGAAGTAAATGTTATTCAGATCTCTTTTGTAGGACTGCCTGCATGGCTGAATTTCGTTAATTATGTTTTGATGAATACATTCCTTTAGATTCAGATCTAACCTTCCCTCAAATATTGGCATAATACAGAGCTCTTTGTACAAACACAAACATTGTCATTTCCTTCCAGGTGTTTTCTGAGTGCTCACAGAACTCTTTTGAGCACAGAAAGAAATGCCGCTAGTGAAGTTCAGCAGTACAGTCACTATAAATAAGCTCTCTTTCCAATGTTGTTACCACCATACTGCATGGCCATCACATGGTGGACAGTAGTTCATCACTGAGGGAAGTTCCTCTACAGGAGCAGCCAAAGGGATTTCGCTTAGGTGCTTCTGCACCTGCTGCAAAACAGTTGCTGTTTCTGGAATAACCTTCTTCAACAGTCTTCAACATATCAGCCAAGTAGCAGTAGGTATCTTTTTCTCCTGACTAACCTGGGCAGGTATTACAACTCTTTAAGCCTCAGATTGCTGATAAGGGAACTTGAGCATACCAGTTACTTTTAGAAGACCAAGTGTTTATTACATACAGGGAATATAGTTCTATAAATTTATATATACAGTAGGAAAGTGCATTGTTAATTTATTGATTCTGCAGATCTAAACTATATGCAGTTCAAGCAACAGTCCTTAAGGAAAAAACCCAAATTGGAAATAGAGGGACACTTGCTGTGGCCCTTGCACTGCAGTTACCCCTGTGGGTGACCCAATACCTGTACATCTTTGAAACTGCTTGTTTACTTCTTACTCATTATGATTAATCCTTGTAAAGTATAGGTTAGTAAAACTTAATAGGAGCAGTGGTTTCCTGTCTCATTTCTTTAGGGACTTTCTTTTCAAGATCTTTTTCTTAAACAGGACAAGTGGTTTCAGAGATTGGGCAAAAAAGGCTATACCTTACCTTGCTGATTATGGAGAAATTTGTACCTTAGGAAGACTTCATGGTCATGGAACTTGTATTCAGATTCGGAAGGAATACTCCCTAAGAAGGCTAAAGGTATTGTCTTTTTGTTTTGATAAAAGTAGTAATTCTTAGTAATTAGCTTGCTAAGTTAAGGCTTACTTTGATGGATGTTTTCATATTCATATGACTGAACTTGGTGAGTTAAATATAACTACAGTTGATACACAGAAGTAATGTCAGGGATCCATCCCTATGCTGTACTAATTTATAACCTTTAAATAAAGTAGTTGAAATAAACTATTAAAATTAAGGGAGCTTTTCCTTTTGCTGTCAGTTAATTCGGGTATTAGCCAGCATTTGTTAAAATCACATTCAAGGCAGAGTTACATATTCCCTGTGGACTATGTAACTGAAATGGAAAACAAGTATACTGTTTAGATAATGTTTTACCTTCTTAGAATACATTTGCAACCGTAATAACATGAATGTTTTTGTTATCCATTTTTTTTCAGAGAGAAGAGGATCCAGGACATTTCTTCTTTTCCATTTAAAAATTGCTGAGAAAGTACTAAATAAATTATTCTGTTTCTTAAAACAAAGTTTGCTAGATGCTTTCTTGTGCAATCCTTTTAGTACCCAAGATGAATGAGGCATGCCTGTAAGATTGCTTACATGTATGTGACACAAAGTAAGGACAGCAGTAGGATAAGGAATACCCTTGTCAAATACTGGCATTTATTGCTGAATTCAGGGAGTTTCTAAATTATTTTGTCCGTTAGAAACTTTTGCACTGGGAATGATGGGCAGGGAGATTGGGACATTCTACCTAAATGTTGAATTTCTCCTTAGAGGCAAGTGAAGAGTACAAGGAGTGCTTCAGAGATCTTGACTGGATTCCCATATTTTCTTCATAAGCAGGTTGAGCACAGGTATGAGGATATTTAGCAGCCCTCTTCAAGAAGCAGGTACCAGTTGCTAGGAAGCACTAGGCTAGGGTGAGTCTATAGTGTATTTAACTCAATAAGTATACTTACCAGTATACTTACCTGATACTTAGCTCGAGTCTCCAGTATGAGGGTTTAGGCACTTGTCATGGGGCTGGGAGATCCAGCCTATTCAGCAGCATTTAAGCACCAGTTCTGCTGCCTATACCCGTGTAGGGCCACAGTGGTCAGGCTGAGTATTTACTTCTAGATCCTTGAAGAATTTTTTGCACAAGAGGCATACTTACCTTTACCTTGGTGCAGCAAGCACTAGAATTTTCATATTTTTTTCATACTTGAATTACATTTTCTGAAAACTGACTTTTTTTTCTGTCTGCTGTTAGAAAATTGCACTGTTTCTTCTACATTACTGATTTACTGCACTGGAATCCTGAAATCATGCAATTAAGTTGGAAGATTAATGAGGTGTGATTTCTTTTTCCTGAGTAAATTCTAAAAGCTGGAGGCCGCGGGAGACATGCACAATTTGTTACTATGGTTTATATATTGCTTTGGGTAACTATACTTCATTCCACTGGGAATGCAGTAGGTGTAAAAAGTCATTTGCCCTGTTACATAGGGGTGTATACTGTTTATTACTAATATTTTCTTTTCTTACTTTGTAATGCCTACCAAAGCAGCTAAATTTGTTGTCCTTATTTATTTAAACAACTTTTGCTCATAATAATATTTTAGAAGCTTGAAATTGACCCCACTACAGCATCGGTTCATCAAAGAGAGATGCACATGCCGGATTTTATGCACTGTGAGTAATCCCATTGGCTTCAAGGGAAATGCCCAATTCTTGAAGTCACTTAAGTCTTTTCAGGAGCAGGTCTTACTTTTTATGCCGTTGAATGCTAAGAGATTGCCATTGTTGTGTTTGTTTTTAAGGGGCTAGTGAATGTGTTAGGTGCAATTCACTCACTTTCCTGGGAAGACCTGTAAAAACTTGCATAGACAATGGAGAATGATACGTATCTACGGCTTCACCGTATTTTCTTGACAGCGTCATTTCAGCATATCATGACCCAGGTCACATTTTTTGCAAGGTGTTTCATGTTATGGATAGGCAAATATACCTACACAAGTGCACAGACACAGACACAGACACACACACACTCTGTGCTCCTGGTATCTCTTCCTTCGATTGAGGTGCAATACTGAGGCCTGAGCTCGATGTATATCAATGATAACCTTCTACCCGTATTTTACCTGATGTGTTCCTAGTGCAACTGGCCATTGCATTAATTTTTGGAAATGGACATTTCTCAAAAGTGAAAAAAATTATTCTTGCATGAATCAGTCATTCTTGCTGGACATGACTTAAAGAAAAAGGAATTTCACGTTGAGGACAATCAAGCATCAGAACAGGATGCACATGCATCTTCCATCTTTGAAGGTTTTCAGACTGACAAAGCCTTAATCAAGCTAGTCTGAAATCAGTCTGGATCCTGCTTCGAGTAGGATGTCGGACTCAGTAACTTCCAAGGTTCCCAGCAGCATTTCCATGATTCTACACTGGGGTGTAACTTCAGGGAATGGTCTAGAATAGCAGTTGTCAGATTTTTCCATTGCTAACTCCATTTCCAGATCTGAGTTTCATTTTTGTAGTGGGCAGTTTCACAGGAGTTTCAACCCCAAACCTCAGTATTCCATCCCCTTTCTTGAGGAATTCAGAGCTTGTGGTATTGTAACTTCAGTTTGAAATTTAGCAGGATATGTTTTTATCAAACATATTTTCATGCCTAGCTATTGTAGCCTGACAGCTGGTGTTTAATTCAGGGCCTCTCGAAGAGGGCAGTTGAAGGTGTATTAGAGTATAATAGTTGGGGAACCACTGAAAGGAGGTGGCAGACCTTGGATTGGCAGCAGTAGGAGTGGAAGCCTGTGCCTGCAGGAAGCCCATAAGCATTTCTCAGAGACTTTTCTAAAAGGCAGCAGACTTGGCAGCTCCTAGCTTCCATACTTTGCCTTCCCTCCTTCTTTTCATACTGTCTGTTTAGATTCTTTAGAAAGAGTTTTTCGAGCACAAGCTTTTAAAAAATTTTCTTTTCAGCACCTTACTCTACTGTATTTTCTTGCACAATTGAACAGCTATGCCATATACAATTCAACTGCAGTCTCAGGAAAAAGCTGTGTTCCATGGTGACTGGAATGGTTACATGAAAAAGAAGCTTCCTAAACTGCTTGAGGATTTTCAGTGTGACATAAGAGTATCAGTTGAAACTTTCTATCTTTATGAATATAGAGTTAAAAACAAATACATTTTTTAATAGTACATGATCCAGTGTCAGAGCTATGATTTTAACAGTCTTGCAGCCTTTTCTTTTTAATACTACTTACCTATTAGGAGAACACTGTTAAAAAAAAAAATGATCTGCTGAAAAGAGAGACAGGCTCTTCCTTCAGGCAACACCTAAATGGGTCTTTTGCCTTGAATCAGTTTGGAAGGGAATTCCTCTCTTCCACTGTCTGGACCATATTCTAGGAGAGCTTCTTCAAGCTAATGCTATGCTTTGTGAATCAAGTCCTATACTGAGAGGGTTAAGCTAAATGTCCTTGTGGAATAACTTTACCAAAATTAGTGGTATTCTCTGACAGTGCATATGGCTCCAAGATATTGCCAAGAAAGGTTGTGGCTGCCACATCCCTGGAAATGTTCACAAGGCTGGTTGGATGGGGATTGGAGCAGCCTGGTCTAGTGGAAGGTGTCCCTTGGGACTAGATGATCTATAAGGTCCCTTCCAACCTAAACCATTCTATGATCCTATGTTAGGAAAAAAATTTGAATAAAATTAAATTGTAACCCTGCTGCTCCCACTTTGATCAGTTACCAGAAGTCCCCCTGACTCCACAGAGGATTTGGGTTTCATATGAAGGGTCTTGGGATTTACTGGTGTACAATGAAAATCATGTCAATTTTACAAATATGCAAAGAAAATTCTAGACTAGTATCAACAAGTTACAGAATGGGACACCATGCTCAACGGGCCCAATAAATTAGAGATCTTTCACCACTTAACATGCAATGGGATCAGATAAAAACATGCTTAACAGCGGAAAAGAAAACAAACTCCTGTAAAATGACATTTGCTGTCTACTGGTTGAGACAGCCCCATTTAGTAGCCTGTAATGCAGCTTGTCAGTCCAAACTGGAGTTGTGATGCTCTTCAGACTTTTTTCTCTGAAGTAGTGGCAATGGATAGGGTGCAACATTAGTCTCTTAGTGTATCTGTCCAATGTAAATGTAAATGTTAAGATGTTTTAACTTTTTTCCTTTTTTATTTATAAAATAAATATATATTGAATTGTTGTATAAATATGCAATTTTAGCAAAAGTTGCTTTAGCTTTCCGGTCTCAGTGAACAGCACTGGAAGAACTGTTCAGTTTATTTGATAGTAGCAACTGATACATGAATCAAAAAATAATCCTTATGAATGATTTGTGTGAATACTCATTGCTGTTTTCCAAAGTATTTGTGATGTTGAGACCGAGGAGAAATCAATCTACGTATGCCACAGGAAACTGTGTTTCATGTTGGCAAGTTCTACTGAGCTTAGGGACACCCAATTAAAAAAATTCTGCTTATGAGAAACGTAGCATGCTGCTTTGCCTTTTTCATTTCCCCATGGGAACATTTTCACATAGGAATCTATTTCGTCTCCTGGGAAATCCCAGAATAAGTCTTTGATAGTAGGAGATGGAATTTTTTGTATGCATCCCTTCATGGGTAGAGTTCGGAGGGCATGTGAATTACCGAAACCAAGGGACTCGGTGAGCATTTTTCTTGTAACACAGGTCTGTGAGTACACAAAATAGTCTAAATGGGAAGCTGTGTAACTTTAGAGTGCTTTAAGATCTCCTCTGAGATTGAACTTAGATCATTTTAAAATAGTCTTCAGAAGTGATATTAAAGAATTTGCAGGGCTTATTCACTGTACATGCTGTCTTGGGTAGCAGCATTTATTCTATCAACTCTGTTTAAATTGGTAGTATTTTTAGAAAAGAATTCTCACTGAGTCACTCCAAAAAAAAAAAAAAACACAGTTTTTGTTCAGTTATCAGCATGTAGATCTCTGCAGGTCACAGAAGAGGTTTATACCTCCACGCCAAAGAACTAGCTTTTGATTTGCTCAGATGTGAAAAGTAACTGGTCCAATAAGGAGTCATCTGTTAAGCCAGAAAGATTAGGGGTTTTTGCTTGCCTATTAATTTTTAATATTCTATTTATTATTATCAAACAACATGATACTTTATTATTTCTTTTTATTATTTTAATTATTAAGAGAACAGTGCCACCACTCTCTTCCAGTAAGCTATTCTTGACCTGAACTGTAGACTACTTGCAGAACTGGAGCAGGCTTGGTGTTCTTGAGTGATTTTCAAGTCAGGAGAACATGCCTTCTCCTTATGGGTCTCATTTTGGGAGGTTTTCTTAAAGGTGTACCAGAACACTGTAAAATATATTCCCTTTGTTCTACCGGTCAAAACATGAAAACATGGTCTTCCTCTTTGAATAGAGTTTCTTCATAATGGTCATTGTTCTTTGGGCAATTAATGCTGCTCTAGCTTTCACGAGGTTTTCTATCTTTCTTTCATGTATTGCTGGAAAAATCTGATTGTGTAAGAACATAATTTGTCTACCAGGTCAAGACAAAAGTCCTTTTATCCCAACATCCTGCTGATGATGGTAAAATAAACAAGCATACGGTGTAATTTCCTTTGATAAACCCTTCCACCCTCCAGCAACCTGTGATTAAACATTTCCTGAGGGAAAAATTGCATCACTGGGTATTTAATAATCCTTGCTATACATTTTCTCCCATTACTTTGTCTGATTGCTTTCTTGATCCATAGTACTTGTTTCTTCTATAATAACGTATGACAGTGAGTTCCACTGTTTAAATACATGTTGTGTAAAAAACCACAATGTTACAGTTTCTAATGTATGATTGAATTTTCAGAGCAAAAAATTGGTAACACACCAGATTCTGTCCTGATCAATCACACTTTAATTCAAGAATGTTACCTAAGAGGGATACAGTTGACTAAATCTTTGTTGTAAATTTCTTTTTTTTTTTACCATATCAAATGAGTAGACTTTGTTAGTAAGTATTAAAAACATTGCTTTCAGCTAAATCTAACTTCTTCCTATTTAGAAGAATGTTTAGCTGGGATGAACCTTAAATTTCATCTAAATTTCAGCTACTGACCATGTAGTGAATATCAGGTCTTTTAGCTTTGCAGAGTTCAGGTCACAGTTGGTTAGGATATTGTTTTCAGGCATGTAATTAAACCAGAAGATGTATTTCTTGCTGATATTTTTAGCTCAGGTTCATTCTAAAACTTCCAGGTAAAAAGTTTTGCCTTAGGATTTGTGAGGATGTGTGCAGGCCAAGCTGGCTGATAGACATGGAGGGCTTAATGGTCATGTAAAGATACGGTTAAATGAAATTGATATAATTTGAAATGTTTATTTTCCAGAGCTCCTTTTGTAGGTTAAATGCACAGCAGTGACTTTTCTCTCTGTTATACAGAGGAGCCAATATACTGTTATACACCACACAACTTCACCCGCGATCAAGCCTTGTATGCCAGAGGATATTGTTGGACAGAATTAAAAGATGCCTTGCCAGGAGTTGATGCCAGCCACTGGCCCTCCTTGTTTGAGCATAAGTTCCTACCTTATGCACTGCTGGCTTTTGCTGGGATAATGTACATTCCAGCTCTGGGCTGGGAATTTCTCGCCTCCACCCGGCTGACTTCAGAGCTTAATTTTTTGCTTCAGGAGATTGATAACTGCTACCACCGTGCAGCTGAAGGGCGGGCACCAAAAATAGAGAAACAGATTCAGTCTAAAGGCCCAGGGATCACCGAGAGAGAAAAAAGGGAAATTATTGAGAATGCAGAGAAGGAAAAAAGCCCTGAACAGAACTTGTTTGAGAAATACCTGGAAAGAAGAGGGCGAAGTAACTTTTTAGCTAAACTTTATCTTGCAAGACACCTGTTCATCATCTTTTTAAGCATCATACCAATCACGTACTTATCTACCTACTATGCTACACAGAAACAAAATGAATTTACATGTGCACTAGGAGAGCCTCCAGACAAAACTAGCAGCTCCAAATTGCACATCAGAGTGAACTGTAAGCTGCCGTCTGTCCAGCTGCAGCGGATTATTGCTGGTGTAGATATTGTTCTCCTCTGCTTCATGAACTTGATAATCCTCATCAACTTAATTCATCTCTTCATATTTCGCAAGTCTAACTTCATATTTGATAAACTGAACAAAGTTGGAATAAAGACCAAGAAACAATGGCAGAAGTCCCAGTTTTGTGATATCAATATTTTGGCCATGTTTTGTAATGAAAATAGGGACCACATAAAATCATTGAACCGTCTGGATTTTATTACAAATGAGAGCGATCTGATGTATGACAATGTGGTACGCCAGCTGCTTGCAGCGTTGGCCCAGTCCAATCATGATGCCACTCCAACTATGCGTGATTCGGGGATCCAAACGATAGACCCAAGCGTTGATCCAGCGGACATTGATGCTAATGAACAGCTCATCATTAAGAGGCCAAGAAAGAAGATGAAATGGATCCCAACTACCAATCCCCTTCCTCAGCCATTCAAGGAGCAGTTAGCCATTATGAAGGTTGAAAACCATAAACCTGATAAACCGAAGCCTGTGCGGAGAAAAACAGCAACAGACAGCCTTATAGCTCCTTTGTTAGAGTCTGCTGCAAAAACCTCACAGCAATCGTCCACTCATAAAACCGAGCCAAGTACTATGCCAAGCACAAGCAGTGAAAAAAAGCACACACGGCACTTTTCCTTGGATGTTCATCCATATATACTTAGTAGCAAAAAACCCAAGCCAGAGGTTCAAGCCATCCCCTCGATGCCTACATCAAAAAGCCAAGAGGGTGGATTTTTAAACCAGGAAGAAAACGTTGTAGTGCACGTTACCTCCTCTCTCAAAGGTACAGTATGCCATAATGCCCATACCACCTCCACAGACCATAATTTGCATAGCAATCTTCAGGAACTCAGGGTTTATCTGAATTATTTGACCTGCCTTGTTAGATTTTGGGATAGCTAATCTCAGGGCTTGCAGGTCTCAGAAACAGAGGTTCTCTCTCTTTAACAGCTATATGGAGGCTAAGGATTATTACAGTAGAGCTGTACAAAACAGGCTGCAGGCTGTTGATGTGGTTAGTTTTTTAAATGTAAGCATGACCACTACAAATGTGGTCATGCCTTGCTAAGGAAATGAGGAGCATTTGGCCTCCATGATACCCTTCATTCTCTACCAGCACCTGGCACGTTTCAAAGATGCCTTATTTTGAAGTCATATGGAAACTTCCATGATAGATGAGCAGTACTCTGATCAGTAATAGCCCCTTCAGAGCATGTGGGACACTAGTAATGGCAATTAAAGCTGCCTGTAGAACAAAAATCTCTTAACTACCGACTCTTACAGGTTGGCATGTTTTTATCACCTAGGAAATCACAACTCAGCTCACTGACATTGTCCTTCACACAAGAGATGCTTTAAATTGTCCTGTGTCTCATGTGCACCAGAGGATGGATGGTCTGAAGTGTGGGTGCTGGTCAGTGATTCAGGATTTCTGCCATTCCCTTCCTGTGTGGGCTCACAGGAGATGCTCTTTCTGTGCCTCAGTTTCCTATGTGTTTCCTGGAAAGCCTGTCCCTGTCTTTACTCAAAGGAGTGTTTCAAATATATCTATAATTGCTAGGTGCTAGAGTGATGAGGAAAGCCATTTGAACATTAGGAAAAGTGGTAGATCAGTAGATAAACTGATAGACAGATATCTTCTTGTTTATTTTTGTAAGCTACTGACATAAGAAAGAAGCACTATGCAGTTGAAGTTACAGAAAAATCTGTACGTACTTAAAGCAATGGCTCTCATCTCATTACAAGCTAAGACCTCCCTCTGGGCTTCGACAGACTGACATCTACCGTCACCCCACTGCCCAGCAAAGAAGTGATTTGAGGTATAAAAGTTTCTGTCACTTCCAAATCCCTATGCTCCTTAGAGCCCTCCAACTCCCCAATGTGCATGTAAGCTATTCTACAGCATTCCTTATCTAGTTACCTGCTCTGATTTCAAGTCCTCAAAACTACTGGGGTTTTCTGGTCTCAATTACCTTTATTTAAATTAGTGCTTTAATATTTTAAGGGCAAGAAATAATTAAAGGAGTTTTGGGGCTCTGTGACTCCCCATTTGCATTAAAAAAATTCAGCTTTGTTTTTGAGTTAGACCTACATTGCAGTCCATCAGGTAAGGTAGACTTATAATTTCTGGAAAGAGACATCAGTTAATGTCAAATTGCTGAGTTCTTTCTAAAGACAAGTGGCTTACAATGTGTAACCACTAGTTTTTCCCATTGAAAGTACCAGTGCCTTTTGTATTCCATCCTGTGGATTTCAATAGTCATAACGCTTGTCAAAACATTAAATCATAACATTTATAAAACAACGGCCAGACTGTAGAGGGGAATAAAATATAGTTTTCAGTTGGTTTTTTTTCATCATTTTACGAAAATATCACTCACATAAGAAAGCATGAGCATGCGTAAAAACCAGCCAGATTTACAAACCCCATTTGTTGTTTGTCCTGTTTCCCTGAATGTACAGCCCTGTTGCTTTGAAACAGTCCTGTTGGATTTCTCAAGGGGTCCCATGAAAATTCAGCTCAGGGCCCACTTCTGTTCCCACTGAAATCAGTGGCAAAACTGCCAATGACTTTTATTGGTTCAGGACACTCCTGACTGATGGACTGGAAGGGTGAAAGACTACCTGTCCTTTAACTGGCTGTTTTGTTTTCTTTTAGACACCCCTCATCCTGCAAAAGAGATCCTGTACTCATCTGAGACATGCAGAACTGTGCCTGCTGCTGCAGCTTTTGTCACGTGTAACCACAACCATATAGCCACAACTGCTGCTGCCACCAGTATGGCTTTGAACCAGGTCAAGCCAGAGCCAACACCTGCACTGAACTGCAACCCAGCCCACCCTTTGCTGCACATCAACACGCTGTACGAGGACCATGAGGAGGAGGTTTCAAACATAATGGACAACGGGATTCACTCACCGACTGACACCGGGGAAATTCTCTCCATCCCTACCCCAAAGCAGATAAGGTTGGCAACGTTTGACGAGCCAATGGCAATTGTGAGCTCGGTGGAGTACTGAAGGCCTCGGGCTGCCCAGCTGGCCCGTGTGGCTGGGCCTGAGACCACTACAGTGCAGAACATGGTCCCCCCCAGCAATGCAACTCACTGCATGAGCATGGAGAGTTTCCGCACAGACTGTAGCTTCTGCTGATAACACCAAACGGTTTTTCAAGATCACATCATGAGCACTGTCAGTTATTTGAGAAATAGAATAAAGAAATTCTGGTGGAAATAGACCTTTAACACTAAGACAACCACTAGCTCTAGCTCTAAACTATAGCTTCCTGATTTAAATGGGAATTAGCACAATTTTTGAAGATTAGGAGTCTGATGGCTTGCCACAGCAATTTTAGTGAGTGTTTAAATCCTTTGCATTCAGAATTACTGATTAAAGTTAAAACAACATGGAGGTGAGGTATACTTTTTTAATGGCAGCAGTTAAATAAGAGTTCTTTTCTAAGCAGAGAGGATTTTTCTTTTTAATTCAGGATTTTGAAAAAATTATATGCAAGCAAAATTTGGTTTTGTTTGTTTTTTAGCTCACTGATGTTGGGCTTGATGGAGACTTAGCTGAAAGGGCCTTACTACCACCAGCATGTAAGTGCAAAAAGATTGATACACTCAATCTCTTGCATTTATAAATGAAAATACCTGAAGTGCGCCCTGCCCTTTAACATGCTTATATGTTTGATGGAAGATGATTAAATTAAGAGTTTATTTTTTTAAATATATTTTACCATGGAAAAAATTACTTTATTAACTTTTCAAGCCAGATGTTACTTTTAACAAAATGTGTAGAAGAGAGTCATTGTAGCTGCTTATTTTTTCATAGTGTATTTATGAACCAGGTTAGAAACTTTCATGGGTGCTTCACTGATACGAAAAATCTTACGGAGGTCACTACAAAATATCTTACAAAATATGAAACCAGCAAACCTGTTTTCAAATAACACACAGTTAAAGATGTCTATGAATTTAGTTCTGCAGATTTGGCTAGTCCTTGATTCAGCAAACACTTTAGGCCATGGGTGACACTGAAATGACTCATATCTAAAGCTAAGCACACACTGAAATGGCTTTGCTGGATCTGGGCTCTAGTGCAGGCAGACAATAATCCTGCGGTATGTGCTATCACTCTGATTCAGTATTTGCCATCCTTGGCTCAAAGCACATCTTCATGCCCATCTTCCTATAATTACAGTATGTGTGATTTAATAGAAAACTATAGTATAACTAAAACATCTATTAAAAGTGTATCATGCAATAACCATTCTCAGCAAAATTATAGTGAAACAAAAAGTGACTGTGTTAAAATAATATTCCTAGCTGCATTCAGAATTACAGACTGTGTGTGTTTGCTTCAAAATTATGTATAATGGTAGAAAAAAATATGCAGCACAAATATGGGACTGGAATCTTGAGTTTATTTTTAATTTATTACCTCAGACATGCATATATTATACCAATATTTAATGAAAATAGCACTGAAAATAAATACCTATTATTCTGAATATTTCAATGTGTACTACTTCCTAGTGTAGTGATACAACACATCTCTAAAGCAGGGTAACCAAGGTTCTTGTCAATAGATCCCTAGGGGTGGATTAGAGTGACATGACACTGAATGACCTGTGTATACATATGAGGCAGGTTTATTTTAAAACAATTTGGTTCCAATTGAAAGGAGGTATGTAGCCATTTAGGTTCTTTTTCTATAAAATTATAAAATTATGACAAAGAAAAGATATAAGAAGAAAGAGAGAGAGGGAAAGAACAAGAATAGATAGTGAAGAGGAAAGATGTCACCACCCATGGATCCAGCAACGAGACTTGATCAGTGCAATTTCGATGTCTGTGTCAGTCATCATGGCAGTCTTGATCCGTTGGGGTCAGGACCCACACAACAAAGAGTTTGATGGCTTATATACTTTCAGGCTCATGTGGGAATGCCCCAGTAATTCCCCAGGGGAGGGGTTTTCTTCAGGGATCTTTGATGGTTTGTGGCCCCTTCTAATGACATGGCCACTGTTTGGCCCTTCTTCTAACTGTTCCAGTTGTGCCTCCTTCTCTTAGGGAGGAATACTTTCAGGCTGGCGTGTGAATGCCCCGATATCTCCCCTGAGCAGGAGTTTTACACTGTCAGCCTTACTGGGAGAGGGGAAATTGGCATGATAAAAAGCATTACCCCTGCTCCACAGGATCTGCTTCTTATCAACCTTTTCCCTTATGTGGCAGGAAAACACTTCGTTTAAAACATCAGTCCTGGTTTATCAGGGAAATGATAGCAGGGCTCAACTGGCCATCCAAACAAATTTCTGTCCATCACACTGGGATTTTATGATAAGCAGTATGCGGGACATGTGATTCACGTTATGTAAAGGCACTATTCCCCCTTCCATCAGTTGTGCCCAGCCTTTTTGGCCTGAACAGCCCAATACCAAAACAGCAGCAAGGCACAGGATGTGTGCTGCAGACAGGGAAGGCGAGTTAGGCACAGCTGGAGGACCTGGTGGTAACACCCTGAGGTCGTGCAGCACTTCGGTGTGGAGCTAAGGGAGTTCGGTCCAGGGCAGCTGGGAGATGATTGCAATGGCTCCTGCTGGCTTGTCTCCCTTCAGCCCTGGGAAATATCACTGGTGTAACTTTTTAAATAACAAATCTGCACCTGCATAGTCAGGGTCTCATTCTACCCAAGGTAGAGGAGGAAGCTTCCACAGCCAAGGAGTGGAGCATCACCTGTGGTGGGACTGCAGGCAAGGTCTCTGCTGCCTGATGGGTTATTGCCAGTCAGAGTCACCCGAAAGCAATGGCATGGAGTCTGGAGGTGAGTAAAATGCCCCACTGCATCCTATTCATTTAGATGAATACTGTAGTTAGAATTACTTTTTTAGACAAAACCATTATAGTTCAGGACTTTAGTTAAACACCAATAAATATTTAGAAAAAATATAGAAGATTGCCATAAAAAATCATTAAATTCTTAGTAGAGGTAAAGTGAAAGAATAGGACCTGGAGGCCAGTTTTAAAGCTACATAACTCCCTTATACCACTGTACTTTCAATTGCCAAAGGCAGTGTGGTGAATTTCTTCCTGGTTGCAGCAACTCAGCTAACAATGTTACAAATGAATGGGGGAATCTTTGAGTTCGCCTTTTCACTATCCACTTGGCATCATTAGGCACCACATCAACCATACGGGTCTGTAGCTGAAGTGATATACCAATATATTTACATACCAGTGTCAGGAAAAGCAGATTGTCTCAAAACTAAGGATCTGAACTTGAAAATGTTCAAGTTGAAACGTATGTTGAAAATAGCAACATGCAATAATTTGAGGGAAATTCATTATGCAGAAAATGCAGAGTTGGGTTCTCAAGCATGATGACCTGATGAGGGCAGAGGAGTTGCCCACTAAAGTGCTCATGTTCTCTATTCATTCAAGAGCGGGACTCAAGTCACTGTCATTGTCTGTGGTACTGCTGGTTGCTTATTTCTATTGATTTAGGGTCTGTTGCTGCCCTTGTAGAAATCAATGTCATGTTTGACTGGACTGACTTAAAGAAAGAAAGGAAACCATATGGTTTTCCTCGTCCCTAGGACAAGTTACACTCACAGAACACCCACTTTACTCATCTGTTACAGGAGCATTTGCACCGTTGTCTTTCATACGGCTGAAGAAATCGGACACTCAGCTCTGAATGTTAACACAGTAACTACTTGCTAAGGGCAGGATGGCAGCCCAGACACCGTGTTTCACTGACCAAAAAAGCAGAGAGCAAATGCAGCTTCATCTTGGCTGACGTGGGGTAAATATCTGATGCATGTAGCAAACACTGCGTTGCTGAACTGAAAGGAAAATTTTCATGTCCTACCCACCAAAAGGAACTTACCTAAACTGAATGACTAAAGACAAAGAAGTTGAGATAAGGCCTCATTTTTAAATGTCTCTTTAGCCTGAATTGCATTTACATCTCCATCTGCCTTATCTCTGCCTAGTGGTTTCGGCTTGACAGATCCGATGACTCACATTCTTCAAGGCTGCTTTCCCATTTATTTCACAGGAAATAGGACTGCAAGTTGAGAGCACAGAAACCATTTTCTTCAGGGTACTCTTACTCAGACTACATTTGACAACCAAAAAGGAGAGACAAGTGTGTCAGAAACATCTTTTGAGCTATATTTAGGCTGTGCAAACCCAGTAGGAGATCAGCCATTTCTGTCTCACAGCAGCTAGAGAAGGGCTTCTGTTGGGACATTTTTAATAAAATAATGATTTTTACTATTGATTTTACTAACATTTAGCTGTACGGAGTAAATGTACACATAAACACACATAGATTTATGTATATCAAATGTATACCTACAAATTCTATATATACATGTAAATATGCATCTTGCATAGAAATGTTCATCTTCTGTACTTTGCTTTGTAAATAACCTATACTTAGTCATTTCTTTTCCCTTCATTTCCCATTATCGTGCAGTAGGCCCATCCCATCAACATTATGTGTCTTTGACTCTGCTGGGATTTTCTGATGCCCAGCATGCTGGTGAGGATGCTCTGGTCCTGCAGAGTTAGGTGTGCTGGGTTGATATTGTCAGTGAGTCAGGCCCTGATCTTGGGAGCTGAACTGTTCTCTGCATTACACTTCCTATGACTCCTTGGCAGCAAGACCCAGGGCAGAATTTGTCTCTGTGCTGGGGACGCAGTCAGTATAGCTGACAGTTATTTTGCACATCCTTTGTACCTCCAGAGCTGGCTCCCAAAGCCAGTGTTGGACCCAAAGTGAGTAAAGCAGAGCTGAAGCTTCTCTTGCATGTCCCAGCCACCGGGTTATCTGCCAGTTAAAAATACAGCAGGGTTAGAGCTCACAGGCTGTAAAAGAGACTGCACTGAGGGAATTTCATCTCCAGCTTTAAGCAAGCTTGTCACTGCCCTCTCAGGCTTGCATCAAAGGGAGCACTAATGAAAGGCTAAGTCTGAGAGCATGAGCCCAGGCTCCTAAAGCCACTGACTGAATGAGAACTGGAGACAGCCTCAAACGCACTTGATCTAGGACTGCATAGGGGAAAATTCTTGCCTTCATATCACAGTCATAGAAGAATATTAATAGGAATAGTGAAAATCCAGCTTTAAGCACAAGAGAGTGAAAGTTTGTCCCAAAGCTACTCAAGCTGTGTCTAAACTATCTAATCTAAAGCTAAGAACATGCCAATGCCCTACCTGCCATCATAGCCAAGTCACAATGGTTTGGGGTGCTGCAAAAAGGTCTCTGAATTCTCCTCTTATTAGAAAACGCTTTTTTTTTGTTTTAATTCTATCAATATTGTGGAATATTGATCAAGGAATGTTTCACTTTAAAGAAACAATGTGTTTTCTCATTAAAATCATTCTGCTAAAATACATGCCACAGAGCACACTGGGAATTTTAAACAGGACAATAATTTTGAGACATCTTCCAACATTTTCTGTCTGTTAATGATGAATATTTCACTCAGTCTGTTAACAGACTGTAACTTATGGCAAAACATTCTATGCACTTTACAAGCCACAAATCTTCAGTTTTTGCTATTCTCTGAACAGTTTTCAAGTGTTTTTTAACTGTTTTGCAAGTGTACAAACAAAAATATTGTGAATGATTGCCATGCCAATGAGGATCTCAGGGCTCCATGAGTCAGATTCAAGGAAGTGCTGGCCTGACAGTCCTGTTGTCCTGAGTGGTTTTTTGATGCTTCTGACTTTTAAAGCTTTACTGACTTGCCATTTGTTCACAGAATGGATTTGCCTGGAGTCAGAGCCAGCTTCAACTGAAAGAAGTTGTTGGGCCTCCTGCTGCATTCAAGAGCAAAGATGTTTACTGACTCTTGCTTAACTAATTTTTCTTTATAATCACAGGGCTCATAGCAGTCACTAGTCTAGCTTTCCACAAGCACATCTAGGGAAAGCACAGGCTACAATAAATGCCTGAAATGAGGAATGCATGATTCAAATGCAAAATCTGATATCTTCATGAAATGAGACAGAAAATCACCCCTTAACCCAGTGCATTGCAGATGGCTGCCTGTAAAGAAAAATTACATGCTTAAAAGATAATACCAGTTTTTGCTCTTAGAGCTTTTATACCATGGCAATAACCCCAGGGCAATTTACCAGTTACTGCTTTGGAATAACAAGCCTGTGCCCAGACCCTGGGGCGCACAGCAGAGAAGACAGATGGGTACATTTTGTTGCTGAGGAAAAGAGCTTCTGAGAGCAGTTCAGGAACTTCCTTTGCAAAGTGATGGATGTGTTCATCCATGCAAACTTGGAAGAAGGATGACCACAATGGGGGCTAAGAAAACTATGTACTATTTGTCCTCTAAGTACAGTCCTGCAGACTTCACATTGGCAAATTTATCCTGTTATTGGAAGGGCTTGCACAATGTAAAGGAGTGACTGGATGTCTAGAATAAATTAATAGTTGGAAAAAGGGAAGGCTCCAGGGAGCCTTATTGTGGCTGCCCTTTCAGTATTTAAATGGGGATTAGAAGAAAGATGGAGATGGACTTTTTAATAGGGTCTATAGCAGTATGACAAGGACTAATGGTTTTAAACTAGAGAAGGGTTCAAAGGAGAGTTTAAACTAGAAGATAATATATCTAGATTCAGACTAGATATAAAGAATTAACACTCCAAAATAACAAAACTGAGAGCTTGAGAAACCAGGTATCCCAGCAGAGCAAAAGGATACTTCAGATGACAAAAAAAACAGCAGAAGAGCCAAAGGAGCTTCTGGGAAAAGCTTTAAATATGAGAATTACTCCAAGGCAGTGACAGAGAATATTTTAGTGCCTGAGAAGAAGACACAATGGGACACAAAGATGATGGAGATACTGGAGTATCTCTCCTCTAAGGAAGAGCTGAGAGAGCTGGATGATGAATATAACCTTTCAGCTAGACAGGTGGTGGCTGTCAAAGCAATGGCATTGGGCATACTGAATGTCTCTGTCCCCATGCAGACCCCTGGCACCAGGCTCCCTAGAAAACTCTCCACATGACCATGTAAAATCAAGGGATTCTCTGTTGTGGAAAGAGAACTTCAGCCTGGGAAACATCAGCAATACAGTATATATGCAGATAGGTATTTTCACCTCTATATTCAAGATCTTTACAAAAGTCTGCTTAACTCTTTTTCACACGGGTTTGTCAGAATGTCCCACAGCAGCAAAGTGTTTGTCTGCAAGCCTGTCTTTACTTATAAGAGTTGCTGGCTTGGCCTGCCACTACCTAATTTTCTCTAAATCATCAGTTTCTACTCAAGTGCTGGGGAGGCCTGGTCTCCTGCCTTAAGTCCTTTTGTTTAAACACAGTCTCATATTAAAGTAACCGCAGGATTGGAACCAAGGGCAGATCCAAGACTAAAGTGTTGGAAAGAGACACTTGGGCCTAATGCCAGAACTATTTCTTTTCCTTATTCTTCTCTTTTACCATGTAAATGCAGGTTTATGTTACACTGAATTTCTGGGAAACACTAGAGGAAATGTGGGCTGGCAAAAGAAATGTCCTTTGTTGGCACACTCATCTTTTTCCCCGCAGACCAAGTGTCTCCTCTGGAGGTTCTGGCCCTGGATTTTAAGCAGTTATAATTAAAACTTTATGGCTTTTTGTTGTACTGTTTCCTCAGCAAATACATGTTAAAATAAGGATGTCATTTTCAATACAAATGGGAATTTGATTTTTGATTTTTACCCTAAGCACTGAAACCAAAATCCGTAAATGATTATCTAATTTTTGCAAGCTTAAGTAGTATAATTAAGTACTGGGAACTGTGTAGTGAATGAAGATGTGTAAATCTCTAGGATTTTTATAAATGCTTCTTGTTTGGGCTAACAGTAAATTGCAAGATACTTGATGACAGGTTTCATGAGCAAAATCAAGGCAGAAGACTTCTGATGAGATAACTTGCTAATTTAGCACGTGTTTCTTCCTGGCGTTTGGACAGCAGCAATGTGTGGGAGCTGTCACAGAGCAGCAGTACAATGGCAGCTCCTACCAACAAGCCAGCAAACCCACAGCCTGTGAAAATGCAACTTTAACCTTTCAGTTAGGCTTTGCCTGCTTGCCTGGGCTTAGAGCTGCCCCTCCTTAGAGGGGTCCTGGGCAAACATTGAGCAGACTCAGCTTTTTGGTCATTAAAACACACTCTCTATGCAGGAGTGTTGTCCACTTCTTTGTTTCTGCAGGCCAAACCATTACCAGTGAGAAATGAGAGCCCATGGATTTGCAACCTTGGCTATACAAGGCATGGGGACATGGGAGGGATCACTTGACCTGCTGACTTTCTCAGGAGGGCTGTTGATGAGCAGAACATGGGTGAGTCAGGGCCCAGAGCTGCCAAAGGCAACAGGCATCCTCCAGGAAATCAGACAGCCAAAGGCCGTGCAGACAGTGCTTGTCCTTTGATGGGCAGGTCACTGACTTGTTTCTGTTTCACTCAGCTTCATCCAAAGTCCACAGTCTGTAACATCCCTCCCTGCTAAGCCCTCCTCTGACATTCTGCCCTGTTCGTCTGTCGTATATCTCTTTGCACAGAAAACTGTTCTTCTCAAAGCAATTCTTACAGGTATTGTGCCTAGGTTTTACTGCCTACTTCTTCATTAGCCATTAATGCAGTGCCACAGGAGCAGATCAGTAAATTAAAGCAGTCAGCGCTGATTTCTTCACTGCTCCAGCATATGTGGTCTGGGAGTTTAAATTCAGATATTTAGTGTGCTGTCCTGGATCAAACATTCCTCCCAGGCATGCATGTGAGACCTGTCATGTATCTGGACCCTTATTGCTCTATCAGGGGCTGGTTTGTACCTCAGGTAGAATCTCCAGGGCTGTTCTCTCCTGGAGAAGCTGCAGCCACAACAGACTCACTCTGCAAAATGAACCAGTGCACAGCTGGGAGGTTCATCAGGGAATTCTTTCTGAAACCACACCACTCCTCCAAGCCAAAATGCCAAAGATGATGCTGGTTTTGTTACACTCTCTTCTCTCCCTCAGCCATCCTCACAACACCTTAGTCCTAGAGCTACAGATCCTGTATTGGCTGGGAAGCACCTTGCTCTGCCTCACCAGAGCAGCTGCCCAGCTGCAGCTCACCACCACAGCTGGCACAGTAAAGGCTGCAGAACCCTATCAGCAATGAAGAAAATAGGGAGAACCAGCAGGTGCTAATACTGTTCATCAGTTCTGGAAGGCCAAGTTCACTGGAATTTACCAGTTCTTCTGCAAGGTGAATTCTGCCTGAAGAGTAAGATTATGCATATGCACCATCGTCATCTTCAGCTTTGCCCATTGAATGTGGTAACATTCAGGTACTGTGAAGTAAAATCAGACTATGGATTTATAGTGTATTTACTACTTCTGTGTGGCAATTATGTGTGTGTATTTACTCTTGCCCCATGCTAAATGTTAAATAAACCACTCGTTCTGAAGAGAAAGCTTTGGTTTACAACAGGATGGACGCATACAAGACTGGCTATCCCAGAGTACTTAACACCTCCTAAATCCACTTCCTAGACTCCTGCACCAATTTCCTGTGCTCTCTGGAGCTGACTCAGAAAACTCCTTAGAGACAGGAACACTAATGTCTTCTTTTACTAATTGTAAATGTTCATTTGTTGGTTTTGCTTTGGAAGCCAGAGACCATGTGATAAGTGATACCAAATATGTCCAAGTAAGCTATGATTGTACTGAGCAATCTATCAGGTTCAGAGTAATAAATGACTACACAAATAAGTGGCTTTAATGGTGTTTCCTCTGTAGATTTATAGCAGAAATAAAGCCCCAAAGCAT
This sequence comes from Myiotriccus ornatus, assembly GCA_036023395.1. Classification (NCBI taxonomy): domain Eukaryota; kingdom Metazoa; phylum Chordata; class Aves; order Passeriformes; family Tyrannidae; genus Myiotriccus; species Myiotriccus ornatus. Next base: position 13,550,935 of record JAYRBT010000033.1, on the reverse strand, counting down.
TTGGCTCCCAAGGAGCACAGACAAGACCTGTTTAGCAAGGATGGCTGATACACACAGATTTTGTGGCACAGAAGTTGCCTCACCTGAATGCAAACTGAGGATTTTATAGTATCATTTCCATTTTTTCACACTGAATGTTAATCAAGAAGCAAATGTATGAATAAGATAATATTGTTTCTGTTAGTGGGCTGGCAATCAGCTAATTTACTTTCTTTGTGCACTAGCTAATAATGTATGCGCTGGTCCAATTATCTCTTACTCCTGGAGAATAATTCTTAGTCTTTAGCAGAACTGTTATTCCGATGATACATTACCTCCAAATGTTTCTGCTAAAGTATCTTCCTCTTGATAGCTCCTTTAATTGCCTTCTGAAATGTTAATATGTATCTGCCCTTTTGTTGATGTATTAAATACTTTTAATTAGATAGTTCAAAGACCAAAGCTTTACAAATTAAATTGAGTCAAGTCTCCTCTGCATCGGCCCTTCCCATTTATTTTGCAATCACTTGGGCTGGACCAGGAGCTGTTCCCACTGTCTTGAGAGTCCTGCTGGGCAATCAGGGTAGGCTTGCTTGTCTTCAGCAAGGGAGAGGCAGCAAATGCCTGGGTCCTCGTCCTCAGAAAGGTGGCGATTGAAAGGCCACCTTCCTGCTTAGTACCTTACACCACATTAACTTGGTCAGCTGAAGCCTGTACTTCAGTGGTATAACCAAGCCAATTCAGGTAGAATTTAATATACATTGCTTTATTCAGACACAACTGGCACTGGACCTTTCTTATAATCTAAATTATTGTCATAATTTATTTATTAAGGTTAGCCCGGGAGATCTGAGAGCTCATTACTTTAGTACATGTCAGAGAAAAAAAAATAAGTAAAAACACTGTTGTGAAATATTTTCTCAATTAGTGCTTTTTCTCTGTCTCCTCCAAAAATGTTGGGATGAAAACACCTGACACATATATAGAAAAAGGAATGTATAAGACAGAAAGAGAGGATAGCATGTACACTTATGAAATTAGTAAACGAAAACTCAGTGATTACAAAAACAGCTTTGCAATTTTGTACAGGCAAGCAGCCTGTACAAAATGGTATGTTTACCTGAGATCATAGAGGTTAAATACAGAAATGCTACGTTGCATGACCAAACTAAATGTCAAGGTCAAAGGCCACGCTGTAACATTCCTCTGTGAACTAAGTTTTCATTGACCTTCCTGCATCACCTCTCTTTACGGTCTCCCTCTCAACACATGGATGAACACTGTGGATAATAGATGCTGCTTTTGGGAACAGGGTTAGGGAGTGGAAGCTCCAGTGGGTTTTGCTGGGATATTAAGATTGTCACTTGTTTGCTTTTATTATGAACATGTCTGTTGCGAGCTGAGTTCCCATATGCAAGGAAATTCATCTGGGCAACCATAACCTCTCCTTCTCTGAGGGGTTTCACACTTTTTTAATTCAAAGGTAGCAACACAAGTTGAGCATACCTACACTCTGTATCCTGATCCTTGAAACTACTCCTTCATCCAATGGCATGTACAGGCCTGCAGACATCAGGCTCCTGCCAGGCTGCTTTGAGGCTCCCAGATCAGGATTCCGTACCTGTCTCACCTGCAGGAGCTGTTCCAGCAATGTTCTGACTACTATCTGGGGCTGCACTATAAAAGCTACAGTTCTCCACTTCTGAAACTTTCAGGGTAAACTACGTGAGTACAGGCAGGTACACTGATTTATCCACCAGTTGCAACAATTCCCTTCCCATGTTCCCATATGAAGTGAGGAATTCAGCTCAGCTCTTATATTTCATAGAAAAATATACAATTAAAATGTACTTAGCAATTTTGAATCAGTGGATAAAAACTTTGAAGTACACAGATTTTCTCGCCTTTATTCTTAGAGTTCAGTGTTCTGAAGTGGGATGGGGTTCTTCCTCTCAGCACCAGCTCTGCTTCACTGTTAAAACTGTCCTGTTTCTTAAGAATCTTGCAGTAAGAAAGATTTTCTAGCCAGTAAGTCTGACACCTGACTAAACCAGAGACCAGGTAGGGGATCTTCTTGTACCTGAATTGTATTTAGGTGAAAGGTGCTGTTCAGTATTCCCTTGCTGCTTGTTGGGAGCCTGACAGCCCTGCCCAGCCTCAGGCTGACTGACCAGTGCTCTGTGCAGATGGTAAGTGCAGGTAGCAGCATTCCCACACTCACAACTAGCATTTCTAATTAGCTTAGGCCAGCTCCTCCCACTCTCCCAGTCTCTCCAGGAGACTTTAATAGTGTTGACAGGAGCTGCCTTCAGTACATGCATGGAAATGTCTCCATGAACTTCAAAACAGACATTGACCACAATCATGATCTGAGCTGAAAATTAAAGATTCAAAAAGGAACTACTTTCTATTCCCTTTGGTAAAGTAGTCGGAAAGCTGACATTTTGTATGTGATTTAACCAGTCCTCAATAGACTCATTGAATGTTCAGTTTTGCTAATTAATATTCACACAGAATCCATTACTAACATCATTAGAAAAGATAAAATATTATAATTTTTAACTTGATTATGTGTCATTTTATTGTTTAGTACAAGTATTTGTAACAGCCTCAGCCATTATCCTGGTAACTAGTATTAATAACAGGCTTCCTAAATGAACTGTAAGAACAAGTAATCAGACAATACCTTAACTGCATACGGCATTAATTATGTTCACCCAATGGCAACAATTAAAATTCAAGCCTTGTCTGAAGGTAGACTTAGAAATTGACAAATACATTTTTAACAGCTTAAAGCCAAAATTGCCTTTTATGTAACTTCTTACTAAGAAATAATCATAATATTGGTCTGGCAAGTAACTTGCAGACACAGTCATTTATCTGATTTTTTTTTTCATACATACCCATTTTTTGTTATTTGTCATCAACCAAGGTAACTACACGTCTTTTCATGTGTTGTACAGTCTTTTCTATCAAGAGGTTTATAATCATAATCAGTTTCTGGAAGAAATTTAAATTTTTATATTGCAACATGAAATCTAAAACTATCACAAGTGCAGATGACAGAAATAGAGAAAATACGTTTCCAAAAAGCTTATGTAATAGGATCTGAATTAACCTCAATGATGGACAGGGAGTAGAAATTCTTTTACTAAGCTGTCTGGAAAGGACACCCTCCTAGCAGCAATGTTTGTTCTTTAATTATCACAAGTCATATGTAGCTGAAAACATTCATCCCTTGTGAACCTTCACTCACAGCTTTGATAAATAACATATTAATATTGCACAGAAAGAACTCAGACCATTTTCCAGTATACCTATCATGTGTGCTTTGTGTTTATGATAATTTATTTTGTGGATTTAGAGTGCTCCCAGTGGTACTGCAATGAAATTAGTGCAGTTATTTTAATTGGATTTACCTTGCCAGAGGAAAGGTCAGCTTTCAAAGAAGAACGAACTATTTCACCTTTCCCTTCATCAGTCAGGCTCCTCTCTGATGGGTACATATAAAGCTTAAATTTCCACCTCTTTTGTTGACTGACAAATTTGCTGCATTCTTTCTGGGGGAAAAAGAAAAAAAAAAAGAAAGAAGCTGGAGTAACCATCAGCTACAAGCATTTTCAAGCTGCATTTAGAAACCACTTTACTCATTTCTGCAGTGCAATCATCCCGAGTGAAGTAAAATGGCTTTTCTGATAGGAAGCAGTGACAGACAATTTCAAAGCAAAATTTCAGGGGGAATGGAGAGAAGTCAGGCTGTAATTACACCTGGTGAAAATTACCCAGACCGAAGGCTAATAGAACATCTCTTTTTAAGTCCCATGGGAATGCTTCAGGGACTGAAGGCAGCAGAGAATTCCCATCATGGGATAGGAGCAGACGAAGTGGAACAGAAAGACAAGAGCAGATCTGCTGAAGGGCCAGAGATGATGTAAAGGATTTGGGCAGTCACCACACAGACACTGGGGCTGGCTCTGTGTGAGCTACCTCCAAAACACAGGGCAGGGTAACTGCTCACTGAGGCACGAAACTGCAGCTGTGGGTTGGGCTGCTTTGGAGCCCGAGCCCATCTCTGTGTGGCCCCGCGGGTCCCTTCTTGCCCATGTCAGCCCAAGCCAGCACTTACTCGGGAGTTTCCACATATCTGTACACAATCTGTCACATTCTCATGCTCTAAATTATCTGAATAAGTAGATTTATAGATATCCAGGGACCTCAACAGTTCCCAGGGAAATTAAACTGCTCTTTCCAGGCAGGCTTTGTTGAATCAGTCTAGAGTTAAACTCCTTTTTGGAAAATATTATCTTTGTGTAAGTAAAATTTATACCAGTGTGCTAGGAGAGCATTTTAACAACTGGAATTACATGGTTCCAGGTAGTATAATGGAGTGCAGCTGGCAGCTCAGCCCACGTGTAGGATGGAGCTGCAGTGTGCAGCAGCCACATTGCTACTGGAGCCAGTCTTTCCCTGAGGGCTCTGTGTCTCTGTCTGCAACAAGGATTAAACATGTTTTATTTGTACATTATCTGATGGGCAAGGTCAGTCTTTGAAATTATAGGTATTGAATCATGTCATGCCTGAACACAAGTGTAAGTGACCCATGAAATTAAAGGACATTTTCCAGTATTCACTCAGGACAGTCCAAGTTTCCCAAAGGTACATCAGCCTGGAAAATCCTAGCTAGACTGAAGAAATCACTGCTAGGTGGAAAAAATATCTGAAATAAAAATATACAAACATAAAGAGTGTAGCTTGAGTCCAGTGAAACAGAAAAGTGGTGGTGGTTTCAGCTTCAGGTTTTTTGTCTTATCAGAGAACAAGATACAAAACAAGAAAACAAAAATAATCCTATACATGTGCTATATCTTAAAATCTTTAAGGAACTGATACCTTACAAGATCAGTGATTAGGGCAGCTTATAAAGAGCATCAAACAGCAGCACTGTGGGATCCTGCATTTTGGAAAGAATTTGAGTCACTCCAAGGAGGGACCAACCTGTGAGGAATCATCTATTTCCACAGTTGTTGTCACAGAGGGGATCCTCTAACACTTCCTGTCAGTATGGGATCCAAGGCTGTTTACTGTGAGATCGTGGAGGCATGCAGGTCTGCTGCTCTCTGAAACCACCTAGGTTTGGTAATGCACTGGGTGAGGATCCACATGAGACAGCTGGAGTCTGCCTCTGCTCTACATGACTTTGGAGGGGCTTCCCAGAAATCGCAAAGGATACAACATGGTATCCAGATGATCTTCTCCTTAGTAGCTTCTGGATATGTCCATTGCATTGTTAAAAACTTGCTAGAGTGTCTCCAGCTATATAGGCATTTCTGTCTTTTTAATAGTACTAATCAATACATTTTCAGAAAATCAATATAACAGAATCAAAATTTAACAGCCCAAACTTGCCCATTTGATGAATATGTGCAGTCACTAGGTGACTAAAAACTGCTCAGCCTGATAGTCTCTAAAAAGGGACACAAGAATTGCTTTTCAAACACAGAATCTGCAAGAAATGACTGATGTTTGCATCAAGAAAAAAATTCATGTCAGTTTTCCAATATCTAATACAATTATGTCACAAACTAACTTTTTATCATGTGAAAAAGGCCCTCTATGAAAACATGCCCATGCATCATTTTAATCTGAATGACAAGCATTGTTGGAAGCAGTGATTTCTCCAACCTACCACACCTGCTTGGTATTTGGGGCCATATTCATGATATCACCCCAGGGTGCAAGACAGGGATTTGAAGGAGAAGGAAAAAGCAACTCAACCAGAAACTGTATAGTACAGATCTTTTTGCCAGAAATGGCATTAATAGCGGTGACATACCTGGGCTGTCAAAGTGCAAACATTTTCTTACAGTCAAGCTTTATAAAACATGTAAGATAATCTGCCTGGAAATGAGATGCCCAGAAGCAAGGTGAACAACTGGCTTCTTGTCTGTTCTTTACATAAGGGGCTTTATGTGCTCTACTTATTAAAAAAGTAAAATTAATGGATTTTGAAGCTGGCAATTGCATGCTTTAATGGCAGATGTTTGTTTAAAATACAAGCAATAAACCAGGAAATCCTTACATAAGGGCATTATGAAAAGTTTCTGGCATTAATAAGATAAATTTAAGTTACACAATATTGATGTTTTCTTGGGTGCTCTTTAATCATGTTTTCACAGAGATGTTTCATTAACCTATTGAATTACTCTATTTATTCCAAATTTTAAATAGTGATCTAAAGTATTTATCTTCTTCAGATTCTTATTTCCTACCAAAAAAAGTGCTAGCTGGATTTCAAGATTCAGATTTACTCCCGCTCAGTGAATGCAACAGGGCACTGTCAGACAGTAAAGAAATCAGAAATATGGTGCCTTGTACTTTGATCTGGTTTCGTTTTTGAGCATCCCTGATTTTCAAGCACTGTGTCAGATGACATGCCATCAACAGGAGCAAGTATCAGACCAACTCTGATTTCCAGTAAACTCCCAGGGGAAATCTGTGGCCCAGAACAGCCAAATCATTCCTTCATGCATTCTCAGCATCTTCTCTGTAGCCCAGAACAGAGTCTACATGAGACATGGACATGTGCCTGCTCTGCTATTTCGGACATAGAAAATGTCTCTTACTGCCCTTCCTCTGGCATAGACCATTGAATGAGATAGAAAATGTCCATATTACCAATCCCTTTTCCCAACAGGGATAGATAGATATTACTAGCCAACGATATACCAGTAACTTAGTACTTGCTGTCTTTCCAAGTATTTGCCAATTCACAAATCCCTCTAGACACTTACCTCATTTGTGTTAGAGATACAGCTTTGCCACTTGCCTCACTAGAAAAACAGAAAGATCAGGTCTGTGCAGGCTGCCATTCTCACGTTGTACACTCTTTTGCCAGACGAGAACTGGTTTAGAAATGAATGATAAGTTCTGGGCATCTATGATTTTTATTTATTTGTTTGTTTGTTTATGTTAATTCACTGCCCCTGTAAAGTCAGTAATATTCCCTGAGCATTTGAGAGCCATCTAAACTGCCTAATACTGGACACATGAGAAAAGGTGACTGTATCACTGCCTCCTATTTCTCCTGTACATGAAAGGTATGAACATCTTCAGAGCAATGTCTGTCCTCTCAGGACCAAGCTTAACATCAGTGTTCAACAGTGTTACTCCCTGAATTTGCTTGCAGCCTACTGCTGCACGAAGAATTTCACTGAAAGGAAAACTTCTTGCTGTGCCCATAAAATTCCTGTTTCCCAAAAAGCATTGCCCCAGCACACCATGTACTGCAGCAGAGTGCCTGAGGGTACCTCCTGAGATAAGACCTTTGGTCTTCTGCTTTCTAAAATGTGTCCACATAAATAAAAGCACACAACTATAAGCTTAAGGCATACTGTTCAGTAAGTGTGGGACAATTAATGCAGAATCCAGTAATTCTACTGAAGCTTATTGTAAACAAAATATAGCTGAAATGTTCCAAAAAAACATTGCAGCATATTTTTGAGACCAAGATTCTCTTAACAGGTTAGAATTTCTAACACATTTGCAATCAGCAGTTACCCTGGCCTCTTCAGACTGTGTAACACATTCCCATGATCCAGAAAATAAAAATACATGATTATGTTTAGCCATACTATAGTACAAAAGCTGCTGCATGCCAAGGCAAGGCCTTAAGAACACTTGACTGGTCTGTCACATCTGTTAGTACTCAGTGACTATTGTTTAACATTTGGTTATATTTTTCAAGAGGTTTCATTCAATCCTTCTATGAACCAGTGGTTTGACTGCTGTTCACAATGGATACAGACTCATCCAAGCTGGTAACCACAATGAGTAAACCCCAGAAGTGGCATGCAGAGATGCTTCAGTCAGCTCTGTGGGAGCCATCACTGCAACCAGGAAAAGGGTTAGCGATGCCAGCATGTGCTCTGCCCCAGCTGGACAGATTTATATAGGACTCACCAGCTGAGATGTCTGTCCTGGGTTCCTCTGGGTTTCTGCTCCTGGCTATGCCATGGTTCTTCAGTCCCTTTTAAGTGGAAAACAACCTCAAGAATGGGTGAGGGAAGGACAACTGCACAATAGGAACTCATACCACTTCATCCCAAGTGCCTCGACTCAGCACAGCTTCAAATCAGTCAGTCCAGCTTTAGAATAGGAATACATGATGAATGATGTACAAAATCTTTGGATACAAATGTTGGCTGACTTGTCCTGAAATGGATGGATAAGGTAGTGAAAAAAATCACTGCTTTTTGTCTTTGACATAGTGGCACTGAAACTAAGTATTCACCTTCCTTGCAAATGAAGACAGATTGCAATGCAGTGGCTGCCCAGTGGCAATATCACACACATTGTGTTAGCTCATGTAGTGGTTGTTCTTTCCCCCTCAGTTTTGCCTCAGACCCAAAGTGTGACTGTCATGTGCATCAGCTCCTGTAAGTGACCATGTGTGATTAAATACAGGAGTGCAGGTTCTGCAGAGGCAGACAACTCTGATAAGCAGAGAACTGCATATTGGGCATCCTAAAATCACACCAGACAGGTGAAGACAGCAGTTTGACGCCCCACCAAGCCTTTTCTTCTCCAGGCTGAACAAAGCCATCTCCCTCACCCTCTCCTCATACATCATGCTCTCCATCTCCTCAACAAGGCTAGCTGGATCCTCAGCTAGATGAGTCAGTTTGTCAGCTCTTGTCCAAAACTGGACACACCCCTCGCAGCACAACCTCATGAGTGCCAGAGACAAAGGATTCATCTTTTCTTTGGTCCTGCTGGCTACAGTTCTGTATGGTTGTCAGAGTAGGGAAGCTCTCACAACTTTTAACTTTAGAAAATTTGCCCTGAGGAAAAAAAACAAACAAAAACCAGTTTGGTCCAGTTAGTCAGACTAACATCTGCTCTCATAAGTGGCTTGCTTGAAGTCAACATCCCAGGAAATGGCATGTGTCACAGCCAAGGAGTCCTACATTGCTACTTTCTATGCCTTGAACTGAGCCATCTCCCTTAAATGCTGTTGTGGTTCTGCAGACCTCTCCTGCCATATGTTTACCCCTTCTGACTTGCCTCTGTCTCTCTTCAGCTTCTACTCTGCACAGACCTCAAACTTTCCCCAACAGTGGGTTTAAAAACATCGTACTATCTCTGAGTGGGATAGTGGAATGTCATGGAAGAACCACAGTGTTGTGAAGCAATGGTGACAAATGGCAGATAGGAAATGGGACATCAAGATACTGGTTATTTACTTCAAGCACACCCAGTCCCTAGAATCTCTCAAAATTGCCTTTTTATCTCTTGTTTTACCCAATGTCTTGCCAAATCTGAACAAAATTGTGGAACAAAAAGCTGTAATATTATGCCTTGGTCTTCCACAGAAAGTACAAACCTGAAGTGCCCTGGAACAGATTTTTTTGAAGTATGTGGGTACTCCTCTTAATATTGTAAAAACTAATGACTTCTGGACTTCTGGATCATATGTGTTAATACAACAATACTGAGGTCAAAAAACTATGAAGGCTTTGGCTTCAGTTAATGTGTGTTTAATGAAATAGGAATTTTCAATAAAAGTACAGCCTTAGCAAAAATATGATAGTGTAATTCACAAGACAAATAATCTTTGGAGTAGAATATCCTGTAGAACTACAAAGGGATGATTTACCAACTAGGAGCATAAACCAGAAAATTTGATGGTTGTGAGGTTGTGATTAAATTTTCTGTAATGACTGCGGGGCGGGGGGGGAAAAAGAAAAACAAAAGGAAAAAAGGTGTACTAAACCCTAGAACTGTATTTTATATAGATTTTCCAATCTCAAAACTGGAAAAAAAAATCCAAATTTATCTTGGATTGGGAGGTATATTATAGCTAAGAATGAGACTTACAAGGCATCTTATAAACTGCATGAATTAGTGCTATTAACAGAATGGATATAAATATTTGAAATTCTGTATTAAACATTAATGTTTTGGGGTTTTTTTCATTTGGGTCAGAACAGAACAAGAATTTTTTCCAGCTTATGTTCCACAGGTGGCTGTGATAAGTTATGTTGATTATTGGGAACTCAGCACTGAATAAAAACACCCTCTGCTAAACACCTTGACTGTAAACACAGAGTAATAGAATAATTTAGGTTGGAAAAGACCTTCAAGATCACCAAGTCCAACCATAAACCTAAAACTGCCAAGTCCATCACTAAACCATGTCCCTGAGTACCACATCTACACGTCTTTTTAAATACTTCCAGGGATGGTGAATCAGTCACTTTCCTGGGCAGCCTGTTCCCATGCTTGACAACCCTTTTGGTGAAGAAATTTTTCCTAATATCTAATCTAAACCTCCCCTGCTGCAACTTGAGGCCATTTCCCCTCATCCTCTCACTGTTACTCGGGAAAAGAGACTGACACCCACTCTGATAAAACTGCTTTTCATGCACAGTCTGTGTCTCATCAGAAGCAGGCACCTTGATGACGCCAGGCAGTAAAGATGCTTCTCTCCATAGTGGGGCTTCTATCTGAGCAAGGAGAGCATAGGGATGGCAGAGAGATTTCCACAGCACACTATGCAGGCAAATGTATCAGCAGCCATATACCAATATCTATATCTATATCTATACATATATCATATATCACGTATTAATGCCACTTTCTCTCTTCCCATACCCAAGTGTACAGGTTCACATGGGCCTTGGGCTTCATGGTTTCTTTAAGCAATGTCTGACCCTTCTGCCACCAGCAGGGCACAAGGACTGGTAACAGAGCACACCACAAACTTTCTGTGGCCTGATATCTGACATCTGGTTAGCGTCAGATGCCTTGACCACGAACCCTTTACTGCACTGGGCTGGTCTGCATGGCCCTCCCAGGCTCTGGGAGAATGAGTGCCCTCAAAGAAAACACAGTAGTGGCTGATTCCTGGTGCTTTCATCTACACTATCCTTGGTGATGGAGCCCCTGGTGGTCTAGTGGTTAAGGCGCGGCGCTGTCACCGCCGAGACCCGGGTTCAATTCCTGGTCAGGGCCACTCCCCGGGCAGATGGAGCCCGTTAGCCCTATAAGGCAATCCATCTACGTCCTGAGGACC
>JAYRBT010000033.1:13472413-13538104 GCA_036023395.1 Myiotriccus ornatus | reverse complement strand
GGGTCTCAGGGTGGTCTGAGGGGTCCCGGGGGGGTCTCAGGGTGGTCTCAGGGGTCTCAGGGTGGTCTGAGGGGTCCCGGGGGGGTCTCAGGGTGGTCTCAGGGGTCTCAGGGTGGTCTCGGGTCCCGGGGTGGTCTCAGGGGGGTCTCAGGGGTCCCAGGGGGGTCTCAGGGTGGTCTCAGGGGGGTCTCAGGGGGTCCCGGGGGGGGTCTCAGGGTGGTCTCTATCCCCCCCCCCGCAGTACCTGGTGCAGTACCTCCTGGCCGTGTCCCGCTGGGGGGGTCGCCGCGGGGGGCTCGGGGGTCCGTGCGGGGCGGGGCGGGACCGGGGTGCGGGCGCTGCGGGAGCCGCTCCCGACTGCGCCGCCCGCAAAGTTTCCAGCGCCGCGGAGCCAGGCGGAAAAGGGGGCGGGGCCGCCGAGCTGACGGACAGGGCCACCCGCCAATGGGGGCGCGGGGCCGCCGCTAACAAAAGGCCATCCTGGCCAATGGGAGGCGAGGAGAGGGGAGGGCGTGGCCGCGGGAGGAGGGCGGGGCGATGACAGCTGGGGGCGGGGCCGGCCCGGCCGGGCTGGGCTCGGCTCGGCTCGGCTCGGCTCGGCTCGGGTGGGCCCGGCTTGGCTCGGCTGGCAGGCTCAGCCTGGCACGGATGGGCTCGCCTTGGTCCAGCTCGGCCACCTTCAGCCCAAGTCAGTTCAGCCTGATTTGGCTCAGCCCGACACAGCTGGGCTCGGCTTGACTTGGCTCTGCTCAGCCCAGCTCAGCTCCCCGCAGCCTGGCTCAGCTCGGCTCAGCCTAGTACAGCTCAACTTAGCTTGGTTCAGCTCGGCTCAGCTTAGCTTGGTTTGGTACAGCTCAGCATGGATTGGCCCAGTCCAGCTCAGTGCAGCTGGGCTTCGTTCAGTGCAGCTTGTCCCGGGTAAGGTTGGCTTGGCTCAGCTCAGCCCAGCCAGGCTTTGTTTGGCTCAGCTCACTCAGCCCCTGTAGGAGGAGTTGCCTGTTGCCCCCTGCACTCTGCCCTGCCATGCACAGACCCCTCTCCTACAGCACAGTGACCCCCCACAGCCCCACACACAGCCCAGGCCCCCCAGCAGTGGGACACTCAGTGGCACCGCCCCAAGGTGACAAACCATTGACCCCAGGTCCATCCCCAGCCCTGGGCACAGCCCAGCCCTGGCACAGGTGGGCACACTGGGGGTCATCACCCCTTGCACACCCAAATTCGGTGAGGGCAATACGGCCTCACATCCCTAAGGCATCTCTGTGACCTGCAGCACGGGGGACCAGCTGAGGACAAAGCAGGGACAGGGTTGCACGTCCCTCCTCAGCCACGTCCCCCTTGTGCCACCATCCCGGGGCCAGCTGGGAACTCCTGTTTGTCCAGTGAGTTTTTATCCGGTGGAAACCGGCAGGTAAATACACCTGACCGGGTGATAAGGACCTGGTGTGAGGCCACGGGTTTGGCCTCCCAGCTCTGCACCTGGAGAGCCCCAGCTCTGCACAAAAGGGCCGGGGCAGGGACCTTGGTACCTGTGGGGCATCGCCAGGGCAGAAGAGAGGTGAGAATGCTGACCCTGGAGCAGGAGAACAGGGCAAAGGTGCCAAGTGGCACCTTCAAGATGCATCCAAGACCAGCACACCCAGATGCCGCTGTGGCACACAGTGTCTCCTGCTCACCCCAGTATTCCCCACTGGCACAGGGACAGGGCCCTGCTATAAGGAAGAACTTCATGGACCTTCCTGGATTTCTGGGACCAGGAAAAACCCGTCGGAGAAGAGGTGGTGGCGTGGTCCCCTTGCACCCGGCGCTGCCCCGCTGTTTGATGTGGGACCTGGCCTGGGCGGCCTCGCCATGCCGGCTCCACGCTGTCATCCCCACTAAATAAAGCCCAGGACAATTGCCTGCTTGTTTATTAATTTTTGCTCCATCAAAGGCAGCTTTAATATTCTCTCTCCCTCCTGCCATGGCCACTTGCAGTGTGCACCGTGTGCCACGGATTGGGATGGGACAGTGGATCTGCGGGTCTGACGCTGCTCTAACACCGACGATTCCAGTGCAACCTCACCCGGCCCTGAGCCCACACGATGCTCCCAGGCTGAAGGTGACCACCAGTTCCACACACACCACCAGTTTGGGTGGATTTTCCCACTTTTTCCTTGATACTAATATTATAAAAGCAGCCCAACCCTTCCCCAAGGAGGGAGGATTTTCCCCTCTGGGATTTACAGACCCTGCTGCCCTTGCTGTGGGTCCAGGGTTCACCTGGCACATGACTGCAGAAATCCTGCTCTTTGGAGAAGGGCGGGTGATTTTCCCAACCAGCTCTTGTCCTTCTTTGATCCCGCTTTCCTCCCTCCCTCCTTCCATCCCTAGTGTCGGATTATTCTCTGCCACATCCCTTGCTGAGGACTTGGCGTGCCCTGCATCCCACAGCTCCTACAGATGCCCAGCCTTTTTTTTTTCCATTGGAAAGCTCCTCTGCAGCTCCACAGACACCTCTACGTGCTGTCCTCATGGTCCGCACCTCCTCAGGGCACGGACCCCATGGACTGTGGGGTCCCTCCAGGAGCAAAGGGGTTGCTCTTTCCATAGTGCCACAGGGCCCTGTCCCCTCAGAAAAGGGCACGGTGTTGGCACAGGGCACAGAGCAGAGCTGGCGTCTCCCATCCTCAGGCTGTGCCTGCCCTGGGACGCGGCCGAGCTGCTCCGTGGCTCGGGGCCACGACCTGGCGCCACGCACGGCCCTGCCGGAGCCGGCAGCACCTCGCGGGAAGCGGCTGGTGCCGGGGCTGGCTCCAGCCTCTCCAAAAATCCAGCTGAACGGGACAGGCCTCTCCGCAAACCTGTCGGGCCGCATTCAGCCGCGCGGAGCCGGCGTTCGCTCGCCGCCGGCCGCCCGTGAGCCACGTTCGGTGGCTGCTGGAAACTCGCTGCCGAGGACGTGCCCTGCACACCCCGGGTCCTGGCATGGCCACGGCACCGAGGTCCCCCACGTGTGCCATGGCGGCGGGTGTCCCAGCCCATCATCCCCCCATTGCCGCCGCCACAGGCTGGGGCTGCCGTGTGTAACAGGTCTCTGCAGCCCAGAGCCAGTATGGAGCAGTTTTCTCAAACGAGGGCAATTAAAATAATGGGAAAATGGAAAGTATTTGTCAGGGCTCTGCAGTGGCAGAGGGGGAAGGCGCCGTGGTGAGTCAGCCATCCAAGCCAAAGCCCCAGCGCCAGGTAAACAAGCTGAAAACCAGGAGGTGTTAGTCACCCGCTCCGGCTGCGCCGGCCCCAGCCCGGGAAGGGCATCGGCAAAACCCTCCAGCTCTGGGAAAAGGTTCGGTGGTGCCACCAAACCCCACCAGTGAGACGAGAGCAGCACCCACTCCCTGTCAAGGTGTGGAGATCCCGCCAGGACCATCCACTGCCTCTGCTCTTCAAGGGTGTACTGTGATGGGGATGTGGCACTTGTGGCTGTGCCGTGTTTTGCCGGCAAAGCTGTGATGCAGCACATTTTTCTGCAGGGCCGGGCGCTGCCGGGGCAGGAGAGGACAGCCGGCTGCTCCTCCCAGGTGACCATCGCTCCCCACAGGACCTTGGGCAAGTCATTTAATCCCTCTGTGCCGCCACCTCTCCGTCATTATGGTGGAGCCAGACGGGTGGATGCCCAGGGGAGAGGGCAGGAATCGTTGTTCAAAGTCAGCAAGCCCTGCGATCCCCTCTGGATCCAAGCTGGGACACAGTGGAGCCTCTGAGGGCTCCCGTCCTCCTGCCCTGCTCCAACCTGTAGGATGCAGCCCCTGGTTGTGTGGGGATACAGAGCCCTCAGCACAGCCGTGCCTGGGGAGTATCTGGCAGGGGAACCACTGATCAAGGGAGGCTTGAATGGTCCTCAAGCCACCCTGTGTCTTATAGGGGTGAAACCCACAGGTTAGAAATCCACATGGAGTGAAAAACACCCTCGCAGATGGAGGATGCAGCTTCCACGGAGCTGGAAAAGAGCACGAGGATGGTCCAGCGCAGGTTTCACACACACACAGGAGCCTGAGCTTCTCCCAGAAGCTACAGTAAATCCTGTCCCACCAAGCAGAGCTTTCCTCTTGTCCAGAGATGCCAAATCTCTGTGAGTTCATACTCTTCTGCTACAACTGATTAATTACCCTTCCAGTTGGGTTATGAGTGGGTCCTGTGGCTGCTGCCGCCATTGAACCTCACCATGCTTTAGCAGGAAAGATCCGTATCTTTTGTTCCCACACGGGTCTGTGTGGCAGAGGGGAGCCCCCTGTGATCCCCTCTCCCCTCAGCATCCCTGCTAAAAACATCATCCCATGCAAATTCGGGTCCTCTCAGCCTCCTCCATCACTCGCCCCCTTGGCCACCACCCCGGAGCTGCCAGTGCAGCCGTCGGATGTCTGCTCTGCTGACTCCATATAATGCAAGTTTTACAAATGAAAATGTCACATGGCCCTAAATTAAATACTTTGGAGAAACCCATTATAATGCAGCAGCACAATTAGCTTTATCAGCCAGCCCAGAGTCATGCCAAAAACCAAAGCCGACTCACTTGACAGGAGCTGCCATCCATGAAACCAAGCTAACGACCTTAATTATATTTTTAGCTTCTAATTTTTGGCTGACAGTATCCCCAATTACCCAGCCCATAATTTGTGCAGGGACTGCGATCAGCCTTACCTGCTCTGTAATTCCCAGGGTCAGCCCTTTTATCCCTTTTAAATATTAGACTCCCACTGGCTGCCCTCCAGCCCTCTGGAATTTCCCCAGGGATTTTAGTGTTAAAAATTAGCAGCAGAGCTCCTGGGCAGGCTGCAAGTCCCTTCCTGAGAGGGTCCTGCCAGGAACGCCTCTCGTGAGAAAACCCAGTGGTGTCGGGGATGGGGACGGGGAGTTGTTCTCACCAGGTTAAAGCTCCACGTAATCTGATCAGCTGCTCTGACCAAAGATTGCTCTTTGACTCATCTCCCTTATCCGCCACCCACGCTTTACACCTCAGCACACAGCCCTGGCACTGAACCCTCCTTTCCCTGCTCCTTCCCTATGCATTTATAGGGTTTTATCCTCGCTTCCATGCCAGCCCTCAGCCAAACCACGCCCTTTTCTGTCTGTCTGTCCTTGCTCTCCAGTTGGCCACCAGGTGTGGGGAGCCAGCCCTGAGCACAGCCTGGTTTTTGGTAATGCTTCCCTTTCCTGATCTGTGCCAGGTTTTGGCAAGGAGGCTCTTGCAGCATCACCCTGATGATGAACAGGGACACCTCTGGAGCCTGGGTCACCCCGGCTCTCACCACAGTGGCTGAGGGGCAGACGCTTGGCACAGGCACTGGTGGGTGCTGAGCACCCTTGGGTGATGCCCTGCTGCAACCCTGTGGGGTGCTGGCAGGATGAGATGAGAAGGGAGGAACAGAGCAGCGTGGGGTGTTTGGGGGATCTGAACCCCACCAGGCACTGGGGCTGGTGCAGATGGAGGTGCTGGGGATTGGGCAAGAGCCAGCCTGGGGTTGTGGGGCAACATCCCCACACAAGGCCCCATGGAAGTGTCCAGGGCCAGCTTGGACAGAGCTTGGAGCAACCTGGTCTGGTGGAAGGTGTCCCTTCCCAAGGCAGGGGGTTGGAACAAGATGAATTCTAACGTCCATTCCAACCCAAACCATTCCATGGTGCTGTGATCCCCCTTGGCCCCCGGCCTGGCTGGCGAAGGCAGGGCTGGAGTGGCCAGCTGGAGGATTTTCGGGCTGCAAGGGCAGCCAGAGAACCAGCACCCAGCAGGAGCCTGGCTGGGCTGGCCAAGGGTGCCATCTCCTGGGGACAGCCCCACACAGCCGGGCCCAGCATCGCACCGGGGTGCAGGACAGGCACCTCTGGGTGCAGGACAGGCTCCTCTGGGTGCAGGAGTGGGGAGCTGGAGCTGCACCCCGAGGCTCCCCATCGGCCCAGGCGCTGCCGTGGGCTCCTGGCGGGGGCACTGCAGGCAGGGCAGGCGGGCAGGGCGGCTGGAAACGCGGCCACAAGCACACTGTGGTGGTTCGTCCCGAGTGGGGTGGCCACGGCACGAGCAGAGCGCTGAAACGACGTGTGGGGGCAGACCCTGCACAGACACCCGGCGTACCTTCATGGATCCGGCTGTGCACCAAGAAACAGGCAGTGTTGGTGGCTGTTTGCACCGGCAACCCCGTGAGCTGGGTCACGTAGTCGCTCTGTTTGCCACGAGGCATCGGTGGCACTGGCAGGACAGGGATGACGACCAGGCAGAGCCCAGGGGACGGGCACATCGTGACTCCAGAGCGTCCGAGGGGGATTGGGGTGACAGAAATGAGTCCTCAGCAGCCGTGCTCGGAGCCATCTGCGCCCAGCCCAGCCCTGCAGTTGGCAGTTTCGACCCTAAAGGGCTCCTCTTCCCCTTCCTCCCCTCATGGCCCCTTTTTTCACGTCCCAAAGGGAGCATGTGTGCGAGCAAATGCCTTGGCCGAGGTGCAGGGACTGCAAAAGGCAGATGGGCTGGGGGGAGGCTGGGAGGGAAATATCCTGGCAAAGCTGCTCAAAGGGAAGGCAAAGAACCCGCCAAAATTTTCAGAGCCAAACATTACCCACCCTGCCTGCCTGCTACCTGCAGTTCTCCTTGCAGCACTGCCACTGGGGCAAGAGCCCTGAGGAAAAATACATCCTGCTGAGCACAGGGACAACCCCAGGCAGGGCAGAGCAGCAGCCACCACCTTGGCTGTGAGATGGCAGCTCACAGGGGAGGGGACCATGTCTGGAGGGGTTTGAGAGCCACACAGCAACCCCAGGGGCTGTGGGAGGGGTGGTGCTGTTTGGGGCACACGGCCGAGGAGATGGGGCTCCAGCCCAGCACACACCAAGAATTCTAAAGCAGAAACCACACTGCCTGATCCCTGCTCAGCGAGGAGGGACAAACCACCCCCAAGTGCTTCTCACTTCCCCCTTGAAGGCTCACCAGGGTGGAAACTGCAAGTCTCTGGCTGCTATTTACAGAGGTGAGTTTCCCCTGCAAAACCCCGAGAGCTGGAGGGCTCGGGCCATTGCTCCAGGGCCACTGTTCAGGGTCCATGCTCTGCCACACTCAACCAGCCCAGGCAATGCCAAAATCACAATTTCCTTCACCATCAGCTTTATCTCTGCATGGAAAAGGGCCCCAGGCTCTGCCCTCTGCCCGGGCACAGCACAAATGGGATGACTCTGCACGTGGACAGCCACCAGCCGCCTGCAAAGGTGCATTTTCCCCCCAAGCCCTCACGCCACACAACCCCCCTTCCAGTGCCTCTGCCTTCCACTCCCTCCCAGGACACTCCACACATCTTCCCAGTGGGAGACTCACCCCCAGAACAATCCCACCCCTTTCACCAGATGCACAGCCACACACGTGGCACAGTGCAGGAGTTGCAGAGTCCCCGTGGCCACGGTGCTTCCTCTCCTGGTCCTTGCTCCAAGCCCTGCGGTCTGTGGGATGGTGATGATCTCCCTCCCTCCCGCAGGATGCAGGATGTGATGGGCCACATCCAACCATGGGCTGCTGCATTCCTCTGCTCTGGGCTTTGTTCCCTGGGAGAAGGTTCAGCTTCTGATGTCCCTGCAATGGACAAGGTAGGAAAACATTCTCCTGATGAGTTGCAGCTCACCATGGCAAGCACAGAGTAGGAGTTTTTGAACCGAGCAGAAAAAACCCTTGGTGCTGCTCCACTGACATTTATAGTAACAGGTATTGCTGTTTCCTTCCTCATTCAGCAGTTTCTGCAGAAAGGTCCCTCTGGACGGAGCTGAGTCACTGCTCCACTGTGCTCCCAGCACTCTGTGCCCCTTCCCCGCACCACAGACACGGCACAGCCCTGCCCAGCACCTCTGCAGGAAATGGAGAATCCTCTGGAGGCTTCCAGCAGCACAGAGGGGGCTCTTTAACACTGTGAAAACAAGTTGTGTTATTCATGCCTTGTGGCTCGAGCCCAGTCAGGACCTTGGTTGTCCACGCAGGACATAGCACAGCTCTCCTGCCTCCCAGACATCGACACACCAGAGAAAATCAGTGTTTAAAGCATCTTATTGTGGCCCACAAGATGAGTTGTGAGCAGGAGACAAAACAGTGGTGTGGGCTGACCACCCTGTGGGCAGGGGAGAGGATGGATGCCCCAAGCAGTGCTTGGTCCCAGCAGGTGCCTCCTCCACAGAGCAAAACATGGAAGAAAACATCACAGTGGCACAGGCTGGCCTGGGCAGTGGTGGAATCACCATCCCTGCAGGGATTTCAAAGACGTGTAGATGTGGCACTTGGGGACATGGTTAGAGGTGAACATGGCAGTGCTGGTTTAAGGTTGGACTTGATGATCTTAGAGGTCTTCTCTCCAAACTTAATAATTCTGGGATTCTGTCGCAGCCAGCTGATCCAAGGGCAGGTGCCACAGAGCCCCCCTGCCCCTCCAAGCCCCTCTGAAACATGGCCAGCTGGCCCAGGACACCTGTCCCTGCTCCTGGTGACACATCACCCCGCAGTGTCCCTCCCAGCCCGGCCCCGCACTCCCGGCAGCCCAGGGACCCCGACGAGCCAATGCAACGCGCTGCGTGTGCGGCCCATTTGCATGGAAGGGATAAGGGGAAACCCCAGGAAATGCTCAGCCCAGGCATTAACCAAATCGGTCTCTAATAATAAACCCCCCAAGCCATGCAGGGCCCCGGGGCTGGAGCTCGTGGTGCCATGGCAGGAGCCGAGGGGGATTAGACACACCGGGAGAGCCAAACGTGAGTCACCCCACGGAGGGGCTGCACGGGGAGATGGGGGTGAGGGGCTGGTCTGTGCCAGGGTTTGGGGCTTGGTCACGTTCCCAGAGTGCCGGCAGGGAGTGGAGGGTCTCCTCAGGTCCTTGCTGGAGGAGCAGAGCCACCACAAAGGGCTCCCACCCTGCTGAAGTGGTCAGTGCTGTGGGGGTAGAGATGGAATCACAGAATGGTTTGGGTTGGAATGGATCTCAAAGCTCATCTTGTTCCACCCCCCTGCCAAGAGCAGGGACACCTTCCACTAGCCCAGGTTGCTCCAAGCCCTGTCCAACTTGGCCTTGGACACTTCTAGGAAGTGTGGGAAAACACAGCTTCTCAGGGCAACCTGTGCCAGTGTCTGACCACTCTCACAGGGAAGAATTTCTTTCTAATAACTAATTTAAATCTACCCTCCTTCAGCCTAAAGTCATTCCATCTTGTCCTATGGTCAATTGATGCTTGGGATGTGGGATCCATGGGGGAATTCAGGGTACTGGTCTCTAATGGGTGGAGAGACAGAGGGGCAGATGCACCTGGCTCTGCTGGAAAACCCATGGCTGCAAATCCCCGGCTGCACCGTGCTGGGAGCACCATGTGCACCTTGGGGCTCCCCAGGGAGGGCAGCTCAGCCATCGGGCATGATTTGTCCTAGATAGGGTCAAACATCTCCTTGGACCTGCCCTCGGAGCAGCTGGGAAGGAGGCCCACAGTCTGCATCCCCCGGCTTTGACACGGCCCCAAACCTCTGTTTCCCATGCAATTATCCCTTGGGATACCCCACCTTGCGTCAAGGATGGCTGAGGCTGCCATCCCCAGGGCTCACCGCCACCCTCAAGGACTCCTGATGTCCCCAGGGTTTCCTGTAACCCCCAAGGGCTTCCTGCCATCCCCAGGGGTCTTGTCATTTTTCTCTCTGGGTACAAAGTACCTTCAAAGAGCACTGGAAGAAACCGCCGGCCTGAGCCTCGCTCTGCCCCGGGGATATCCCCAGTCAGCTCGACAGAAAGCCATTATTTAATTTTATAGCAATGTTAATTGAACAGCTGGGAAGGTAAGGCCAGCATCCTTGTGCAGACAGAGGATTTATCCCTGGGAATGGGAGGGTTTTACCTGTGCTGCCTCAGGTAGCAGAGGAGGACACTCATCCACAGCCCCCCTGCAGGGTGGGAGATGGCAGGACAGACGGACATGCCAAGTGCCCAACCTCTGGATGCTCCCGAGTTCCAGGGAGAGAGGGGTGATCCTGGCGGAGCGCGGGGGACTCTTTGGATAAAGATCCGAGCCTGGCTTTGCAGAGGCAGCAGCGCGGCCTTTGGGCAGGTGGAGGCCAACTCTGCGCTGTGGCTTCGGAGAGATTTAACCTTTTCGGGCTCCATCAGCACCGGCATCGCCCCCCTTCTTCCCCCCCGTGCAGGAAACAGCTGCGGCTCCTGGCGCGGCCCCGCTGAGGGATGTGGTGTCCCACGAGCCCTCTCGGTCAGCAAACAGCGCATTTCCACCACGGCCGCCCCCGTGCTGGGCTGGAGCTTCCCGCAGCTGCTCCGCGGCCGCAGACCCCGCGTGCGGCGTAACACGGCACAGTGTTAATCATCAGCCAGCTCACCCCTCCAAGTGTGAGTTGTTGGCCAGGTTTTTGGGCTGCTGAGGGCTGTTTGTGTCTTATTTCTGTGCCTTTGGCGTCACACCCAACCGGGGTACTGGGAGCACCGTGGCAGGGGACGGTGGGGCAAACAGCCCATCACAGGGACAGGAGCACGTCCCCCTTCGGGCATCCCAGGTGGCACTGAAGCTCTCCTGGGGACACGTCCCTCCTGCTGCTTCGGGGAGTCTTACACGTCAGATGGGGTTTCACTGTGATGCCCTAAGAGCGAAGAGAGATGTCAGAAATGACACACGAACCACCTCGGAGACGCAGAGGAATTCAGAAGTTTCCAGAACTAAAAATTCGTTTCAGAAAACGTCGCCAGTGCTCAGTCGGGTCGTGTTTCTGGTCCCCCTGCGAGCGATGCCAGCCCTAGAGAGGGATGAGGGGGCTGCAGAGCAGCCCCGTGGTGGCCACCCCGTACCCACCTGTGCCTCTCGTTCCGCAGCCATGGATGGGACGCGCGTGGGGCGGGATGCCATGAACAACTGCACCGACCAGGAGTACTGGGACACCCTCGTTTCCCGGTGCATCCCCTGCAGCCTCGTGTGTGGCCAGCCCACAGCCAGGAGGTGTGATGCCGTATGCGGTGAGTGCCGTCTGGGCAGGCACGGGAGCCACGGGGCTGTTCTGGGATGGAGCTCAAAAAATGAGCCAAAATGTCTCAAAAATGCAATAGTTTCTCAGCAATGGGCTGGGGCTGGCACTGGCTCAGCACAGACCAGGATGGAGTTCCCCACTACACTGCTTGCTCCCCTTTGGGGTCACAGGGCTGCATCAACACTCATGTCCCCCACTGGCGTCACCCTACCCTCCAAAGGCAGGGCCTGGAGAGCCGTCAGGTTCAGCTGA
The DNA here is from genome assembly GCA_036023395.1 of Myiotriccus ornatus. Taxonomy (NCBI): domain Eukaryota; kingdom Metazoa; phylum Chordata; class Aves; order Passeriformes; family Tyrannidae; genus Myiotriccus; species Myiotriccus ornatus. The sequence goes on along the minus strand of JAYRBT010000033.1, from coordinate 13,526,847 downwards.
TGTGGATAATGATAAACCCAAGCTGTAGGTCTGTGAGGCTGAACTGAGCCAGGACAGGCACTGAGGTGTCCTGATAACAGGCAGGGAGGAGGAGAAGGGACAGACGCACTTTGCACCCAGACCCTCTGCAGGGCCCCTTCCCTCCCTGGTGAGCCACAGTATGGGATGGCTCCACCCTGTCCTAGGGCTCAGGCACACGAAGCCACCAGTCACGTCTCTTTGTTGAGGACAGAGATGCCATTCCCACCTTCCTGAGCCAGGGCTCAGGAAGGTTTTGGTGTGTCCCAAAAAGCTGTGCAAGCCCCAGGGCAGGAGCACCTCTAAGAGCAGCAGCCTGGAGCTCCCAGCTGCAGGTGGGTACAGTTGGCTGCAACCATTCCCAGCAGATGCCTTTCCCCAGCATTCACCATCCAGCCAAACAGCACCCCAAATCCCATGGATCTGTCACCCTGCCAGCCCTGGAGAGGTTGTCCATGCTTTGGAATCGTGAGCTTGGGCTCGTCCTCTCATGACTCTGAGTGCCCGGGGGTGTTGGGAGGGTGGTTTGGGAGCCTTGTGGGGGAGGATGTGCTGAGGATACAGTGTTCATCTCCCTCCTCTCCTGCAGAGTCCATGGACTGCAACAAGACACCTGGATTCTACTACGACGAGCTCGTGAGAAGCTGCATCGAGTGCAGCACGGTCTGTGGGCAGCACCCGAAGGAATGTGCCCCGTCCTGCGAGCGTGAGTGGGATGGGGGTGGGACCCCAGGGCTGGGCTGGAAGAGGAGCCGGGGCACAGGACTGAAGTTGGGGAAGGGACAGCAAAGCCCACCCTGCCCTTTGTCCTGGCATGGGGGCTGAACTTCTGCGTGCTGCCGTTTTACTGGGTCTGGGGAAAGGCAGTCAGGGCATCTCTTCCACCTTTTCTCCATCCTACAGTGCCTTTTCACTGTCCTGTGCGGTGTTTTACAGGCCTGTCAGCTGCAGATCCCACCCAGCTGAGCCACCCCCAGCCCTCAAGGAGAGGGGAGTGAGAAGGGACAGGTAGATCCCAAGATCTACAAGTCCCACATGGGGGTTGAGAGAGTGAAATGATCCCTGGAGGTGGCGGAAGGCTGTGCATGGGATGTGGGAAGGGATCTCACCCTGGAAGAGAAATGCCAGGAGAAAGAGGGGATACAGAGCTGCTCTCAGATTCTTTCCCAGCAGAGAGCACAAGTGCTACCAGCCCTTTCCGTGCCAAAAAGTCAGTGAGGGAAGCACGTACCCGAGGGGTGTCTGAGCTCAGCCATCTCTGCCCGACCCGCAGCCTCTCCCCCGTCGCCCGCGGCCGTGCTGGAGCAGAAGGCGTGTGCGGAGCAGGAGCCGTGGCTCGTGGTGTATCTGCTGCTGGGGCTCTGCCTCTGCGCCCTCATCTGCTCCCTGCTCCTGGGCTGGACACACCTGCGCAGGAAGGGAGAGGTGGGCTCCTGCCACGCCGGCGCTGGGACCTGCCACTGCAGGGAGGACTCTGCCAAAGGTGGGTGCTGGATGTATTAGGGAGAGTGGGAGAGGGTGGGGAGCCTGTGGTGGGCAGGCTCAGGCTCCCAGGCACTGCTGGGGGGGCAGGAAACAGAGCCAGATGCTAACAGGGAGAGGGAGATAAAGTAAGGCCAGCGATGGGCAAAGCGGTTCAGCCTGAGCCTGGAAGAGGAGCAGGACTGGACTCCTGTGCCCCAGTTCCCCTCTGTAACCCCCTTCTCCATCAGTCCCCACAAAGTCCCAGGCACAGCTTCCTGCTGCCACACGGGACTGGAGCTGCACTGTCCACCAGCCCCCCAAAACCCCTCAGCTAACACCGTTTCTTTGCAGATCGGCTGGTGGAAGCAGGCAGCGTCGGTGAGGGGTTCACTGGCAGCAGAGTCCCAGGGCCAGTGGAAACCTGTGGCTTCTGCTTCCCTGGAAACGGCTCTGCTGTGCCAGAGATCAAATCCTGCCACAGCGCCTCGTGTCACGCTGGGGAAAGAGCTGCTCCCTCCTACACCGGGATCTGCAGCACAGGATGCGCTGGGGCCACTCCCAGCCCTGACGACGGCCACTTCAAGATCATCTGTTCCCCTTCCCAAGAGAAGACACCCATGGTGTGACCACAGTGGGTGTTCCTGCACAGGCTCAGAATGGAGGGGTGCTCCCTCTGCCCCCAAAACACAACTGCTCCACCCTCTGCTGCCAGAGTAACAGCTTCTACCCGGACTGGCCGACCCAGCCCAGGCTTTGCCAGGGGCTGTAGGATAAAGTGAGGGCTGGAGGTTGCACAGGGCTCTTTGCTCCCACTCAGGAAGTTAAATTCTCATTATTCTTGTGCACTCCCAGTGAGTGACAGAAGTCATTTCCCATTTAGCAGAATCTGATTTTATCCTCCCACCTGACCTCCGCAGACTCTCCCGTGCGCCCCGGCCATCTCCTGGGGGCTCTTCATCCTGGTCCCACCATCAGTGACACTTTGTGCCTGCAAAGGATCAGAATGTGGCATCCACCAGTCCCCATGGAGAGCTCACCTTTCCCTGCTTGGAATCTCCACTGTGCGCCAGAACAGTTTACAGCAGCGCTGTAAATGTCTCAGACGTGGACTTAGATCCAAGGAGTTACTGGTTGAAGTCACAAGGATCCAGTGTGGAAAGGTCCACTGCCAGCTTCCAGCACTGCTTGGGAGGGGAGAACAGGTCAGTGATGAAGGTGAGGCTTTGCCTCATGACAGGACACAATGCCACACACGAGGAGCTGGGACAGGCACCAAAATCCTCAGTGGAACTGGGTTTAAATGTGGAAGCTCACCCAAGGCTGAGAACTTACTAAAACACTGGATCTACCTATGTTTGCTTTGGGTTACTTCAAATAGCTGGTAAAAGTCAGGAACCAGCTGAAGATTGAGCTGCTTCAAGAGAGTATTTTTATCTGACCTGGCTTTGAAAGCTACCATGGAAAAATAGGGATTTCAATACGTAACTTGAAGTTCTCATCTCCACTAAGGGAGGGTATAGAAATTTTTTGGTTGGCAAGGAATTGCTCCTGGTAGGAGCTCATCCCTTCCACTTTCTCAAATTAAAACTTCAAGTTTGGAAGAACAAATGAGTCAATATATGTACAAACTGGCACTGGGAAAGCTGGAGAAAGCACGAGCAGAGAGTTACAAACAGACTCTGTCCCTTCCATATTATATATTTCTTTAAATGTAAATGCTTTTTTCTCATTAAAAAAGGCATCACTTGCAAGGGTGAGCCTTTCACTCTGGTTGCCTTCCAACCTCAGACCTCCTCTATCTCCCACTCTCTCAGTGTGAAGACCCTCTTGGTCTCCCCTCTCACACTGCCACCTTCCCTTCCACTGGGGCCTCCAATTCCTCAGCATCATCTCCCACAGCCTTAGCTCCCTCCTGTGCAATCTGCTCCAACGGGCTCTGGTCTCATGCCATCAGTTCCTGTGGTCTCCAGACCTGTGGTTTCCTGCCCCACAGCCTCAGCTCCCGCAGTCTCCAACACCTTCACCCCAAAACCTGTGGCATCATTAGCACCCCGATTTCTCTAGACCTCCACAAGTCTTCCAGTCCCAGAAGTTACCTTGGCCTCCACCCTTGTTCAGCCTCAACACTTCCTTAGCCTCAGTTCTTCCTCATTCTGCATCTTTGCATACACTAATCTCTCCTTCAGCCTCCCCAGTCTCTCGGTTTCTGTTCCAGCTCAGCCTCACTCTTTCTTGCCTTCCCACCATCTCCTGCATCTGTTTATTTCCTACACCCTTCAGTCTCCCCCTGCATTCTTGCTCAGCCTCTGCTCCTGCTCTCTGTCAGGCTCCTGTTTGTGCTCAGACCTCCAAAGCCTCTTGGCTTCTCCTCACCCTCCTCTCCTGCTGTGTCCTGTTATGTCCTGTTCCCTCTGTGCCTCCTAAAGCACCACGTCCCCCACTCTCTCTGGGGGCTCAACCAAGCCTGGCCCCCCCTCAGGTGGGGCCTCCCCGGGACCAGCAGCGTCTCTTCCTTCTCTTGATTTCCCTTCCTGCAGCCTGACCCCCCCATCAGCCTCCACAGGCTGAATCCCAGAATAGTTGGGGTTGGAAGGGACCTTGAAACTCATTTTGTTCCAACTCCCTGCCATGGGCAGGGACACCTTCCACTATCCCAGGTTGCTCCAAGCCCCATCCAACCTCACCTTGGACACTTCCAGGGGTGGGGCAGCCACAGCTTCTCTGGGCAACCTGTGCCAGGGCCTCCCCACCCTCACAGGGAAGAATTCCTTCCCAATATCCCATCTATCCCTGCCCTCTGGCCGTGGAAGTCATTCGCCCTTGTCCCAAGTCCCTCTCCAGCTCTTGGAGCCCCTTTAGGCTCTGGAAGGGGCTCTCAGGTCTCCAGGAGCCTTCTCCTCTCCTGGCTGAACACCCCCAGCTCTCCCAGCCTGGCTCCAGCACAGAGGAGCTCCAGCCCTTAGAGAATCCCCACGGACTCCTCCGGACTCGCTCCACAGTTCCACTTCCTCCTCACGTCAGGGGCTCCAGAGCTGCAATCAGTGCTCGAGGTGAAGGGGTTTTGCACCCACCTCGGGGCAGCACCAGCACATCCTCCCCCTGCATCAGGACTGGGAAAGCCCCCGGCTCTGTGTCCTCTACGCACAAGCGCTTCCCAGTGAGGATGGAGGTTCCAGGAGAAGGAAAACCCTCACAAACAGAAGCGGTGTCTCATCACGCTGCCCCTTCCCAGCAGGGAGCTCCCGTGGGCAGCGCTGGGGACACGTGGCTGTAGCCTGGCTCCAGCGGCCTGTGCACCTTCAAGCGTCACCTCCAGGAACCCCCAGCCAAGGTACTTGCGGAAGGAAATTCAGAACCTTATTTAAAACCAGGATTCAAAACCTGAACCCGTGCCACCAGTTCTGCAATTAGGGCATCCCTCGAGGATCAAGAGGCATCAATTATTCAAAGGAGAGAGCTTTTAGGGAAGTGTTTGTGCCAGCGAGGGCGGCAGCTCACCCTGCGTGGCACCGGCAGCTCCTGCTCCAGCTGGCCCTGGAGGGCACTCACCTTCTCACACCCAGGCAAAGCTCACGTTGGCACAAGGCTGTTCCTCCTGTCACCAGAATGCCTGGTGTCCCAGAAATTGGGGAAAACACTCAACAGAAGCCAAGTGCTTCCCTCCTGCCCTGGGAGCAATCCCTCACCCTCCCCTCCCTGAGGGAATATAACTACATTTATCAGCATAGAGAAGGCAACAGAGCACCTTGAACAAATCAGCAGTGAGAGTAATACACATCCTGAGGTGCTGGAGAACCAAGAGGAATCAATGGATTTGGCATCACATTTGCAGCCATTGGCCAGCAGCTCCAATGGATCACACCTGGAGACATCACTTGCAGTATGAGGACATTGCATGTATGGAACACAAACAGCTCCAGCTGGATAAGTCACTCTATATGAAGGGAATTAAGGGCACTAATTCTGAGCAGCAAGAGCACTCACCTGGGGTTTAACCAGTTCTCCAATTTTGGCTTTTTCCATTGGGCACCATCATCAGGCAAAGCTTTGGATACAGTCGAGCGGCTGAGGGTCAAGAAAATACACCTAAAGCCACTTTCTGGGTATTTCTGTGCCCCATGTTGGGCTGTGTTCACTGCTGGCAGGTAACAGCACACACACCACCAAGAGCCTGCACCACTGCACCAGTCTTTGTTTCCAGTCGTTTCTGCAGATTCCTCCTCCCAGCAGAGCCAGCTGTGCTGATATAAAACGTGTCTCCAAGTAAACAAGTCAACTCCAAACTGCTCCCCGAGATGAGGAGGGTGAGCAGCTGAAGCAGCAGAGTTGTCACTCGAGGAGGAGGAGGCAGCCTCTGTCACTGCTGTCTGTCAGCACATCGGGGAGGCTCCGCTTCACTCGTGGCCGGTGTTTTCCTACAGGAGACGTTGAGGGAGTTCCAGAGAAACCTCCCGGCTCCCCAGGGAATAACTCAGTGCAGGAGCTGCAGGGCTGCTTCTGAAGGCATGGAGGGCAAGAGAAGGCTGTGTCTGAGAGAAAGCAGCACGAGAGGTAGTGCTGCTCACACGACAGCAGCTGCTCTTCCATTTTTATAGGAAGAGGGAAAATGCTCTCCCCTCCTCTCGGAACCTGCGCTGATTTACTGCTGCTGGAAACAGAACTGTGCCTGCCACAATCTGGGGAGGGACACGGAGGGTGAGATGGCAAGCAGGGGGGCAAGAAGAAAAGAATAAGAGCTTTTTGTACACCAGGAATTCTGCTTTTGAAACCCTAAAGAGCCTAGAAATCTCCCCCCGAAAACCATCTGCGCCGGTGCAGCCGCACAGAGCAGAGCCCCCTTCGCCAGATGGGCGGGGAGGAAGAACCAAGGGTGATTTATACATCTGGCCCTGAGCAGTTTGCTTCTGAAGGCGTAACAAAGCAGCCTGCAGCAGCTCCCGCGGCCGGGCGTGTGCCGGGCGAGACAGAATTCATTACAAAAGCAGCCAAAGGCTCCGGCCTCGGCGCCACAAAGCGGAGGCTCCGGAGCCCTCCTGGCAGCCCGCGCGGTGGCACTGCTCGTCCTGCGGCCGCAGGACCGGCGGCAACGCCAGTGCAGCAGCCCTGGGAACGAGGAGAGGCTGACAGAGGCTGATCTCGCCCTCCTCTGCAAGCTTGCTGCATTATTAAAAGGTAGCAGAGAGCGTCGTCAGGCACCTGCACGATCCCGTGCCCGATTCCAGGGGGGAAGGAAGGAGGGCCCCCCCCCTCTCCTGCGGGTGCGCCAGTCATCCGCATTTCTCCAGACATTTTCCACTCGCGGCGGGAACGCTCCGGTTAAACTGTGCAGCCCCCAATTACAGCTGGGAATTCTCTGAGGCACGAGGGGTTACACAGGCAGGGAACGGGATCGCTCCCGCACCACACCCAGCGCTCTGGGTCTCAGCTGGTGTTCGAGGCGCTTCAATCCCTTGTTTCTTCCTCCTTCCCCCTCGCAAGCTGTCGCAGAAATCTCTTGATGTGCAAAACCTCCTCGTACTCTTCCAGTCTGGGTGCAAATCAAAACAATTCCACCGTCCTTTTGTTCAGCTGCTCTTGCAAGATGCTCATTCAAAAAAAGACAAACATGCTCAGTTCCCTTATTTTACTGTTTTCCTGTTATCAGACCGTGTCTTGGGGAGGTTAAACAAGTGTGAATCATTTCTAGTGCACAGAACCTAAAGGGCTGGACCCCTCTATGTTTTTCCACAGCGGTAAAAGCCAAGGAATGGTTGGCTGGATAATTACGAAGAGGTTCATGGCCAGAGAAACTGTGGCTGCCCCATCCCTGGTAGTGTCCAAGGCCATGCTGGAGAGAGCTTGGAGCAACCTGGGCTAGTAGAAGGTGTCCCTGCCCATGGTAGGGGCATGGAATGAGATGAGCTTTAAGGTCCAAACCAAACATTTGTGATTCCGCGATTTTTGGTGTGACTTTTACACCAACTTACACGGCGCCCAACTCTGACTCCTCGCCCTCTCCATAAGGAAGGGAGACCAAAGCTATTTTTGCTCTTTCAGCTCTGTTCTGAGTGGTGATTCTACCCCCAGCCCAACCTCCTGAGAGCAAGATCCAGCACATGAGCAGCTACTGCTGGTACCTGGACACAGCGATGGGGGGGGAAAAAAGGCCCCAGAGCTCCGAGCTACACACACCGACATGCAGGCTGTGGTTCTGCAAGAGGAGAAAAGCATGTGAAGAGTTAATCCACGTGGGAGGACACAAGGAACCAATACCAGCCTAGCACATACCAGGAAAATGTGTTGTTTACTTAGAGCACTGCAGAAGGGCTCAGTAGCAGCAGATCCATCGCTCAAAGCTGCCCCTGCACCGACCGCTCCCAACAGATGGTACATTTTTCAATACTGAGGTTCTCCCAAGTGTCAAGATATATATAAATCCACCTTTGGAAGGCAGCAAGGGAAGAAAACAAACCAAAACCAGCAACAACAAAACAAGCACTTTTGAGAAATTCAAACTTATTCACAAGATTTTTAAAAAAAGAAACCCCAAACAAACAAAAAATAAGAACCAAGACCACTCTTACAGTATAAACACGCCAATTCATTCATTTTTACTGATGGTTGCATTTATGACTTTCATTCTCGTGAAAAAAGGGAATAAAAGGGAAAAAATTAAGAAAATAGCTATTTATAGAAAACAAAACAAAAAAGGGCTCAAACAGAACAGAATCTGTGCTGATGCTTTTGATGAGCAGTCCGATGGCATTGAACATTACCTGTGCAAGCAGGCATGCTTGAAAACCTGTCTGAGTACTGCAGCTTCAGTTCCACAATCCAGGGTTTCTTTTACGGTTGTTGGAAAAAAAAGAGCCTAATAGTTTCATACTGTATTTATTTAATAACTAAAATTCACAAATAAAAAGATACTTGCAAAGTCCTTTAGTTGTCTCATCCCCTCCTCCTCCACTCTACTGCTTTCAGACCCATATGCATAAAAAAATGGGTTTGGATTTTTAATTTTAACTGTTATATGATTGGTCGTTGGAGCTGAAGCACCAAATGGAGAAGATGCTTTATGGAGATGAGGGTAGAACCCTTTGCCTTCCCACACACATTTTGGAGGAACACAGGAGATGTACCAGCGCCCGGACTCCTCTGCTCCCATTTCCCCCACCCAGAGCATTCCTTTCATTTTATATTTCCTCTGTTAAGTGACTGACTGCAGCCTCCTCTCCCCCTCTCTGTCCTTGTGGGGCCGCACACACGTCGGACATTGTTCATTTCTCACTCTCCAGGCTTTGAGTCAGTGTCAAGTAGGTCCTGTTACAGCTCAGTGCGAGTTGGATTTTAATGGGTCTTTTCATTTCAGGTAGGTTTGTGTGTCGATTCAGAAGGCTTGCGTATTTTCTTCCTTGTTTATGTCTGACAAGCTGCTGGATAAGGCTATTCATACTCCAGGAACTGTTTGTGATAGAACAGCAAATATCTGCAAGAGAGCAGAGAGACAATTTCAGTTCTCTGCTCGGCGTCGGAGCAGAGGAGTTTCCATTGACGGGATCATAAAATACAAGGGCTGTTCATTTTGGTTTTCTTTGCAATTTCTTGAAGCAATTCCAGGGACAGTAACCAGGGATGAGAAGAAGGGAAGCCAGCTGACACAATTTTACCAGCAACTCAGGAAACTCAATCGTTACACATCTAACAGGAGTCCCAAAACAGCAAACAGGAGCCCCATGGATGCCCCATCCCTGCAGGTGCTCAAGGCCAGGCTGGATGGAGCTCTGAGCAACCTGGTCTAGTGGGAAGTGTCTCTGCCCATGGCAGGGGGTTGGAACTTTGTAAGGAAATTTGTCTCCTCCTACCCAGGCCATTCTATGATCCTATAAAACAGTCAAACTTTGTTGTATAATATACTTAGAACCTGAAAGCTCTGAAAGACAGGACAGTGTTGGTGCCCAGACAGGAAGCAACAATTTGACACTAATGTGACACAAAATAAAGGTGTTTTAAGATGCAACTGTTGCTTTAGAGTCACATTTAGCAGATCATCAGACACCAGGATTATTGCAAAGTGCCTTAGATTTACAGGCACAGAAGCAAAAGGAAGCAGCAGCCATGTGGGTGAACACTCCCAGTCAAATATCCCATGTCTCAATCTCTACTCAAATCTGGTGTTTTAAAGGATGAAATTCCTCCTGTCCTTAATTCCTGTGTGTGTGCTGGTACAGAAGGGAGCCCAGCCCCCGGCAGTGACACATCAGAAGGGGACTCATCACATGCTCACACAGCCACTGATGAGCCTTAAAGTGCTCCAGAGCATTTCTGACACTTTCCAGTTGTTCTCCTTCCATCCAAGCCCTATGGAGCTTCCCACACACAGTGAAGATCTACTCAGTGTCAGCCTTTATCTGAACCAGGCAAATGGATCAGAGCTCAAACCAGCCTTTAATAAGATGGACAGGCAACAGTTGTGTTGCACATCCCCTCCCTGCCTCTGGCAGGTCCTTCCACAGCCAAACCCCTCACCTGGGCACCAGCCACTTTTGGCTGATTTACAACAGATTCATTTCTTTGCTGACCTCAAAGCATGAGTTCCTTGTCAAATCATTTAACACTAAAATTCAGATATTATGGATTTTTTTTTTTTTTTTCTTTTTTCCACTTCTGGGTTGAAGTTCAAAAAATGGAAAAAAAAAAGAAAAAAAGGGGAAAATCTATTAAAAAAATTACAAACTGAACATTGTGCCTGCAGCAATCCTTGGAAATGTCAGAAATAATTAAAGTAAGAACGGTGAAGGCTTATCTTTCCAGTGCCAAGTCTATAGTTGAGAATGCAAACTGAAGACTTCAGATTTTAGGTTGCTTTAAGCACCAGTCCCCAGTGCTTCTCTCAAACGAGGAACATCAGGGTGCTTCCCTTTGCAAACTGCTGCTCTGCTCTCCCAAAACTTGACTAATTCAACTGTGTGAAACCATAATGTCAACCTGAAATCAATTTAAAGCCATGAGCTAAGAGACAGCTCATGTTCTCCACCTGGCTCCCACAGAGCCTTGTCACTCTGGGCCACACCATTTTCTTAACGGCTTTTCTTCAAATCTTTTACACTCACAGTAATCCAAAGGTTCTGCAGGGGAACACTGGATTGTGTCATGGAGGTAAGTACTGCTCCCACACTGGGTGATCACTCTGGTTTTCAGAATCCTTTCCATCAGCAAGAGTTTGGACATGAGCACCAGTTACAGGCACTGCTGAGTCACCTGCTGTTCCTCACCCTTCCCCTCTCCTTCCTTCACCAAATCCAGGGTTTTAAAACAATTGTGCATATATATAATTACACACAGACTGATGCTGAAGCACTGAACATCCCACAGAGACAGCAGATATTCAAAGGGAGGGTTTTTTAAAGTCACAGTTTCCCTTCTTTTCCCCTTCCCAGCTGACCACTTACCCTTCACTGTCTAGCACATCCTTAATGCTTGCCTTGGTGATTATGGCATCATCACACTTGAACCACTGGTCCTTGTGCTGCCGGATGAAGCTGGTATAGTGCCCACTCTCCAAGGTTCCCTGGTGATTAACTACTGCAAACAAGGAATACCTGGGGCAGGAAACAGTCAATGAACACGTGGCTCAAGAGGGGAAAAAACAATGGGCATTTCAGACAGGCAGAAGCTTTTGTTCACAAACACATGTAACAACGGCTAAGGATCTGATCCATCAATAAAACACCAGCTTTAGCATTAACTGGGAAGAGGGAGTTCTTGCTAAGGGAAAACCCCACATTTTTCTTCTCCTGTTTTGCTATTTCTGCAACTCTCCAGCCTGGTGACAGTCATCAGCTTTACCAGTACTGGCTACCAAGGATTTTTCTTCTAAAATATCGATATTGGTGCACTCCTGAAGAGGACCACTGATTATCTAGTCTGACCTTCTACTTCCCTGAACTGCTCTAGTGAACCACAAAAAAATGCATTTGAGGTATGGAGAAGGAAGTAATCTTAAATATTTCTAGTGATAAACTAATTTACTGATTAATTGTCCTTAATCTGGAAAGTCTGTACCTATTTTGAAATGCTGAACATATTCAGCCTCAACTTCCAGCTCTCAGATGCTGCTGTGGATTTGCCTGAAAAATAGCAGACACAACTCTGTTCCAAAGATACTGATAATCAAGTTGCTCTCATTTTCTTTCTCCTTTCCTTAAAAAGGAGAAGACTGAAGTTTTCGGCTCTTTTGTTCAAAGGTAAGATTTTGTTTCCAGTCCTAAATGCACTTGTGGCTCTTTTTCAAATGCTCTCCACTCTCTTTAACTCTTTCATAAAATGCTGTCCTCAAACTGTGTGTGTGCTACAACCACAGCTGCACAATGGTAAAACAATCTCTCTAATCTCACTTGATATTGTCCTACTCATTTAAAATTCACAGAGCTCTTTTGACACAGTGGTGCCACCACAAGGCACCTATTCACTGACTGCCTGCAGAGCCACTGATTTATAGTCACCCTCTTCTCGTGGAGTCCTTTAATCCAACTAAGATGGGCACAAATTGCAGTCCCAGCTGGAGAATTCCAAGACTGCCCCAGCTCTTTACTGGCACCCAGATTACTGAGCAGCCCAGTTGCCTCCACTCTCATTACCTAAATTCTCTTCTTTTTTAACACCTTCTCCAACTTAAGGCATGTGCAAATCTCAACAGTGATTAGCTGTGTTTCTTTCAGACCTTTTCTAACACTCTTCAACACCCCACTCCTCATGAAATCAAGCTGTAGGACCACACAACACCTGCCTGGTACCTGCCTGGATGGCACCAGCACCAAGACCTGGTTAGCTTGTTTTTAAATCTTTGTGTGATTCCAGTTTCTCATTGAAACTCTGAGTGGCAAATGAAGTGCCTTGAATTTAAATACACAACAGCAGCACATAACTGGCAATGGAAGTTGTAACCTTATTTAAATGAAGAGACAGGGTTTGTGTGACCGTTTCTATTCCCATAAAGCTATGGATACCGGTTTCAATTACACCCCCTTTACATTTTTGAGCAAGTTCCATATCATTTATTCTGACTGTTATCAATACCTGACCAAGAGACCCCAGGATTACTGAGATCATCTATTTGGGCCGCTGAGTGTCAGTGTTCCATAAACTCTCTTTGGTCTTCTGGAACTCCCTTGGCCATTGCAACAGAAAGAGGATTATTTAAAGGACGCCCCCATCCCCTGTAAAGCTGGAACCACAGCTTTTCCTTCTGCCCACAGAGTGGCTGCTGGGGGGGATCACCCCCAGCTCTCACACGCCACGGAAGGGCAGGAATTGCAGCGAGTGCAGCTTTGTTTTGCAACAGTTCAGACTTACTGTGCTGTCAAATATGGTAATGCACTGGCACTGCAGGACATACAGCAGAGTATCTCCTCCTAGGAGGCAGCTACCTTTCACAATAGGAGTCATGGAATGTACCACTTACTTATTATCATTGTTTAGACTATCCGTCGGCTGCTGGTACTGCCCGTTCATTCTGCTCTCTTTACTGCAACACACACAAAAATCCAGTCACTTAAAGCAGAGGCTTCCCACACCCAGCAAACAGGTCTGACATGGCACAGCCTGTTTGCCCGAGCACCAAAAGGCTGATTAGGATGCTAAGGATGCTTTATTCGCTCTCAGAGCAATGCTACTTTCACAAACACCGTTTCTGCTCCTGGTCAAGGCTTCAGTGCTGCAAATACACATCTGTTTACGTCAAATGTTTTATCCAAAGAGCTTGAAAACAGGTTAAGAAAAGATCTGTATTTGAAACCCCGGAAAATATCTAATTACATCAATCCTTTATCTTGCAATGGGTCAATCATTCTGGCTCTGACTTGTAAATTCATTTTGTGTTTTGACAGCAGCAATAGGATTATGCTGTTGATTTCATAGCTGGTAAAATTCAGACCACTGAGTTATGCCTGCTGATTATCCCATCTCTATTCCATTATGCTGGATACCTTTCATCAGCAGAGCCTGTTTTATCCAGGGAGAATTCATCTCAGAGGAACAGGGAAGTCTCAAAATCTCCAGAATGTATTGGAATAAACCATATATCCTTAATATAACACTATTTAACAGAGCTTCAGGGCTCTCCTTTCTCTCCTGGTAGAAGCACCTACTTTTATCCACAGAAAGGGGGAGGGCAGGCAAACCCTGAAATTACTAGTAAAATTTTAACATCAAACAGAGCCCTCTCTGAGATGCCACGTTCTGGGGCTTTCTGCATTGCTTCAGATATAAATTAAATCTGAAAATCCTCTTGTATATTTGCATGGAGTACTGACAAAAACTCGTTAACTGAGCTGATTAAATTCCTTTTATAAAGGTGTATTTGTATAAATGGCACGTCCTCCACAAACCTGGGAGGTGGGGGAAGTCTTGCAGTTCCTGTTTAAACACCAATTAAAGATATCTATTTTAATCTGGACTACGTGTTTGCTTCTCGCAGCATTCTCTAAACAGAAGCTGAAGGTACAAAACAAAAAACCCCAGGTTTGCGTATGTGCAGGAATAGAAAGGAAGGATTTTTGTAACTTCATGGATACAAAGTTAGGCATAAGGTTGGGTGTAGTCTGGGTAACTGCACAGGATGGTTGGTGGGTGGGTGCTCAGGCGATGGGCTCAAAACAGAGATCTAAAGGCAGGATGAATCTGAGTCTACAAATTCAACTGGCAACAAGAAACATAACACAGAGTAATTAAAAAAAAAAAAAAGTAATGTTTAAATATAAATCCTTTTCAGGCACATGAAACTCTACAGTTTACCTAAACATGAGTTTAGAGAAGCTACACTGTTCAAGCAGCAGCTCACGGCAGAAGAACCGCTGTCGATACTGCTCCAGCCCGTGGCTCAAGGATGTTCCATGTTTCATGTGTGAACATGTATGAACTGGTAACCAGTTCTGTGCAGGTCTGAGAGGGATTTTGGACTTGATACACACCTGGAAGCCATGAAAGGTGTCATGTCCAGCTCCAGTGGAAACGAGACATACGTAGTGATCTTCCGCCTCAGTTTGGCTGAGTGTTCAAACCGCTGCAGGCAAAGGGGGACAGGATTTTTACTTTAGGGAAAGACTAAGTTTTATGTCTTTTATAAATGTCCTAAGCTTAAAAACAACAACATGAAAGCATATTAAGAGTCTATAATGCAGCATCACCCCCAGATTTTTCCTACCAGCTCTCTGGGCTGGGAACCCCATGTGAATTCTGTCACATGTCTATCAGGAAAATAAACCACCATTTGGGGGCTCAATATTAATACAGTATTAATTAGATTGCTTACTTTAATATCTATGCATAGAAACTTACTCCTAACTGACAGTAATAAAAAAAATATCCCAAACAGAGAGAGCACACACAGCCTTTACTCAAACCAGTGTTCATTTGTACTAGGGCTGTTCAAATCCATGGCTGCTGCCTACCCTGGCACACAGAATTGGTGACAACTGGAGCTTGCCTTCAGATTCACACACTTAATCCACCCATCCAATCACCTCAAGTGACAGGAGTCAAGCCTACACAGGAATACCAATTCAAATTAATGCATAAAATGGAATATGATAACAAAATAAAAAGCCTTGTCCCTTGGCCAAAAGGGGCCTGCAATACCCACCATCCTCTCATCTTCTGGCTTGAACATTACATGGAAACAGGAACAAGTACCAGAAAGAGATGAATGAGTTTCTATTTAAAGGCAGCTTCTCTCTCAGTTTCTCAGAAATTCTGCTCTATTTACACTTCAAGTTAATTATTTTCCAATTGTGACGCTGTAAGAATTCCCTAGCAACAGATCCAGATGTGAAAAGCTGAGACTTCTGCAATTCTTATCTTCTGTGTTTCTTTCTCGCTTTAGCACATGAAAGAAAATGAAATTTGCATTTTGCATAGACAGGACAACACAATCACTCATGAAAAGTAATTTATTTTCAAAAAATCTTCAGTCAAATACTGAACTGGGTATGGGAAAGGGATTGAGCACGTTCACCTTGACTTGTCCAAAAAGCAGAATCTCCACTTGGCACCACATTTCAGACAAAAATTGTACAGGACTAAACTATCTGAGGGCACCAGCATTATCTGCCATAATTCCATGTGGCAACATCTGCTTTGGAAATGGTTAAAACTACATCACGGTTGGGACGATACAGAAAATGTTCCTCCATTGCTATCAGAACTTTTTCACGCTTTTCCTTCAACACAGAGGCTTTTTTTTTTCAGTGGAAGTGTAAAAATATTACCATGCAGGATGAGTAAGTGTCATTGGAGATTGGTGTCTATGCTGGTTCAGGTATTAGACCAGCTTTCCATCCTGCTCCTGGATTCTGGCTGGTTGAATTCCCACAGACATGCTGCAAAGCTGCATTATAGATAATGTCACACTATCTTAATGGAAAATCTAGCTGGGCAATGCAAGCTGGGTTTTATATTAATTTATATCATAAAAGTTTAGTCAGTGAAAGCCAGAAGGTATGTCCAGGAATTCAGCTCATCCTCTCAGAGAGGAAATCACATCCTCTGCTCTGTCAGCCCCCTGTGAACTTACTTTGAGATGAAAACAGGCCACAATGGGTAACTTCTTCATAGTGAGTTGTTTGGTGGATTCCTGGTAGCTATGGCAACCACTACATTTGATTTTGGCACTGCTTCCTAGATGTTCTGGCCTTGTAAACCTAAAAAATGCATTGAAAAGCAGAAGGATGCACAAAACAATCAGATCATTTTTCACACACGCTGAAAACAGTTTTACCTGTGGGTCACTAGCACCACTAAGTGCCATTTGGAAAAACCCCTATAATAAACCCTATAATAATGTAAAGTGCTATGGTTCAGAGATCCAAATCTGACACTGATCATTGATCTACTTGGGAACATTGCACTGAAGAGCATCAGTGTCTGAGAAAGGAGCCCAGTGTTAGTTCATCTCCTACAGCAGAACAGCTGATTTTCATACAGAAAGCAAAGAGCTTTTGTTTTCAAACCCAAAAACATTGATATGGAAGACACTCCTCTGCAAAACACCCTTCTACCTTGTAGCCCTCCAGGGCTGGGATCAAAGCTCTGACATGGAAAGGGCTGTAAACACCAAGTCCTTTTCAAAATACAGATACCTTTCAAAAAACCCCGTGTTGACAACCAGAAAAATCCCTTTCAAAATTTTCAGACAGAACTGCTCAAGGGACATTTTGGAAGAGACCATTACAGAACAGGGAACTGCTCAGAGAAAATGTACTACCTCAACATTCTCACTACAAACTAAAGCAAAATCCTTCTTTTCCAGAAACTGTCAGCACAGAAGGGGCAGGATCTTGGACTGTCAACACCTTTCCTCCAAGTTTAGACTTCCACAGGGAAATCAGTCATCTCCCCAAAAGCTGCTCTGCAACCAGGATTTTTGAGATGAAATATATCGAAATGAAATTGAAAATTTTACATTACTGCACACAAAGCACGTGGGGGCAGCCCTGCCCTGCCTCATTCTGACTATGATCAATGCAGACTCCAGCATTACATGATACCACAGCCTCTTGGTCTCCCCTCCTGATTCATTAACAAGATTTCCTTTATCTGGCCTGTGTGCCATCATTCTCTGGGTTTGGTTTGGTGGTTGTTTTTTCCTTTGCTATTGTTTGTTTTCTCTTAAGTCTCTAAAGAGCCTTACAAACGTGCTGTTATTGTTCTTTCACTGCCCTCATCTTTCCATTTTTGTGCCACATTCCTGCTCAGTGCTTCCTTCTTCAAGCCAATTTCAGCTGCATGGCCACACTGGTTAACATGAAGTCACAGACCTTTCCTTCTTGCTAACTTTTGGTAAAAACCCAGACCCATCCTCTTTATCCATTAGAGTTCAACTTCTTTCCAAAATCCATACTCTTTGAGGGTATCTTTGAATCCAGATGTGTTTCCTTCCCCACCATCATCTCTGATTCTACATCTCCATGTTCAAGAAAGTCACCAAAATTCAACCAGTTTTGCCTCTTGACACATTCCTGCATGAGCAATTTCTCCTTTGTACTAATTCCCTTGTTTCCTGAAAATTACTGATCTTAACAGCAACAACTCAGAAATCAGGTGTTAGAGACTATGAATTTCTGGTTTAGGAGGATTAGCTTTGCCCTAGACTCCAGGTAAACTCTTCCTCAGACACAAATCTACACTTGCCACAAAAAAAACAGACTTTCAGATCTTCTAAAAGATCCAAGTTAACTGTATACAAAGCCATAACTTTCTCTCCAGGTACCTGTTTCCAAGATGCCCAAGTTTCAGGCTCAGAATTAGCTTTTCTTTTTAAAGCTCAGTTCCTTTAACCCTCAATGACATCCCTCCAACTCACTGGCAGTAGCTGACCCTCAGCTCTGCTTAGAGCAAAATCAGATTCATACTGAGATGAACATTAAATGCATTGTGAACACTTTATGTGCTTTCTTACCCAACACCACCAAGAACATGGAGACAGACACCAGTGATTTCAACCACTTAAAACCACGTGGCCCGGCAGCAGCCAATGCAAAATTTGCTTTCTCTTTGCATCACGTGCTGACAGGTTTTGAGTTCTCATTGCCAGCCCTGCTGTTGCTCTGAGCCCCCTTTGCCTCTCACTTTCTCGTGTGCAAACAGCAGAAACACGTGTACGAACACTGCCTGGGGACAAAGCATCACTTGGTCCCACCGTTCAGGGCCACCTGGAGAGGAGGGTGCGGCCAAATCCTGTTTATCCCACCAGAATTGTGGTTTGCCCTCGCCGTACCTTCGCAAGCAGTCTGTGAGAGTGGTGGTGCCTGACACGTGGCTTTCCCCATTCACGACACTGCCATCACTCCCCGGACTCAGCGGCCAGAACGGGGTGGAAGAGCCTGGCAAATCCAAACTGATGTCCCAGAACGGGTCTATCGTCGTGGAAACGCCACTGTGCAAAAGGAAACAGCTTAGTAAGTGTTTAAAGGAAGGAAAAACGAACAGCCTCTCTCACTTCGGGGTGCACACCAGGTACTTCATTTTGAGGGCTCTGGGATCTCCATCACCCCTAGAGGGCACTCAGAGATGACAAGAAAGCAGAGCTGCTCCAGAGTGTTTTCCTAGAATTGGTCATTTTCCTGAATATTTAAAAGCCCTATGTTTGGGAAAACGTTACGTGATGTACTAACAGGAACATGTAAGCATTTAATACATTCTCTCACTCACTGGAGCCCTGTGACTCAGAGCAGAGTCACTCTCAGATAAAGGTACCAGTACAAAACCGTTGACATCTCTGATGGCAGCTACTTGTCAGCCAAGCAGTTCAGAAGCTGGTCTTCTCTGGTCAACACATGGAAGATGGTGCTTAAGGCTACTTCAAAAAGTAAAGAGCCTTGAAATATTCTGCTGCCCAACAGTGCACTGAATTCAGCTTTGCAGTTCCTACCAGCATCTCCTACAGCCTTTGGAATTTGAGAGGCCACGGAGTAACTGCACCAAGCAGCAGCTTCTGTTCTCCATCAGGTTTCTTTACAAGACAGCTGAAGACAAGCCAAGAGCCCAATCATGGAAAAAGCTTCTCAAAATTTTAACCAGTATTGACTCAAATCTTTTGCAGCATTTACATTTTTAAGAGAACTCCAGAAGTTCTGGGTCTGAGTTCCTGGTTTGGAAGCGCTTTTTCCTTGTACTTGTTATGTTTATTTTCTGAGTTCTCTCTTCCTCTAAAACTAGTGTCTTTCACTCTGCAATCTCATTAAGCCTTCAATATTCTGCCTTTTTCCTCTGCTTCATTTGTGCAAAAGTTGTCAATTTTCAAAAGAAAACTTCTTTTGTTGAAGTTTCATCAATGTTAATATTGTGTCATAACACATCAAGCTTTGCATTAGCACATAAGGATTCTGTGGCTCTACCAGGCAAAGAACAAAATTTCCTATGTTTTCCTTACAGTAAATCTTCTGCAAATCCCTCCAGGAAACTGAGAATAAAAGCAGATTCAAACAAGCCCAGCCCAACAGCCCATCTGCAGGACAGCAAGAATGCAAGGCAGAACAAAAAACAAGAACTCTGACTTCTGTGCTATGGCAACACCAAACATCTCCAAAAAGAAGTCAACCTGCTCAGTACAGAGCAGAACAAAAAATACATTTTTCCTTAATCTTGTAAAACCTTTTTTTCTGGTACCTGAGATTACATGAGGTATCAGCCTCTTTGGAACCTCTCCTGATGATAAATGAGGCTCCTGACCGAAGAAAAATGCGGTTCTGTATCAGAATTTTCTTCAAATGTAGCTGCAGTTATGTACTTTCAAATCCAAAGAGCTCTTGGAAGTCTTTTCCTCATGAACTTGAAAACCAACCTTTTCTAGATTAGTAGAGTTTACATGCATAAGCCCATGGTACCTCCCAGGCAATTTTTTGGTATGTCTTAATATATGACAGTCAACTGGTAACTGATTGCATCTAGCTGATAGAATTATAAACTCCCAGAATGGTTTGGGTTGGAAGGGACATTAAAGCTCATTTCATTCCACTCCACCCTCTGCCATGGGCAGAGACACCTTCCACTAGCCCAGGTTGCTCCAAGCCCCGTCCAACCTGGCCTTGGACACTTCCAGGGATGGGGCAGCCACAGCTTCTCTGGGCAACCTGTGCCGGTGCCTCATGATGCTGCATTTACACAGCCCTTGCCTTGATGGAATTTTGCTGGTATTTACTGATGTTCAAGACAGAAAAGGTTCAGTGCACTGTTGCACTGGAGGGGTAGTAGATTCAAATCAGGGCCCAAGATCAGGAAAAAATTACTTACTGGCAGACTTGACAGGTAACATCTGACTGCAGTCCGCCTGTGAAGATTTGGTCTATGATGCAGTTACAGTGGTTGGGGTTGTTGGCCTTCTTCCCATTATCATCACCTGCAGGAATGCAAACACAGGCTCAGAAGTCAAAAATCCTCCAAATGAACGGTGGTTTGTCTTGGGCTGTGTTCCTGTAACTCTTCCTAACAAACTTAACCTGTGAGTTCACACGGACAAAACAGAACCCTGAAAACACTGACATTGAAGAAAGCAAGGAAACAAGATGAGAATTCCTAGAAAAATATAATCAAAGGTGATTAAATGCAGTCCACTCCTGCAGAGGTGATGCTTTAAGCCATATCAGCTCTTAGCCAAACCCTCGTTCAAGGTATCTCCCTTTACAGAGATTTGCCTTGCACTGCCTGGAATAAAAATCAGCTCCTAAGACAAAGGAGTTGCCAAGATGGTTGATGAAAATGAACATTTGGCTTTTTTCATAACGAGCAGAGAGGAGAAGTATCAGCAAATGCTACTTTTTAATTCTACCCCGGTCAAATTCTGTGAGCAGAGTGAGGGGAGAGGGTTTGTGAAGACCCATAACCCCCCCAGCCTGCTGCCTCCATCCCACCCTTTCAACACCAACATGTTCTTTCCATACAAGTTTTCACCAGTGGGAAAATGAAAGATGTCCTTATCTGAAGTGGGGAGATCACGCTGTGTCCCCCTCCAGCAATCCTCTGAGTTCCCAAGGGGCACAGCAAACACATTTCCATCTTTTAGGCATCACAAACTGTCACGGGAGTGACAAAATCTCGGGAGCACAGTAATAACTTTTATGATTTGGGTGCTGAGATTAGGCCAATTCAGCTTTCCTATACTAACCAGAGGACCAAATAACCAAAAACTTCTTCATACAGCTCTCAGGTTCAAAGCCTTCTCCCTCCATCACCCACAGGTGACCCAGGAGTTTCCTTTGATTTCCAAGGCTGTGCACTGCTTATTTTCCTTGGGTAGGACAGATAAAACTGGGGCTGCTTTGCAGTCAGAGATGCACACCCCAACTATTTCAAAGCACCAGCTGGTTATTTTGTGAAGGACATCTTTAGGGTGTCTTCCCATCTCCTACAACAGAAACTGCTACGACAGAACTAAGTTTGGTCACGTTTCCCAGTGTTTTTAACTGACTTGGAAAGATTTAATATCTGAAATTAAATACTAAGATGCTGACTCCTCAAATCACAGCTATTTCTCAAAAACAATGAACTTCTAGACAAGAATGTAAATAAAAAACACCTGAAAAAACTAGAAGCATAGGGCAAAAGACCACTTTCTTTGTGACTGTGATGCTCTAGCTGGAGTCCCCTTGCAGCAGGCAGAAATAAGATTATCTTCTTTTTTTTCCAGTGAAGTTTTAGAGGTTTGTTGGGAAATATTATATAACCTGACAAAGGTTCTACCTAATACTGATTGTGCAAAAGCAGCCATAGGTGATACCTACTAAGCTGCAATAGGCCACTTGAGTTAATTAGATCCTCAATGCCCCAGGAAAGCTCTCCCTCAGCTGCTGGATTTAGGCTTTAGAAACTTTTGTTTGAATTGCCAAGAAAGGCACATTGTTTCCTTAAAACGGCTCTCGAACAAAATGCTCCAAAATTAGATTTCAAGTGTACAGAGGTTCAAGTTGGGGGTTCTCAGATCTCCTTATCAGGCATTTCTTGCTGGGAATTTCAGCTAAATCTTACTGAACTTAAGAGCTTTTAAAAGTCTCAATGCTGTTAAGCTAATGAAGAGGGCATACAGGAGAGAGACTGTACAAGGCATCTCTCATCTACAGAAATAGCTCACTTAGAAGCTTTAAAGAAAGAAAAAAAATTTAAAAATTGCTGCTTTTTATCATTCTTTAAAAAACTCCACTTTTCCTTTTTAAAGAATCCACTCGCAACTACCACATCCTTGTCATCTCACCCTTGCAAACGTTCTCTCCCCTCTGTTTTGTTTTGAGGGGGCAGAAGCAGAAAAACAAGCGTGGAGAGATTCTTTTTTTTCCCCTGGACCACAGGTACCATCCCAGCTGGAACACCTTTAACAGACAGGCCGTTTCCACCTGCGGAGAGAACGAGCCCTGCCCTTTTAAATGCCACCAGTCAATCAGGATCAGTGATGAGAGGGTCTCAAAAGAATACCCTGCAAGCTTGTTCCCAGCAAAACAGAAGGGCATTGCCCACTCAACATTATTTCCCATGACATTTGGTTGGAGAGGAGGGGAAGGGAAAAAAAAAAAGAGTAAGATTACCACCTACTCACACTTGTCAATATGGAACAGATGCCGAGAGGAGGTAAATTATGCAGCTGAGAACTAGAAGCTGCTAGATTGTTGTGCTCAAGTTAAGGTTCCCTTCAACATTTCTGTCTCACAGAGGAGGTTTCAATTTCTTTTTGTTTGTTTGTTTTTTAAAACTGGTCATAATTCTTACCAGGAAAAATCAGCAGCTTCTTCTAAGAGTGGTCAGCACAAGACCAAAACCAAACTTGAAAATACATCAAAGTACACACTAATGTCATTATGAGAACGGCAGGTAATTGAGTTTACAAGTTTGAATTCCAATTAAATGCAACTCTCAAAAAACCCCACAAAAGTTACTGCTGTGTCTGTGCAATAACTAAGCATATTAACTTGTGTTCAAATATATAGGCATTTAATACACTACTAAAAGGTAAGTAACACGTAGCAGCTGTAAGAACAGCTATAGATGACTTTCTAACGTTGTTTTTGGTTTTGAAATAAAGAAGTTCTGCCTCCATTTTCCATCCTTTATTTTAAATGAGAAAAAGGAAGTCAAGAACTGTCAGATTTTTAAAGGGGCACTTATCAAAATACGACGTTAATGTTAATATTTGTGCTTTACTTTGGCCCCCAGTGCTCTGAACATGTGCTTGTTATTTATGACAAAGCAGTGTACACACAGATCTGGATGGATCATAGCAGATGACATGTTTCAGAAGCATATGCTGTATCTGTTCCTAAGAATATCAAGCAGAATTCACAGAGCAGGGCAGTGCTTTCCTCCCCAGTCTCAGCACACCATTCCTTTTTCTGTCAGGATACCTCACACCAGGCCCCAGATTTCCTTTGTAGCACTCCCTTGTTAAAGGTGAATGCAGAATGCTTCATAAAACCCAAATAAATAAGGAATAATCAGCTTTGAAGTACTACTGTCTTTCTGTCAGACAACTGAATCAAGTTTGGGATGAAAATTCAGAATTACTTGCATTTTTTTATCTTGCTTTTTGAACCTGTGTGTACCAATGCCCATCTCTGTCACTTGACTGTCGAGCTCTTGTAATAAAGAAACCCCCACACCCAGTGATGTCTCTGGGCTGAATGTTACCTTTGGAGTTGCAGTTATTGCTCCATACAAGAAAACAACAATTCTGATCTAAGTTTCTCCGAGTTTGAATATGTCTGAGACAAAGCTGGGAAACTACAAAGTGTCTGGATGAGTTGAACCTCACTGCTGTGGGAGTTTGCAGAATTAGAACCCTGAATTTCTTCCAGAGCACTTGCAATTGAGATGTACCTGTCACGTTGACTAAAAGCTGACCTGATGCTTTACAGACTGGGCAGAAATACACATTATTTACATTTTTTTTCCCCAACAAAATACCACTTTCCAGTCAGATCACCTTCCTCCAGCTGCTGGAATGAAAAACAAGTGATGCACAGGCATGACAGACTCGATCCCTTTTATTCAGAAACAAAGTATGGATTCAACGAGCACCAAAAACACCAACCAACCAAATCAGAACAAAACTACCTGGGCCAGCCAACCCACACAGTCATCACAGGACAGTCAATTTTTTGCTTCATAGGATGCAGGATTACAAGACTTATCTTTAAATGGGCATCAACATCATGTATTTTTCCTAATTTAGGCAGTGACAGATCAGTAACAAGCATTCACAGCTTTCTTTGACTTGCATTAGGACACTTCCTAGAAAGGTGAGTAAATGGAATGGAACAGGAATAAGTGATCAATGCCAGCCAAACAAATATCACTGGATATTATACCTAAGGAGCACTTTCCTTTACTTTGGGGCCTGAAGCTTTGGTGACCATGAATAATGTCCAAAACCCAGGGCAAAGTTTTCCCCATTATTTTATTTTACTTTACTGTGTGTTAATTGTAAAACTTGATTATTAGACTGGAAGCTTTAAGAGCTTTTTTGCATTCAGTAAAATAAATATTTAATATTGGCAGGGGAGGTATTATTTGCTTATTGTAGCTGTAGGACATATTCTCACTATTAGTAATAATATTTTTACATCTGTATCCTTCACATGCGTGTCCCTGTGCATACACAAGTGGGAAAACTTTCTCATTACATTCGAAACTAGTTCATTCCAAATGTGGTTTTGCATGACTATACTTGAAATTCTGCTTTAGATTAACTTGTTTGGTTCCCACACAACTGCTCAACCACTTCTTTTAAATCACCTTGATGTGGTATAGATTATTAACAATAATTAAATAAAAGTCTCTCTATTTCTTTAGAAACAAAAATCTGAAAACCTGGGTGCACAGATGTCAAGGAAGATATGTCAGACAGATTTTTCATTTACAGCCAAACCACACTTTCAAAAAAAGGTTTTTTCAGATTCTTTATCACTTTGAGAAGAGCTCAGGGACCTTTCCTGTTCCAAGTTTGGTTGGCTGGTTGTTGGTTTTTTTTACAGTTTTGAGCAGCAAACACTTCTTCATTAACAAATGGGGAAGTATAGAAGTATAAACATTATTTTACAGCAAAAGCGATGGAAAAAGCTTCCAGATTTGTCATATCAGTGGTTCACAGACTTTATGGGAACCAAGAAGTATTTCTCTTTGCAGGTAAGTTTATTCAGTGTTGGGAAGGGGGAGGTCAGTATTTGAGTAGATTCTGTTCCTTACCTTACTTTAACACCAGTTTAATCAGGATTACTGAAATTCACTTAGTGATTGTCCAGTAACAGGTATCACCAACCCCAAAAGAACTGCTCTATGTACTCCTGTCCTCAGCAGTACCTTTTTTTTGGAAAAGATTCTTTTGGAGGCACCTCCTGTGGATGTGAACAAGCCCCTCTGCTGCCATGCAGGGCTATCTCAGAGATAAAAGCAAGACTTCACAAAGGTTCAGAGCAGCAGCCTTAGCCCTCCCTTTGATAGTCCTCTGATAAACCAAAAAAACAGCCTCTAAGTGCTTTTCCTAAGAGCATTTGAGGAAGGTTGAGTGCTTTAAAGCTTCTTTCTAGTGACTAAGGATTTTTTTTTTGTTTGTTCTGCTGGTATCAACCCTACTACTTTTCCCTTAGAGGAACAGGAAAATTTCCTGTGCTTCATAAGTGAACCAAGCTAGAGCAAACACTGGCAGATTGGGAAATACTCAATTCAGATTGAGTTCAGCTAACTAACACAAAATACATAATGTCACAGGATTTTACAAAATCAGGACTTACAAACTTCACGTCTAAAAGGATATCACCGAATATTTTTATTGTACTGTACAATCATGGATTGTTGTACACAGACTAATAAAATGAGACACCAAAACCTCTCATTTCTTTCCTTATTCACATTTCTACCAGTGATTTGGCATCACAAATACACGGGATAGGTTAATATTTAAGCAGAATAATATTAAGAATAATATTAAGCCACAGCCTCTCCTCTGTTATATTCATCAGTCCCATGACACACTGAGTAAGAGTTCTAACTACCTCGAGTATAAATAGAATTAAAATGGCAATTAGAAGAAAAAGATGGTGACTCACAACCAGTAAGAGAAGAACATGATGGGGATTCAAACCGATGTACAGGCTTGTCTCCTCCTAATTCTGGGTAACTTTCGACAGCGGGACTGGTTTGTTTACTTATAAATATTTTAAGTCTACCCAACACTTGCTAAGAGTGCTGTACTGGCACTGTACTTAAGAAGAGATTGTTCTGCCTCCTTTTGATCCGACATTCCTTGTTGATTGAAGCCTCAGCCCAAGCCTTACCTTTGCAGTGTCTGTGCAGCACATCTAATGCAGCAATGAGGAACTCGTGTGCATCTTGTTGCTCGTACCCTGCTAAATGCCGTGCGTGAGTCCATACCAGGTGCAATAACCTATATGGAATGTGAGGAGATCGGTGCCCAGAGTAAAACTGCTCAAAGCAAAGAAAAGGACATGACTGTTAACAACTTACACAGCCTCAGTGCATTTCATTATTAAAAAGTCAAAAGAGTGCAATTAGTCAAATCCATTTAAACCGTTTGATTCTGGTGGCCTTAGTAACAAAACAGGGAGACAGCTCTTTGTCACAGACTGCTGGAGGAGTGATCTCAGAACTGAGCACCTCAGTCTTCTCCCTCGGAATTCCATCATTCTGTGATGGATTAGCCAGAAAAACAGGGGGGCATAGGGAGGGGGGTAGAGACACAAACATCGCTCAAAAATTGCTTATTGATACCACTGGCTTTTATTAAAATAGCCTGGGGTGGGGGAAGAAATTAAAAATCCTACAGCTGCAAAGGATTAGCAATTTCATTCATAAACTACGTGAATGAAACGCCCCCCAACAAATAAGACAAACACTGAAGATGAGAAAATTAGATGCCAACTGTCAGCCAGCCCCTGATCCGTGGAAACTCTGAATCCAAAGGCTGTGCACAGTCCATTTTTTAATGGAAACACTTCCAAGAAGAACAGGAGCCTCCTGCCAGGACTGGCCTTTCACTGTATGGCTCTAGCAGCACAGGGCTTTAGAAATTACTGAGCCAGCTGTTTGCAGAGCTGAAGGCACCCCTTCAGACACCTATTCCCAAAGCCAGCTGCTGTCACCGCTCCGGGTGACACCGTCAGGGTGTCACTGCCTGGGATCTGCTCCTGGACCAGCTCCTGCATCTGCTCCTTCATCTGCTCCAGTCAAAATCTGATGAGCTGGCTCCAGCAGTGACTGAAATTGCCCCAGGTGATTTTGCCAGGAGCACATTAGAGAATGCACAGACAAGTTACTCAGTCAGTAAAACCCGTGATGTGACGCCCCACTGGTGAGTGGTGACACACAGCTGGGGAGGTAAATCAGTGCACAAGGGGAGGGCAGATAACTACCTACAGACCTTTTTTCATTAAAAAAATAGCCAGATCCCACTTAAAAAACCCAAACCAACGCCAACCAAACAACCCAGCCCAAAAAAACCATGACAAACAACCATCCACGCTAAGGGGCTGTGTTTCCCTGGGTTGAGGTTCAGCCCTTCCTTTATTTCAGTACCACGATACCAGTTCCAAAAGCAAATCAGGGATGCTTGTGGTGTCCCTGCAGGGAGTCAGGAAGGGCCCACAAGAGTTTATTCACTTGGCACAATAATATTTTTAAGCCATTTTGCCTTCCCTCA
Organism: Myiotriccus ornatus; assembly: GCA_036023395.1. Taxonomy (NCBI): domain Eukaryota; kingdom Metazoa; phylum Chordata; class Aves; order Passeriformes; family Tyrannidae; genus Myiotriccus; species Myiotriccus ornatus. The sequence continues at coordinate 13,499,195 of JAYRBT010000033.1, read as the reverse complement.
CCTCTGGGAAAGGTATTTGCCAGTAAATGCTGCCTGCAACACCACAGTTATGTTTTCCCAAGATCCCATCAAATCGATGGTGGTTTATTCTTAGTTACTCTTCCCAAACAGAAGACAGCAAGTGGCAAATACACAGGACAAAAGTAAGATTTAAACCTCCACCAATATACAATTTCTCATCCTCAGTGGAAAAGGGAGCTTCCTTCCCCAGCCCTGAGTTTCTCCCTGCACAGTCTCCGAGCATTTTACAGAAGTGCAAACACAGGCACTGTGCTACAAACCCACTGAGAGAAAACAGACTGTGTTTAAGGGACAGGTTGGCAAAAGGCAGTGCAGTCTCTTCATCCAGACCTATTATCTGTAGGGTTTTCTACGTGGCTATAAGTGCATTTGCTCCCAAACCAATCTCCTCCTTGCAAGCAACGCTTTCTCCAAACAAGAAACGACACCTCTGCAGCCAAACCCCACAAAATGCTTCTATAAATACAAGGATCAATAGTTAACTCTGATGCCAACAAGAAGGACACCGAGGGACTGGAGCAGGAGTGTGGTAATTGAAATCTGCTGACGCAGCTGCTGCTCAACATAATTCAGGGAACTGCAGCAATAAAACTTCCCTGTTCTGTCACTCCTTACAATTAGTCCCAGAGCTCTCTGGTCATTTTAACCACCAGCACTCCGTGTAATTACTCCACTGCAGACATGAGACCTGCCAGCAGATTTTACATTCTCTGGTGCTTCAGCAGGATGAGAGGTAACAAGAAGCTTTATCAAATTATTAACTGTTATCATACAGAAATGAGAAACCCACCTGGTAAAAACATGGGGTGGGGGAAAGCTTCACTGCTCAAATGAATGTAAAATGAAACAAAAGCATCTGAGCACATTCAGCAGCAATATTTTAGCTGGAATGTATTAAAAAAAAATAAAAATCCATCCCATCTCTGTCATTTCCTTGCTGCTGGGAAGAGCAGCCTATCAGAGCTGTTCCAATCCACAAAAAGGAAAAAAGTCCATGTAAAGTCTTGTTCCATCACTGTTATACCAACCTCTTCAGTAAAGTGTGCAAATACAAATAATGATGCATTTGCAAGTCACATCTAAAACACTTCCATGGCACAACTGTTCCAAATAATTTAAACATCATTTTTTTTGTTTAGATTTGTTTTCAATTCTGCAGTATGGGTTTGTTTATATTGGAGAGAACTAGTTTGAGCAGTTTGAAAGTGCTGGGTAACACACTGTTTAATTGCTGTTCCAGGAAAAAAATGGGGGGCGGGGGGGAGGGTGGAAAAGCTAAACCAGGATTCAAAGCTTTCATTCTTCCACACAGCCCAAGTAACAGTAGTTTTGTTTTTCCACTTAAAACACTTGCTCTTAGGTTCTAAAAAGAAGAATCTATATGGGATTTAGAAAATCCTAGGCTTTGTAATTTGCATCGTTGTTACCAAAAATATATAGGCACCAGTAAGGTTTTAAAACAAAAAACCCCATCGTACACATCTGTACTTCTTCCTCCTCCTCCTGCCAAAAACACGCACAGAAGTTTCCCAATTATGTGAATAAAGAGGCAAATTTGATTTATCCTGCATATGTATCAGCTAAACAGTCTCTGAGCTCTGTAATTAAGAATTTATAGGCAGAAATCCTGTACCAGGTCCCAGTCCAATTTGAGAAGTTAAAACCTCCTCTTGGAAATTGGTTCTCAATTAAGACTTTAAACATTCTGGCAATTTACAGAGGACAAGGGGAGTGGGTAACACATGCACCTTTCAGAATAAGAGAACACCTTCTGGAGGTTTCCCAAGGAGGTTCAAGGAGTTCACAAAACCAATTTTGCCTGTATGAACTCTGTATGTTCTACACTTACTTCAGAGAAAGGGTTTTACCAAATCAGCACAAACTCTGTATTTTCCATGACAAAATGCAAGGCCTCTGACTATGTAAAGAGCCTTAACTACATTTTTCCCCCTCTTGTACCTTTTTGTAACTTATTTTATAAATAAGGCGCTTCACCAGCACTGTCTTCAGATATCAAAGCCATAACTCATGTTATTAGTTTCCCTTTTTGTCCTCACTTCTCAACTCTTCCTGTAGTTGTGCTGTGCACTGTGATAGGCTCAGGAGGATGAGTAATGATGGGGAAAAACAGAAGGATTTGTTCTTTCCACCTCTGAGTGGATGCACTGCATTCTGCCCTATTCCCAGGTATTCTTGCTATTCCAGTCACAGAGCACACACAGAGATACAGATCTATTAATCCTACTTCCTGAGTGGTCATTTTGGAAAGGATTTAGATAAACCTTGGGGTGTGCGCCACCCTGAAATGAATTTTCATCGGTGGAGCAAAACTAAAACACAAATACCAGCAGGTAAAAAGGAGTGCACAAACCCTTTCAGCCCAAAGGCTCAATGAACAGATTCTGTGTGTTCTATCTTCCCTCCATCCAGTTTCACCACTACCTGATCTTCCCAAATCCTTCTCATTCCTTTTCTTATGCAGTGTAAGTCATGTCATGGTTCTATTGAGAAATAGGTTTCAAGTAGCACAAATGAGAATGTTAATTGATGCAGTCAGATAATTTGAAAACAAAAAGAGGTCAATGCTTGGCAAATTTGCAAGAAAAGCCACCAGGAGAAAAACCACCTCAGTTCTGAGAACCATCTGATCCTCCTTACTCACCACCAACCTACTTCAAGGTGGAAGAAGGTTGTAGCTTCCTGTTTGTCACCGAGAAATCACTCAACCTATATAATTACACGATCGTAAACACAAAAAAGAGGGACGAGCATTTTCTGTTTAAGAAGCAAAAGACCAAAACTGGCTTATTTGGGTAGAGTAAAAGCTTTACTTAATGTTACTTTTTGTCCTGGAGAGCTCTCACTCAGGCACTCACCAGAGCCCCTGGCATTCCATTTACCTTCAGAAAAGAAGGGTGGAGGGGAGATGAAGTTAACCCTTGCCCTGGTTGTTTGTCCCTGGGTAAAATGCCTTGGGATAACCACACAGTTAATCCCAGTGGGAAAGCTACGTAGAAACAAGACAGAACCTGAATGAAAGTTTCCCCAGTAATTCAATTACAAAGGAATTCTCAACCAGAGCACTGAGATCTCCCATGGTTTGCTTCGCTTCGCTCAGGCCTCAGCTCTGCAAAGGCAGCACAGGAATCTTCATCATAACTACTGCAAAGGGCTGGCACACGAAAGGTCTGCTCCAAAAAAATGCAGGATTTTCATTTTAATTCTGAATGGAGAGAAACTAAAACTCACCGGGAACAGAATTTTACAAAAGAGCCATAAACACAACAAGGTATTTACTGCTTGTGAGTTAAAATATAGCAAGTTGGGTGCAGCCCCTAAAGCTTTGCTTGTGAGGACTAAGCCCTGGTTTTACTTCAAGGAGGCTGAGTCACTTTTTGTGTCCTCCCACAGCAGAGGGCTGCAGCATTTAACATGAAATAAGGACTTATATTAGCGCTGTCTCCACAGTCTGATATCACAGATATGGCTGTTCCCTCATCCACAGCCCCTCGTGTTGCACAACATTCATTATTGGAATTAATACAAGTGTAGGCATGAATTTTGATTGGGGAAAATGAAGGCTGAGCTTCCCGAAGTCCTGTGTGAAATTAAACTCGATTACAACTGAAACAAATGCAAATACTGCATTTAAGCCCCATTTTGGACAACAGCCTGTTCTTTGTTCCATGCTTGCAGTAACAAAAGCCACCCTAGGCCATCAACAGGGCTCCACACACCAAAATGGAAACAAAAATCATTACCTAGAGAGTCTTGATCTTTCCTCCAGCCCCTCAATCTGTAATGTAACACTCATTTCCCCATTCCCAAGAGATTTTTTAGAAATGCATGTGTGTAAACAGTGTGGTGATATTCATCAGCATGAGGCCTTATATCACAACTTAACGAAAGGATATCAAGATTATAATAGTTCCTTCTTTTTTTTTTTTTTTTTAAATAAGCAAATAGGTTTCCATATTAACAGTGTATAGAAACTGGTATTTCTATACCAGAACTGATTTTTTTTATCTTGGCATTGTGGTATTTCCCCATTTAACTGCACATCTGTTTTCAATAATCCTGCAGCTGCTACCTATTGGTCTGCCTGCCTTTTGTTTTTACCTCCTTTCCTGACAGACTCGGGAACAACTGAAAAACAGAACAAAAAATAAGAAAGAAAACATGCAACTCATGACTGATAAGCAGTGTGAAATGTTGCTTATTCCCTGTAGTGCTGAGTATGAGCAGAAAAGAACTTTCTACTCAAACAAAAAGGGGGGGGCTTTACCTTCCATGGGTGTTTAACTCACCTGCAGTGACCAAAAAGAATCATCTCTGGTGAAAAAGGCACAGGAGTAAAAAACAAATTGGAAATCACAGGATGAAGGTAAAGCTATTTTGGGTTGGTTTAAGTTGTTAGAACAAGCTTCCATGACAGCACATACACAGAAAACCTGCTCTGTGTACAAACAGAATCCTAAATACTCCATGACAGCACCTACTACAGCATTTGTTTTTTGGGGTTTTTAGTGGTTGGTTTTATTTTTACTTACCAATAAAGCAGATGTATCAATGAGGGAAAGGCACAGGACTGAATCTGTTTGTTTTTAAAGACATTTTAAACCTAGAAGCCCACATGTAGCCACAATCCTTACATTGCTAATGTGGAATTAAGAGAGTTCATAAAGCTCTGGGACTATTTATTAAGGAAAAGCCTTTGCCTGTCTCATACAGCACAGACCAGACCTACAGAAAAAGGCACACTGCAAAGCCAGTCCCCTGGGTGGGAAAGGGAAAGGAGAGCAGCTCGTGCAGGGAAGACACAAATTACAGCAACCCATTCACTTTTCTACATCTCCTTCCTGGCCATTACTGGCTTTGCATGGAAGAGGTGACAGCAAAGATGTTTCTGCCTGTGAGAAAGCACTGAATCGAGATCTTTAAAATATTCATACAGACCTACATAATGCAGTGCCTTAAACCACAAGGCTATATAATACTGCTTTATTCTCACTTCCATTATCACCCAAAGAGCCCGTGACATATTTTCCAGTTACAACTTGCACCTTTAATTAAAGCACACATTCAGCTTTAAGACTAAAGACTCAGTCTCAGAAGGGGGGGCAGGACTATAATTATTTCCAAAACCACCTTTGCCTAAACAAGGGTGACTTCAGAATAGGCCATTAAAGGCCATTTCGTTCCCTTTTCAGCAGCTGGGTATTACTGACAGTAGGGTCTCAATCTTTACTGCTGTTTTGCTACACCTCGAGGGGAAACAGGGACTCACATTCCCTTTATTATTTGCAAATAGAACACAATTCCTTTCGGGGTAAGGAAAGGTGATGCTTTGTGGCAAACAACACTCACCTCCTGAAAGAGCGTAGACATTTCACAGACCAGACATGAGCTGGGGCTTTGCATTTCACATTTGTGCCTGTCGGAGAGGAAGAAATCTCGCAGCAGTGGAGTGTGGGTAAGTGCCTGGACAATACAGTTCATAAAACATGTGTTCCCAAGATTGATTAGCCCTCGTAGACCTATAAAGACAGAAAGGGGGAGGGGGATGCATAAGCATTATCGAGGCAACAAAACGGTGTATTTGCATTTTTATACAGTTTTCACAACACTGCCACAGCTTTGCTGTAGATGCACAGCTCCAAGTACAGTTTTATACTGGTTTAGGGAGGCTATTGGTTTTGTTGTACTCAACTCATGAGTAGCTGCAGAAGCTTTTTGAACTACATGAGGATTTGTTTCTTAAATTCTCAGAAATAAGGAAACCCCCAAGTACACCACCACCAATAGCATTATTTTGCAGTGGCAGTTTTGCCACACGTTACCGAAACATGACCCTCCCCGAGCTGATACCGAAGTGCAATGACAACAGCTGGCAAGTCACTCCAGTAAGAAAACAATACATTTAAATAAATCAATAAGTACGTTTTCAGATGGTTGAAAAAGGCTTTCCCTCATGCAGGTCACAAAGCCAGAATAAGGTTTTTAAGACTATTATAATGCAATAATCATCTTCTATGACAGGCAGCAAAGGGAACAGCCCTGACAAACCAAGTCAGGCTGTGACACCCAATGCAGACTTAGATCATTTTTTTTTGTATAAACCCCAAGATTGGAACAGAACCACCTCAAAAGAGGAAACTCTGAACAACACTAATTCCACACTCGCTTAGGTAAATTAAACAAACTACAGCAGACATCAAAAAATTCAAGTTGGCATAAGAGGATTCATCACACCTTAAGTCAATGTTCAGTAATGCCCAGAGATGATTTCTTGTGCTTGGAAACCAAGATGCTTAAAGGAAAGCTCTTTTGTTGCACAACAGAAGAGAGGTTAGGAGTGGGGAAAGCTTTTCAGTCATTTGCAAAGTCTAAGTGAGAAGAAAAACATGCTCAAATCCTTGAGTATTCTTCCAAAATGTTAACATCATACCATACAGGAGTGCTAAACAAGAAGAGCATCAGGTGGACAAGAATGCTTATTTTTAATCAAAAACTTACTTTGAAATGAGATAAAATGCACCAACAGATACAATTCTGGTATTGATTTAAAATTAACACAGTCCTCTCCTGCAATATAAATAGGATTACTACAGAAACATTGAAAGAAAAAACAGCGTTGCTTGATAAAGAATGAAGAATTTCCTTGTTCCAAGGGGGAAAAAAAAAATAATGATCAGCTGGCAGTGCTGTGGCAATTAGAACTGGTGCAGTTCCCTTGCAGTACAGCAGATAGTGCTCAAAGGGCTCTTTAGCATCCTGCAGCAGGAGGAGGTGTGGTCCAGTTGCTACGTTACAGAGGAGAATCAGCACTACATCGGCTTGAACCGCTCACTGAGCAGAAGGCACGGACACAGAGCATTCCTAAATTTTTTTTCCTGATCTAATACAACATCAACCTCCTCCCAACAGCTTCCTGTTCCTTCTGTTTGCTCTCAGGACAAAGTTTGTCATCATATAACAGTGACTTCTACTGGGCAGAAGCTTATTGCAATTATTTCCTTTATTTTCATGCTGGGAGGCAATAAGTGTGTGCACAACATTAGCAGAGTGTTAAACAGTTAATTTGTTGGAGCAGCTTGAAATACGGTGTGAGGCTTCAGCTTGGTACACAATCCTATTTCAGTGCCCAGTCTGGTCTCTGCAAACAGCATCACAACAGGAGGGTGTTCGTGCTGTGCAAGTGGAGAAATGTTTGCTTGGTTCCTCTTGCCTACCTCTCCCCCGTTTTGGTTTTTTTTTTGCCATTTAAAATTGACTGGTTTTATTTAAATCACAGGCTGTGGCACACAGAAGGCTGGAAGGCTCCCTCACATGCAGGGTATTTTGGGAAGCAGAAGAGTCTCTCCCTATTTCTCCCTCTGGTTAGAACCAGATTTCAAAGGCAGCCTGCTCAGCACAGAAAACTAGTGGAAAACCAGCAGTAAATCTAGACATTCACCCCAGGACTTTTCTTTTTGGTAGCTAATAGAGCAGTCACAAAAGCAAACACATAAAGGCAGCTTTTTGGAATCATTTATTAAGCATCATTTATTACATGCCTGTGGCTGGACCGTCTTTCCCTGTGACCACAAGAATCAAATCTTCCTCAAAGTTGCCACCAGAAGACAAGTTACAGGTGTCAAACTCAGAAGGCTCTTGGATTACTCCACTTGCTTGGTGTCAATTTTTCACGGATCTAAACGGAGTGATTCATGTGCTATGACTTCACTTGAGTGAACCGAGACAAAGCAACCTGCAAAACAGACAAGGCTGAAACGTGAATACCCCAAACCCTCATAAAAATCACAGAGTGGTGATTTGTAGCAAAACACGAGGACTTACTTGGTTGAAAAGGGAAGAAAGCAAAAGGAGCACTCATCAATCTTATCCTGGTGGGAGCAATGACTGCAGCTGCTACACTGTCTCAAACTGATGTTTGAAATTAAACAGGTATAAGGCACTGAACTACGGCCCAGGTACTGTGTAACTAATTGCAGCACACTGGAAAACATCAAAATGTGATGTACTTTAATCTAAAGAGCTGACACAACTCAGAACAACACATCCTGTTGGGCTTAACTTTTATGGGGGAAAATCAGTTTTACTGGAAAGAAAACCAGCTAAAAATTTAAGCCTAACCAGCATTCTGGTCAATAATACATTAAGAATTTAAAAGATTTGTGCCTGCCACACCTATTCCCTGCCCATTAATAAAGCCTGGCAATGCTCAGCTGCAATAATCGAGCATTGCAACACGTGGGTCACATAAATTAACAGAAAAATGTGTGCCAAAACCTCACAGTTCACTTCTGCCAGCACCAACAGTGGTCTCCACCAGCATCTAATCAGTGGACAGCATTTGTAGAGAGGAGTGACTGTCTAAGGATTGCCAACAGGACCCAACCTCTAGTAATAATAAAGCTCTGGTATTTTGTCAAGTTCTGCTGTGCTTCATAGCATTATCTTTATTTCTGCTTCTCACAAACTGTTCCTGAAATGAGCAAAAGGAACCAGTGAGATTCTTAATATATTCTGCATGCAGATGTGTGTCCTTGTGGTAAGCAGTTAACAGAAAAGCAGTTTTACTTCTGAACCTTGCTGATGTAAATGTAAATATTGGAATAAATTCGTGTTGCTGTCAAGACAAAATTGTCATAATGTGGTATAACCATAAAAAAAAGAAAATATCCTTTAATCATAACACATGGAGTACAACCACTGCTGTGGTCCTGTCACAAGCTGGGCTGGTAGGGTTTAAGCACGCAAGCAAGAAATTTACTTCTGCAGTGGCCTGAGCACGGGGAAATCCACCTGGGAAATGCTTTGTACCTTTAGTCTCAAGACTGGGTTCTAAGCAGCTGGCTTACCTTGGTCAGCTTCAGTTCTTCCATCTTCTTCCAGTAAGGGTTCTGTTTTCCCCAGTGTTCAAAGCAAGAGATCTGCAGGACTGGGTAACAAGGCTTGTTGGGACATGGGGAGATCCAGAACACGGGTTCTGCCAGTCCACCCATGCAGGAGAGATGAGAAATCCAAGACAAGATAAGGAAATTCCACTTCTCTGTGAAATGCAACTGTACAGCTATTAAAGGTGGGGAAGCAGGGAAATGAGAGGACCACACATGAATACAAAATACAGTAAACCCAATCCTACCCTCTTGGGAGAGGTTCTGTTTGTCTCTAAACCCAGGCTTTGTGCTGGGGTAGGAAAGACACCAAACAAACCAGTCTGAAGAAATGTTACCACACAGAAACCTGTGATTTATTTGAATGAAGGATCTGGAAGCAAGAACATTGGTCACTGTACAATTCACCTTGGTGAGACAATCAGGAGACCGTTCACACGCACTGAAGCACAGCCAGATTGAGATCCTTTATGCGTTAAGGACAGGTTGGCAACACCTTACAGCAATTTTTGTCTCCTACCCTCAGTCCTCCCAGTCCCCCATCTGGTGTTGATGTTTCCCTGCAGCTCCATCAGACAGTATCACAAGTCAGTGCAAGCTGAGGAAGAGCTCACTGAAATATTTAGAGAGAGTTCAACATAACCCTTGGAAGCAAACAGTGTAGCAGAGCAATGATGATTTCTGGAATAATTTTGGGTTTCCATCCTATGTTCATCCAACAGGAATTGGCAACAGCATCTAAGAGCATCTTTCTGAAAATGTATTTCAAGAGAGAACTGCCCTACTTCCTAGCACCTACAACTAAACCCAAATTCCCCCTCAGCTCTCAAGTTTCAGGTGCAGAACACGCCACACACAACCAGAATAGATCCATTACAAACACTGGCCCAGTCAGAACAACACACTTCTGTTCCACCTGCACGCCAGGAGCAGCAGTTTTGCTAATGGGGTTAGTGACAGCAATTATTCTGAAAAGATAATCCCTTTTGAAAGAATAATGCAAAAATACTCATTTCAGAAAGCAGCAGTATGCAGATATGTGGAATTACAAGTCCACACAGGAAAATGTATCACGTTCTGTGGCACCAGTGATCACGTGAGATCAAAAAAACCCCAACCATGCAGTTTTGGGGAATTTATTTCCACACAACCTCAGCTGAGCATCCTTTCTCAGAGGCTAAAACCCACAGTAACTGCAGAAGTGGGAATACTCAGTTGCTGCATTAGAACAGTTTTTCTCAGAGATTTTTTACAGAACACTTTTTACAAACTTCCTGATAACACACTGAGGTATGAAATTATTTTGTCAACTGTTTAAGAAAAATCTTTTGCCACAGCCAAATTAAATGAAAACATTTCAACCATGTGATCTTAAAAACTAACTGAACAATTCAACGTATCTACCTCCAGCAAACACAGAACATGAAGTCTACCATAAAAATGAAAATGATCCAGGAGGGGGGAGGAAAAACTCCTCACTAAACAGGAAAAGGGAGTAGGAAGAGAAAATAAATATGTGGCTTTGGAAGACTAGACTAAAACAATTCAGTTAAAGGAATGAAAAAGATGTGGTGAGATCCAGATACAGAAAAATAATGAATGTTCAAGTGTTCCAGGAGCCTCCACAACAGCAAACCCAGTAACAGCACGAAGGTGACAAGTCCACCCCTCTAGAGCAGCGCTGAGCAACAAGATCAGGACACGAGGATGCAGCTCCAGGATTCCTGCCACTGCATCTCCTTGTTGCCCTGACCCTCCCTCACCTCCACTTCCCACTGGAACCCCCTTCCCAAGCCCCCAAGGGCATCCTGCTCTGGCCTGTAGTGGATCAGCACAAGGAGGTTACAACTACACAGCTTATACCACCCCCTTCCTTGGGATTTAAAGATCCCCAGTTGAGAGGCAACTGCTTGACAAAATGTCCCCCAAACTAATTCATTGATTCACATTGGTAAATCGGGGAATCTTTTTTCAACAGCGTAGTTTTGGCAGCAACAGCAAGGAAGGGATTACACAACAGATCAAAGAAATTAAGATGAACACTCAGGGCAATAATCTTTCCACCTTGAGTTACTGCTGAACCAGGTGAAAATGTGCTCAAGTTCCCCTGTGTTTATTCTTCTGACTTGACTCCTCTTCAGCTGTTCAGGGCTGCCAGGTCAGTCACTGCTGTTTGAATCACTGTAAATCCCTTCTGAAACAAACCACCTTTCCTGAGCTGTAGCTCCCACCCCCCAAGCCATTCCATCACCAACAGGCACAACCTGCAGAGTTTCACTCACTCTTCTGCTCTTCCTGACTTTTAAGCAAAGTCACAAGTCAGAACACAGTTCTAGAGTAGCATTTTTTAGCTTATAAGAAGAAATCTGTAATAAATTTTCTGTATACCTTATATTGTATGTATCTTATATATTAATATAAATATTTCACTGTCTCATTCCATTACCTAAAAATACCTCTTAAAAATCATGTTTATGTGTTCACAGACCACTGAATCCTGAAGGTTTGGGAGGGTGACAGGGAACACTGAATTTAGGTGGTATTGTCATACAAATTTGGATTCCTTTTTCCCGTTTTCACAAATATTTTCATTTGGCACTGACAGGAGCCAAATGAAAGCCAGCCCCTTCCATTCAGAAGCCCTGGTAATATGGAAAACACTGAGAACAGAACCAGCCAGCATAAGACTATGAGGAACAACTCCTGTAACAGAGAGAAAATAAATTATAGGACTATTTTAGACACACTGAATTATGCACTGCACCAAAAACTACGAGTTTAGCAACCCCTATGTAGCAGAAAGGCAATGACATCAGAAAGGGCTTTCTGGAAGAAAAACAAAAATCACAGAAAAATAAATATTTGCATTCCAAATGAAAACTCATCTTTAACTTTCCAATTTCAAGCACAAGGACTCTGGATCACCGAATTTTTTTCCATTACTACTGAAGTAACAGATTGCTCAACAGCAAAAAAATTTGCTTATGTGCACAAAAGGAAACTGTCCTCGAGTTTGTTTCCAGCTGCAATCCTGGAGTCCAGCTACAGAAGCTGCTGCCCAGGAGGGAAGAATATGGCACATATATAGCAAAATCATTAACTGTGGAAAGCAACAGAATATATAGTCATTATTCCTCCTGTGTGTATCACCAGCACCAGAAGACAAGGACTATTTATATGGATGAATCATCAAACCCCAAAGTTCTCACTCTTGGTATGTCAAGTGCTGTGCACAGTAAGTGGAATTCATCCTCATTACTGACCTGTTTAACTATTAACACAACTTTACCCTGAGGCAAACACAGGTTGGTCAGTCTATCTGAAGAAATGACTCAGCACAATTTGCTTCAGAGTTGGTAAATGACAACTCAAAGCAAAAAAACCCCACCAAAACAAACAAAAAAGGGGAAATATAGTCCATGCACTGAATGCACACTGGAACCTTAAGCAGATGCTTGTTTTTCATAAGGTACTCACTCCTGACCAACAGAGGATTTTGCTTTTCTAAAAAAGTTAATCCCCCATCCTTCAGATTTTAAAGCGGTTCAAAAAATTCCAAAACAACACGTCAGTTCGTATTTCCCAGTTTTGCTGTCTGTAAGAAAGATCTCACCTTAAGTGTTTTGACTTAAATCCAACACTTAAAAGCATGTTCAAGTACTTTATTCAGGTTCACATGGAAACTTGAAGTCTTTTTTTTTTGGTAGTTTCTGGCGTATTGGTGTGCAACTGGGCAATTCTGGAGTGACCTCAGCATTCATAGGAGACTTTCCAGATTTATCCTTTATGTTGTGTTAGGATTGCCATTCAAAAGTCAGTGACTTTGTTCTTTTTCTCCATTAAAATATTCACAAATCCACGAAAAGTTACCAGTAACCCACATACATTAGGTTGCCAGGATAAATGCACAAGGATGTTTGTGGCAGTTCAGCAGCAGAGATGAACACATTTTCTAGCATGTCTGTGAGGAGGATCCAGTTCATCCACACCACAGTGAAAACAACAGCACTGACTGAGACACCAGTGATGTTTTCCCAGCATTTAGTTTGTTCCCACCCCTCTTAGTTAACAGGGAACTGATTACAGTCACTATTTTTATACAATAGCTCGGTGACATCACACAACATACACTTAGAGAAGGGACAAACCACATCAAGACAGTGCAAATGTAATTGGAAGACAAAGCAATAATTCAAGAGCAACTTGTTAAAGGGGAGAAACTATCTGAAATCAATTAAATTCAATAAAAACAATTGTGAAGTAGGAAACAAGAAAAATTAAGTGGACAAACACAAAATAAAGAGCAATGGCTACAGCAACTCAGCCTGGACAACTTAATCTTGAGCTGTAGTTCAGAGACAAACAGCATTTTGAAACTTAACAGGAGTGTGAGAAGGCCTGGAGGTCATTCTTCTGCTCTGGTGACAGGTAAACCTCAGCTGGATGATGTCTGGAATTGAGCACCCATTTTAAAAAGAAATCTGAGCAAACTGGGGAGAAATCAAGAACATGAATGAAAATTTGCATGGAGTTAATATTTGAGACTGGAGAAACAACTGAAGAACTCACTGGTTGAGTTAATTAATTAAAACCAGATAATGCTGGTGGAGGAAGAGCCCGGCTGACAAATTTCAAGTATGTTACAGGCCACAGCAAAGAGGACTGTAATTAACTCTTGTGACCTACCAAAGCTATAATAAAAAAAGACAGAGCTCACAAGAAGTAAAATTTAATTAGATATTAAATATAATTGTCTCAGTTAGAAAACATTGCAACAAGGGAGGTTGGGACTCCCAGTTGTTGGAGGGGTTCCAAAGGCAGCTCTGTGACCCTGACTCAGGAGAGGTGTATAACACCCCTTCCACTTTTACACCCCGGGACTGCTCACACAATCAGACCAATATTACTGACCCAAACCACATGGACCAGCTCAGACAGGAGCAGGAAGGTCAGGACATTTCCATCTGATGCCAACTCCACAGTGAACCAGTTCACTTTGCCTGTCTGACAGAAAAAGCAGCCTCACCTGGAGGTGATGAGCTCACTGCTTGCACACAGAGATGACTCTCTGACCCTCTGAGCAGGTTCACACAGCTCACCACGGGGCAGGACAGACGGACAGGGACAGAACTGCACGAACTCTCTCTCAAAAACAGCCCCCCCTCCTCCCCTGGCCTGTAACAAACTCCCAGAGCAGGCAGGGACCTAAAAGCTACAGGCTGGGCAGTGAAGCAGGAGTGGCCCTAATGCCTCTATCCTCTGGAAAACAAAACTACCCACCCTGCTGCCGCTTCGGAAGGGATGGAGAACAGGTAACAGCTGCTGCCACAACGAGGGCTGCTAATTCTTCTAAATGTCATTTTTAGGCTACGTAAGGATTCTGTATGAGCTTTTGCATCTGTGGCTCAATGCACCATCCACTCCATTGAGTAATGCAAGAAAGAGTCACAGGATAACGCTGAGAGATCGCCTGGATCTGGTATTTCAGTTCACTTCCTTGGTGCCATTTCAGTTCATTTCCTTGGTGTCATACCTGCCAGTGTGTGTCAAGAAAAATTTCAGTTTGCAGCTCTCAAGTGTGTTATGAATCAATTCTGGAGGAGCTCAGCAGGGCCCCTGTGTTGTGCTGCACCTTCAGTTCAAATCAACTGCATAACACTGGACCAAGGGTTCAGCATAGGAAATCCACGTTTGTAGCTTATTTAAACAAAGAATTTCTAGGAGTGACACAGAAATAACCAGCAACAAATGGAAGAGAGACTCAAGAAAGGCTTATTTTTACCAGATTTAGGAGGGAAATGACACCTCTAAGCAATGAGTAGCAAAGGTGGCTTTACTAGAGATCCTTCCACAGAACAACAGCTGAGCCTTTCCACACATCCTACTGGGACACGTATTGTTGGAAGAACCTCAGGGAAAGTGACATCCTTGGAGCAAACAGATCAAACAAGTTACCCAGAGTACGATCAAACAGAAAAAAGTGTATCATTTTATACTATTATTGCACAGATGAAACAAACCCCCAAGCCAGACGACGACTCCTGAGCGTACAGAGTGTGCCAGACACACAAAGTACTCTCTATACTCTACTTACAGCATGTACATCTTTGAGCCAATTCCCAAACTAATGATGCCAAAACAGGAGCCATTCCAAGCCCAGAGGAGTTTCCATTCTTTGCCTTAGGGCACAGTCCTTATGATTTCATTTACCTGTGAGTGCTGTGAGTGTGTTCAGTGATGTGCAAGCACCGTGTCCCCCTGATTCCTGGAGGAGGGCTGACCAGTTAGGCTTATTTTTATGTCTTTTTCTCCATGCTCAGAGCATTTCAAACAAGGAAAGTGATCTCCTGGAACTCTGTGGGCACAGTAAACCAGGCTGTGAGGTTACAGCTTCTCATTACTTTGCAGTGGCTGCACACTTGGGTTAAGACCAAGCACATAAATGAGGCAGGAGCACTCGATGTCCTTTAAGTTCTCCTCCTTCTGATTTGGTGGTAATTGGCTCCTTTGTGCACACCCTCAGCCTGGTAAAATGAGTCAGCATTCCTAAAATATCTGGCAATACAAACAAACAAACCTCTTAAGGTTCATTTTTCATATGGCCCATGTAAACAGAGGCTCTGTTTCAAGAAATACAAGGGACTACAAGTGTCTCTTCCCTCTGAATTTAAGTTAAAAAACACACTTCCAGAACAAAAGTGAGGGGTTTCGACCAAACCACTGAAAAGTATGTTGAATCTTCTACTAAAATCACAGGAAACAGCCACAGAAGATCTTGAGAAGTCACCTGGTCTAACCCTCTACCTCAAAGCAAAATTAACACTACCTATGTTATTCCTGACAAATGTTTCCCTGAATTGTCCTTAAAACTCTTCAGCGATGAGATCCTGCAAAATCCCCTGATGCTCTTGTATTCTGAAGTGTTCCAGACTCATCTATGTAAACAAAGTAAGGAAGAGTTTAAGAACTGCAACAATATCAATACTGAATATACACAGACACAATAAAATCCACAGATAAGCTCCTCTACTCGTAGTGTCAGAGCTTCTGAATTACAATAAATATAATACCTCAAACAGCAATAGCTTTACAAAAGCTCCTAAAATGAGGGAGGAGACAACTTGCAGAAGATACTGGGGTATCACTGGTTTTCTCTATCTATATGAATTTACTGTCTCCCACAGCAAGCTTAAGTTTAAAATAAATGTGGGAGAGAGAGAAAGGGGAGTTAAAGCAGGATCTCTGCACACAGTAAGAATAATTTTCAACATTTTGGTAAGTCACCTTCCAAGAAAAGGACCCAGGAGTACTCTGCAAATAACGGCCTTTTTCCTTCAAGAGTATGAAAAAGTGTCAGGTTTTATATCTGTAATTTCACATTTCAGCATTTTTACTGACCATCTGCATCGCTAAATTGTTTCTCTCTCTCTCTCAAGTGTCTCAAGAAGAAACCAATGCAGCATGTTCTCAAACCCAGAGCTATACAGCATCTAATCATCCACAGCAAGCATTTCTCTTTTTGATTCTCTCAGCTGAAATGAGAAAGGCTGAAAAAGACATTAAGTGCTGCAGCAGAACTTGTACCAAACTCCTCTGAATTTATATCTTGGTGTATCAAGACCCACTGAAGAAATTTTGCCTGTTGTGCTTCAACCTGCTGCAACTCAGTCAGGAAACCTGAGCAGTGAGTGAACACTGGGAATGCACACACACAGTCTGAAGCTCAAGTTTTCAGAACAAGTAAGAGAAGAAAACATCTTTAATATATGGCACTGGACATGATCACATCTATTATTAAATATCAAAGCATTATCTGATCCCTGTAACGTATAAAGATCAATTGGCTGGAGGAGGAAGACAGAATCATACAATCCTGGAATGGTTTGGGTTGGAAGGGACCTTAAAGATCACCAAGTTCCAACCCCTACCATGGGCAGGGACCCCCTCAACTAGAGATGGGGAGACATGTCAGCCACGTCAAGAGCTTGGGAAACAGGCACGGCAGAAAACACACCATGAGATACCACATACAGCTCCATGCACTGCACAGAATGCCTTCACTGCCAGTGAAAACAGAGCCCTCACAACTCTGGTGCTAATCAATCACTCAGATACACAGAGCTGAAGGAACTTCAAGTTGGATAAAGTTATGGAGAAGCTCCTGAAGCAATCAGGTAACCAAATCAGGAGCTGCCCTGTCTCACGCACCCTACACAAAGCAAAGTTCAGGACATTAAAGTCCTAAGAACCAGAGCATGAAAATAATGATTAATCTTGTAACTGCTGGAAGGTCAAGGAGAACAGACAGAAGACACCCAACATCAAAAAAATAACAGTAGCAGGGCAAAGAAAAGGAACTGTGTTTGTCTAAGCACCTGAATGATCCATCTGGAGCATTGTGACACCGGCCTTTAAAAGCCAGGTAACCTGCAGACCCCTTCAAGGTGTTTTCAAATGGCACAAGAAGCCCCTTTATACAAAATAAAATACTTCAAAAGGTGGCACGAAATAAAATATTCTCTCTTTTCCCTCCCCCAAAGCAGCCAAACTTCAAAGCTCAGCGAGCTCTTGCGTGCTCTGCACAGAAGCACAAGGCTTGCAGCAAGAGCCCCGTGCAGATGGCACCCGTAAGGAACAAGAGGTACTCCCACCAAACTGACAAAATAAAATTCACACCCGCTGCCGTCCTTTCCCCCCAATATCACACCATATGCTGCCGACAAGTTTTCCCCCTTCCTCAAAACAGATTTCACAAATTAATAACTTAAGGAGCAGGCTAACTGCCAATGAAATTAAATGCATCCAAATATATTAATATGCACAAATTATTGTTGATGAACTGGCACGGAGCTCGTCCAACAATCCACAACACACAAACCGTGCCACATGCTGTTTATGCATATTCCTGCTTTCAGTATATACTGTATCTACCTTCTGTCCACACAAACCCAACTCTGGAAGCAGATATGAAAGAGCAGAATGGAAGGTCAGAGTAAATATAATCCAAAAGTGATCCACAAAACAACAAAACTGAGATGGGGATGACTGGCCTTGTTGAAAATGCCACGCTCGCTGTGGTGACACCGAGTTAATCAGGTTAAAATACAGTGGTTGATCAAAGTTTCTTTTGGATTGTTGCCCAGAGAAGCTGTGGCTGCCCCATCCCTGGAAGTGTCCAAGGCCAGGTTGGATGGGCCTTGGAGCAACCTGGACGAGTGGAAGGTGTCCCTGCCCATGGCAGGGGTTGCAATGAGATGAGCTTTAAGGTCCCTTCCAAACCAAACCAAACCAATCCACGAGTGTGTGATTTTTTAATAAAAGAAAACAAACCTTCTCATGCTAAGGACGCATCTCTGTCTGCAGCAAGACAACAGGCACGTGTCAAACTATAACCAGCGCAGCCACAAAGGCTAATTCTGAACTTCCTTATCTGGCTCTTGATTTAGAGATTATGAAAGTAACTTTGCACTGGACAACGAAAATACCCTCTCCAAGAAAGGCTCTGTGTTTTGCAGGATCCCCACGTGACATGGACAAAAAGAGCAACATCCTATAGCTTGGCATGGTGTGGTCAAGAGAAAAGGTGACAGAGCTGCCCAGCTCAGGGTTTGCTGCTGAAGGAGGGCAAGGTCTGCATTTTGTTCCAGCACACACAGGAAGCCGAGCACTTTTAGCACCTCTGCTTTCCTGTGAGCACCCACTGCTGGGATTATTTTTTACGTCAGTTATGCACTAATTTAAAGAAATGCCCTGATACATTTGCTTTGGTTTGGAACAACCAAATTCCAAATAAGGTATCTTGCTCAGAATCAAATTCTGGCTATTGCTGTTGGGTTTTCCTCAATAAAAAAACCTCCCACTTCCATAAAAACCTGCTCAAGCAGAAGCTGACAAAGTCACTGACACCAAGTGCATTTCCATTAAAAGGCCACTTTTCTCACTGCATACTGAAGTTATATAATGACTTAGTGAAGAAAGCACAGCACAGGAAAAAAACTACCACTGGAGAGAGAGGTAAATCAAATAATTGAGTCAGCAAACATTTCACACATGAACTCAGCAGCTATGAGGGAAAAGGGGCTTTTTTTGGGTGCTTTTATCCAACTGGATCCAAGTGACGAAATTTCACCTGAAGAAGTGCAGAACACAATTTAGCAGTCAAATTGAAACACTGTCTTTAAACTAAAAAAACATGTGTCTGGTTCAGTAACAACCATGGATCCACTTCTAAGAAGTCCAGAGGAGGAAAATCAGGTTTGAATTAGAAGTTTGGAACGTGATCCAAGCCCTGGATCAAGAACCTCGTCCTCTAAGGAATTTCACATTGTGCAAACTCACACAGCGTATCTTCCTCTGCCTCCAATCCCCAGGAGCCACCTACAGTTACAGAACTAAAGTATTTTCTTTGCAAGGAATAGGAATGGCAAATTTCCAAGATAACAGAAAAATTCAACTGCAATCTGCTTATTTCATATACAACTGGTTTTAACTTCATACAGTCTGCAGGGGTTTTAGCTGAGGTAAATATCCCTGGAGATTGGAATTCCAGCTTCACAAACTTTGATGCTTATGTCAACATTTCTTCATCTGCAGTATTTTCATATTACTGCAGCTACACACACAGGCCTATATTTTGGTCTCTCTCTTTGGTCTTATTTCCCCACTAATAAAACATGCAAAACAAACTTTACAGTCAAAAAATTTTATTTTTTTTTAAGAATTCTAAACTTGTATGAAAACCCACTCTTCCTCAGACAGCAAATACACCCAAAGGTTCTACTCAGTTTGCTATTCTATTTTAAGCTAAATTTATTCCACACAAACTAAACCATCAAGCAGACCCTGAACCCAAGAATCTCCTCCAGAACAAATATCACTGCAAAAAGCAGTTTCCAGTGCCAACCTATCACCAATCTCAAGCTTCCAGGTAACTTCTCCTCAAAATTGCTTTGGTATTTTGTTATTTTTTACTGGAATCAAGGCAAAGGATTTATTCTGTACATAGATGCTGAAAAAGAACAACCCCACAATCCCAAAGCATCATATTTGTAAGAGCTGCTAAGAGCAGTCCTGATCTACGCAAGTTACTCTGGTGGTTTCTCCAACTATTCAGATGGTACTGCAAGAAGATCAACCCTAAAATGCCATGAGGCCTAACCAGGGCTAGAAGTAGCCATGATTTCCTTGAAGATGTAATTTTATTTTCCAAGCTATCCCACTACTAATGCCTGATACCCCCTGGAGAAAAGCTGTTAACAGGTTTATCCTTCAACTTGTTTGGGCATTTTAACTTGACAGCAGGACTAAAACCCTTGGGGGAGAAGTTCTTTGTCAAGGGAATCTGAATCCTGCTTTCACTAATCTTTACAAGCTGAAATACATGCCCTGCAAGTTTCAGCTGCTGAAAGAATTTACCTTCTTCCCATGGGATGCTAACAGCCTGAAAAGTTTGGTTTGTGTTTAAGATTGACTTTCTGGCTTTCTCTAATTTTAATCCTTACAGCTTTGGGTACGTGTCAGAACCTTTGTCGGGCGCAGTGACACGGGAGAATGGAGCTCTTGCAAAACCACCAAAATAAAAAAGCACCACATTTTCTGCCAAATTCAGGAACTGAGCAGACTCTGCAACCAGCCTGAGTGCCGAGGAGAGGCTGGGACCACACGGCTGGAACCAAAGGGAAGCAAACGAAAGGGCGAAGAGAAAATCCATCCTGTCGTCTGCTGATGGAAGGAAGCCTGTCCCAGCTGCAGCAGGGATTAGAGAGCAGTGCAGTGCCAGTGCCTTTGCTTGAAGAGCAGCGTCAAGGTGGGAAGATGAGAGAGTGAAACACGATAAATTCTCACTGCTCTCAACAAAAGTGCTTTTTAGAGTTTGGCTCTCAACGATCATTAGAGCATGGCCCTGCAAAACCATTGCCATGGAATGAAAACATCAACAGGACAACTCAGACACTGAGTGACATCAGCTCATGTTCTTTCTGAAAGGGGGCCTAAAATTCAAACAGATATTGAGATAATAAGAGCAGAACACCACCCCTTGTTCCTCAGTGGAGCTAGCCTGGGGTCAGGCATTCTCAGGAAGTGCTGTTAATCAGTAAACTCTTCAGATGGGAAGGTAACCTGAGTGACTTTTCTCTAACAAAAGTTTCTACAACAAAAGTTTGCTTTTTGCAGGGACTTCACTGATAACTGGGTTGTCCCCAGTCCTACTCAGGAGCAATTAAATCACAGATAACTCAATCAAGTGCTGTGGAGATAAACCACACACAATGACATTATTGCAGCAATGCAAGTTGCTTCCTGGCACCAGCCTTGGAAAACCAGGTGACAAACTCTCAGGCAGCCAACACACAAAAAGGCAACTGAAAGATTCAACCTGGAATTTCTTCTCAAAAAGCCTTTTGCAGAAGAAACCTTTATACTTTATACTGACAAAGAGCTAAGCTTAGAATGTCCAAGACTTTCTGAAAGTAAATTTCTACAAAACTCCACAACTAAATCACGGTTTATGTTTTAGATTTCTTAAAATATTCAGGCTCTTCTAATTTTTCTTAGAATTCCCTGGGAGCTTTGGGAGGAAAAGGCTTTTTAAATTTATTTTTATGATCAATTTTAGACCTAGGAAAAATATTATACAACTCAGCCCAATGGTCAGAGCTCATGACAAGGTAAAACAGGAACAGAAGGATCTCCCTGAATAAAGGCTATAATTTTTTGATTTTACTATTTCAACCTTTCAGGAAACATTTTTCCAACCAGACAACCATTCTAATTATGAAGGTACATACAAAATAGTCACAGAAGAAACATTCACCTGAAGTAGTCTTAAAGGTGGTTCTCTTTTCCTTTGTCACACAGCAGTCTAAAAGAATTCAAGAATCAAAGAGATTTCTATTCAAGGTGCACTTCATGCAGCCATGACTTCAAATATTCAAGTATTACTGCTTACAAATCAATAATTTAAATTTAAAGCTACAGCCAAAAGTATGGTGCTGTACCAAGCCATATTTTTCACTCCACTTTTCCACTTGAGCTACCTGAGGTACCATTCAAGTAGAAAAAGTACACCCAAAAGCTGGTACACTCACAAAAACACCCAAGTACTAATGCAGCCTTCAACACCTCCAAGTTCGAAAAGCAAAAACGCTCCTGGGTACCTTGTCTAGAGAACCAGAAATATTTTCCAGGCCACTGTTCCTCTTCCCTTGCCACCTTTACACGGGAGTTCTGCTGCAATATTTATTCCACTCATGCTGCTCTCTGTCCCACCAGGCTGCTCAGCGTTGCAGCTGCAAAACCCACCTGCTACTCCCAGGCAGTTCTGGCTCTGCCACCTCTCCCCACCCCGTCACTCCTCCTGAAGAGGATTTGCTCAGTCTCCTGGAAAGGCTGTCCCCCCCTCACTCTGCCTTTTTGCAACACTGCAAATGGGAATCCCAGGTGGCCCCTGCTAATTACCCACGTGCATTGGGAGGCTAATTCTTCCTATTGTTAATATACCCATCTTTAGCCACAAAGTCACTTCATATGCTAATCAGAGACCAGCTGATCCCAAGCTAATACTTGATGTACTCAGGAGAACAGATCTGCTGGGGGTATTAAAGACAGCAGAGCAAGATGAGCTTGGAAAATAGTTCCCCAAAGATATTGTATCACTTCTGGTTCAACCCTGTAACAAAGGATTTGCTTGTGAATTTGGAGCTTGGTCGCTTCCCTCCCTTGCTGAGGGCAGCCACTTGTCAGGCAGGAGGAGACTGAAGAAATTAGATTTTTCTTTTACACTGTTAGATTGTAGGTTAACAATTGTTAAGCCTTATCTAATTTTTCCATATAAAAGCACTGGTGTTTATGGGATGCTTGAAACATCAGCTTCAATCCAAAATTAGGATGAGCATTTCTACGGATAGAAATTCTCTATGAATCGAATAGTCTAGGGCAGGATTCAGTTCTGCTGCTGAGAGGAAGATAAAATAACTTAGGAAATCTCTACTTCCCCCACAGTTTGCCATCCCTTCAGCTTACTCTGGTTCACCTGAAAACAGCTGAGGTAGCACAATGAAAAAAATCAGCATGGTAATGTCTGGGGTAGAACAAGGTCTGAGAATGTCTTGGGCTGGCATTGCTACCACAGAGCATATTTATGGTCAGAGCATACCCTCCCTACACTCTTCTTGAGTGCCTTGAAATACAGAAGCTCCATAAAATTTCCAGTCTGTTGGGACATCAGAACATGAAATGTCCCACATAAAATCCACACTGCAAGGATTTTTTATCGTGGCCTTTTGCCTGTAGGACAGCTCCACGTTTCCACTTGGTTAACAGTGTGTTCCAAGTCACTTTGAAGATGCTTACAAGCAACATTGGGAGTAGCCCTTTATATCCCAAAAGGTAGGAATCAGCACAGTTTCCACAGCCTGCAGCAGTGCCTGGTGTGAGTTTTGATTTCAAGAGCAATTTACTCAATGGTAAAATAGTGATCCACGGGAAGTTACCTGTGCTATCTTTTTACCAGCTGGAAAAAGCTCCTAGAGATGGAAAAGCATCTATGAGATGAAAACACGTGGCATTTTAAAAGAGAACCAAGCAAAATTTATGGGTATCTGTTAAGTTTCTTGTTTGGGGTTTCATTTTTTTTGAGGATATGAACAAGAAGTTCCTTCTTCAATGGGTTTCAAATTGTCCCTTAAGTAGAAAAATCGTAAGATATTCATCTTATGTCTGAGTATTCTTCAGTTTTAATTCATGGTGCTGATGAAAGACAAAGGATCCTGCAGCTGTATAAAGGTTCAAGCAGCTCAAAAAGCAGCAGACACATCCAGATGTTTAAGAAGCACTGTGAGACTGCTACAAAACTGGGATAAAAAGATTCCATTTGTGTACAGAGAATATTCAGCTGCAGAGTAAAACATCCACCTAAATGAGTGTCATGCAAGTAACAGAGATGTAACAGGTAACCACAACAAAACACATTTCACCACCTAAGCATGCTCTAAATATGAATATCATCACATTTAATGTATTTTTTTTTAATATTAGGGCTCAAAATCATATGCAAGTCCTTCCCATGCAAGTTATGTACATCCTCTCAAGGCCACACCCATCCAGGTTTCAGAGCACTGTCCTGCATATTTTGGTTGTAACACTGATACACTTGTCTGACACAAATGCTGGAACGGGTGTTGGCACAAAAACCATTCCAGGTCATCACAGAGCGGTGAAAGATTCCACCTCCCAAGTGACACCCGTGGATCTCTGGGGGTAGGACAGAAAGCCACAGACACCCCCAGCCTTCCTCTAAAAACAGCTTTGCAAAGAGCATTTTGCACATAAAAGACGGCTGGTTATGTTTTAACAGACTCTTGTGTAAACAGAAGTGCTCAACAGATGTGCAGAGATGGTTATCAACATCATCTTCATTTTCAGAACCAATAAAACTGGACACGATGACTGTGCTCTGAGCCATTTACCCACCTCTGAAGATAAACTGGATTCACTAACATCTGCTGTGGGATTGAGAAAAACTTGATGTCAAAAGAATGGAGTATTAGAAAAAGTAAGAAATGAGAACGTCCAGCTAATTGCAGCATTTCAGTCTGCAAATAGGGCTCTTCACTGATCTGAAACTGCAAACAGACAAGTCAACGTGAGGGAAGGGAAGGTAAAAAGGCTCTGAAGCAGATTTATATTTAGCAGCGTGTTAGATGGAGAGAAAAGGCTCAAGGACAATGGCAGGTCTTTTCTTCCTTCAGCTAAACCCCCGATGCATTTTTGTGAAAGAAAGCAAGTCTTCTGCTTTTAACTGCAGCCCAAAACTGCATTATGTCTCCTGAGTGTTTTGATTTTTAATTTTTTTCCCCCCCCCCTCTTTCTAAATCTCAGCACACAGGCAGCTCCAGGGCTCAGTAGGAGAAATTCTTAAAAGCAGGCCTGCAAAAGTGAAGAGATCAGTCGTTCCCTCGTCCCCGTGTTCCGGGAGCTCCCCCGCCCAGGCAGCCTTGGATGAGATTTCACGCCACCAGACACGGCCCTTTTTTTTTTAAAAACAGGCTGAAAAATTTAAAATCCTCTCAGAGCAGGCAGAGCATTCCTTCAGACTGGAAAGAGAAACACAGAAATGTGCTTCAATTCTTCACAAAGGTCACGTTAACCTTCAAAATTCTATCGAACTTCTTCTCCCCCTGCGCAGTTCTATTATCTTTAGTAATTTGTGACATTCTTTACAGAACACACTGGGGTTTCACAAAACACAAGATCCCAGTGTGAACGTGATGCAAGCAGTCTTTGCCTCGTCATTTTTTCCTAGGCTACTTGAAGTTTTCAAAGTCCAGATGTTTTTCCAGCTGTGGCCCCTGTCCCACTACTGCAAATGCATAGGGTCCCTTCTTCAGAATTACTATTTTGGACACATTTTCAACTTACTCTGTGCTTCTCAGTCCATTCTTTCCAAATAAATATACCCATACTTTGGATTTAATAAACTTACTGTATTAGAAACATAACATTAAAAAGTTTTAGCAGGTATGTTCAGTGTATTTTGACAAATGCAAATGTGCTGAAAAGTGTGATGTGTTTTCATAAAACAATACTTAGCTTTAAAATTGGGGAAAAATTTTTAAACAGTTTCCTATTTCCAATGTCTATAGAGTCACACGTCCAACCCTGTGCCATTAACAACCTTGTACCATTAACCATTATCTCCAGCCTTCACCATTAAAATGTCACTGTGCATTTAACAGTATTGAAAAATGCCAGTTAATCTTATTTCGAGCTTGTCATAAAGCTTATTTTAACCCCCTATTTCTCCAACCTAAAGGCAGCAGGGAAAAAAACAGGAAAACTGTTAATTTTCCATCGCCTTTACCCAAATACTCTCCAGCCATAAGCCCATACACCCACATTTCAGAGAGTTCTTTGCTCCAGAGAACTGAATGTCAAACCTTTGAGATGCAACTCAAACCTGCCGTTCGACACACACTGGAGAACAAATCACTTCTCAGAGTCCACATGAAATGGAGGAAATCCTGTTCAGAGTTTAGAACACGAAGCAGGAAGACACCTGTGCTGCTTCTGTCTGCTAAAACCAGATTTACCAACAGGCTGCTATGGTTAAGGATACATCACCCACAGGATTTGCCCTTCGTATCCCTGCACAGGGTCTCTGGTGAAAGCTGAGCTGAGGTAAAATCAGTCATTTCTCTTCACAAGCACAGTGTAAAAAGAAAAAAAGATTAAGTTTTGTAGCTGTTATCATCACCAGTACCTGATGTGACAGAGAAGATATCCTTCCACAGCATGGAAAAGGTAGTATAAAATGAACTGATTTCGTTATCCTAAAGCTTACAGAAATCCACTACAATTAGGTCAGGGTAAAAAGATTTATGGAAAAACAGCAGAGAATTTTGAGCACACGAGTGACTGAGAATTTGGCTTTGGAAAAGATGTCTGGAACTCACCTATGGTGCAGTTTGTGGTTATTTTTCTCCGCTTGGGGTTGTGTCGTAGCAATTCTAACTCTCGCTTGGTCGGCTCCCATGTTGAATACTTCTCTCCAATGCCTAAGCAGAAGAGAAGAAAATTTCAGGGAGCTGTTTAGTAAAAGGATTAAAAACTCTGTTCAAAGTGCTGTCCATTAGGTTAGATTCAACCTATGCCCAACCAAAGGAAGCTCATTGCTTTCTATCCCTCCTCCCAAAAATATGGTTCAGAAAGGTATCACCTGTTTTCCAACAAGTATGAAGGAAGAAAAAGAAAAGCACTTCTTTACTTATAAAGAATAGGTAGGTTAAAAAACTTTCCATTATTGGATTACAATCCTCCTTCCAGTTAAAAAGAAATTCCAGCACAAGAACAAACTTGCTGTT
>JAYRBT010000033.1:13407214-13472313 GCA_036023395.1 Myiotriccus ornatus | reverse complement strand
AAAAAACTTTCCATTATTGGATTACAATCCTCCTTCCAGTTAAAAAGAAATTCCAGCACAAGAACAAACTTGCTGTTACTCAAAAATACGTTTCTTTGTGCTCAGAGGAGGCCAAATGACAGAACCACCATATGATTTTAGAAGATACAGGATAACCAGGAAATCTCATCACCAAACTCTGACAAGTTATTACATAAATCTAAGCTGACCCAACTTAATGGACAGGTGCAGGCTTTATCTTTACAGAACAGCAGAATTTATTTCAATATACTAAACAGTGACTACATGTGTTAGGATACACCATTAGAGTGTGACTTCTCCTTATACCACTAATGTAAGACTGCACATTATCAAGTTTTAATTCTTGACATTTGCATATTGCATTTCCTAAAAAGACAATTAGTAGTAGGTTTAACCACCCCCCTCCCTCCACCAACCAGCCCAAACTCTCCAAATATTAAACTACTCTTTCTCATGAACTGCAGATAAAAATCTGTCATTATTCTCTTTAAACACCAACACTGTATTTGCAATACATTGTTTTTGTTCAAAGGAAAGTGCAGTAGAAATGAGTCAGGTAAGAAGCAGGGACAGTAGATTTGAAATAAGCACAGAGTTGTGTTCAGTGTAAACCTGACACAAGAAAAACACAACAGTGAAGACTCACGTGCTGACCAGCCAAGTACTGCTGCAGCATTTTATGTAGCACAGAAATTACTATGCAAGGTCAATTATTCTGAGTTACAAAGGCATCTTGGCATTAAAAATAAAGAATAATGAGATGACAAGCAATCTATTCTAAAGCTGAGGATTAAAGTCAATTAAGAGTTATTTTTCACAGAGTGCATTGAGCAGAAGCAGCGCTGTGCTACAGAAAATAAATTATAAATCATATATATGAAAAGAAGGAGAGTAGAAAAATATAGCTGGAGGCTTACACATTCTGCATAATATACATTAAATTTTAATAGCTCTTTGATCTTCATTTTCAGAAATTGCTATGCTTGTCAGAAGCTACCCTCCCAAAAATGTTCAATTCATAGTCACTACTGACCCTCCAGGTTCTACTAAGAGAAGGTCTCAGTTTTATATTCTCAAGGACTAGAGAATTCTTATTTACACAAATGCACCCGTCTCTCACTTCATTTGGTTCAACAATAGATTATTCAAGGAGCATTAGGGAGAATACCAGAACCATCCAGTCCCTTTCCTTTATCCAAGGTTCAGCATCAAAGCTACACACCAGGAAAGCAGAAAAGGCAGGGAATGACTGGGAGACTGATGAGGTACCAGAGCCGAACGCTTTGAACACACCGCAGGTTTGCAGAGGACACGCACGGGAGACGCACACATGGACAGTCCCCACAGGACAGAGCAGGGGCTTCCAGCAGGTTTGGTACTGCGTGTTCCTCAGGGAGCAGATTGATAATGCTCCCTCAGGAATTTATGGAAATAACTTTCAACCCCGTGTTGGTACCAGCAAGCTGCACTGGGCAGCTGTAAACTCTTGGGTTTGGGGTCGCTGGAGTTAAAATGGGGCCAAACACAATGAGGATCGTGTGATGCTGCAATGAACTCTCGTAACAAAACCCCTTGGATGTGTATAAATCCTGGTTTGAATCAAACATAACGAAATTCATACCTGGAAACACATGTGAGCTCAACTTTAGCCATGCAATAGGTCCACATATGTCAGCAGGACTGTTCTTATATATTTATATATATATCTATATATAATTATATAGCTCAAATGGTTATAGAGGATGGGGACCAAAGCATCTCCCAAGAGCAACTCTTAAGTGAGGTTAAACGTGACACACTGGATTACTCTGAAGGGTTCTGGGTGAATCAAGAATTGTTCATTTAAAAAGAAATGAAAGCAAACAGAAAACCATATACAGTTAATGGCACAGAGCAAACCAGAGAGAAAACATTCTTGCAGAAGCCCTTTCATTTGAAAAAAAGCACAAGTTAAGGCAGACACAAAAATTAAAAAGTGTTTTCTTCCAGCTATATAATTTAACAGGAATACTGAGGTTTTATGACTCTTGAAATTTTGGGAAAAAAACACAGAACCATTTATTAGGAATGGTTTGATGCTTAAAAACTAAAAACAACCAAAACACAAAGAAGGAAAAAGGTTTAATAAAAGGTTTCATAACACTCACAAGCATGCCAAAAACTCCAACATAAACTACCTTAAACAAAGATTTGCAAACCATGCACAGGTCACTATTTACAATTAAAGAAAAACAGCATTAGAGAAGTGAAAATTAGTAATTTTTAGGATGATGCTATAAAATAGCCAGAGATTAAAGTAAGCATGTGAAATCTTCATCTAAGGAATTATTATGTGAAATACTCAAATTGGCATTTCTCAGAGACTTCATCAGGGACATAGGGATGAGTGAAGGAAAAGGCAGTAAAGGTTCAGGTTTATAGAAGTCACAATTTTTGCAAGTAACCATCGTTTACTTTGTTAAACTTCAGCAAATTCTGCTTTTTCCCCTCTCAAAAATCCAAACATTAACGAGAACGAAGGGCTCTGTGTATTCTCACCTCCCTCATTATTAAAGAACATTCAATACCAGAGGAAAAATAATGGCCAAGTTGCCACTTGTTCAGAGTTACATCGTGTAACCCTGAACTACAGGTGGACATGTGAACTCATCACGCTGGGAGTTAATACTACAAGAGTATGGAATGAATCTCAGGATTATCTGGGGGTTTTCTTAAAGGTTTTTTTTTTCTCCAGGCATCATGTTGTTATGTGAGCATCTATTAAAGTATAAACTAGCAGCCTTCAAGCACTGTGGATAGAAATTTGAAAATGTACTGGATTTACACTTCAGTTTTTAAGCCAATCTCAGTTTTTGCAGACTGGATTCACTTCTGGAGTTCTTTAAGTTGGCAACAAGCTCTGAGGTAAATTAACTGTGTGGTAGAAACACAAACCCAAGACACTGAGTTTGGGGTTTGTACTCATCTTGACACTCAATCTGGAGAGAGAAGGGTTTCCATCCCTCTTCATATCTTTCAGATAACATGAGGGAGGGAGGGGGGGAATGGGTAGAAGCAATGGAGAAAGACAGAAAAAAACAAGGCATAATTCTCCATTAGCTCTCCCACATGTCTCCCTGTCTCATTCCCTACATAAATTTGTGAGGAACACAAAACAGAAGAACCTTTGCTATGACTTTAAAGAAAAAATGTCTATACTGCATACTCTGGTTAAAGTGGTGTTGTCTATTCCTTCACTGGTCACTAGAGATTTGTTCTGCAGGGCCAGAAGATGCCATGTGCACATTTAGATATATTTACACATATTTTTATACATACAAACATAGATATATGTATGTATATATGGAAACATGCCATTCATTAGTCAGTTAACCAGCACAGAGAAGGTTTCCTGCCTGGCAGTTCCTCTTGGTGATTTTTTAACCTCCTCTGCACAACTCTGCTGTCCAAGCTGACCAGATGAACAACCTTGTAGCTCCAACTACCCAGGAATTTAAGCTACAGGATGATGGCCTGTAGGACACAGGACACACTGACTGCATCTCAGCCCAGAAGACACAAACATATTAATTGCTAAGGACAACATAACTAAAAAATTAAGTCTTTACATTTGCATATTTAAAAGCAAGGAAGTGGTGGGGTTTCCTCTTCTACAGCATCATGAGGATGTGTTATGTTGCTGCAGCTGATTAATTTTCTGCCCCAAACAACAGTTTGAAGGATTGGAAGGAGTTTCCAGAAGAGATGCTGAGTTTAGAAACTTGTTTCCACTTTGTCTTGCTCTGAAAACTATTGCTTTGTGCTAAAGCATTTTCAGGTGTTATTTCCTTGTTCTAGGACCCAGTGGCAGTCTTACTATTCTCCTTTCCTCTGGCTCAGGTCCCTCAAGGCAGGGAACAAGCAGGGTAGACTGGGCCCTGCAGCAGGAAGCAAGGTAAGGCAGCGATCTTTCGAGACGCCATCAGAAAAGCTCCCGTTAATACGATGTTGGCTGCTATTTTTAAAACTGGAAATGAGGTTAAGAATGGTTTGAAGTCATGTCAGCCCTGACTAAGGCTGTCACATTGAAACAGGATGCCATGGATTCCGTAGGAGACATCACCAGACAGAAGTCATCTGTCTTCAAATACAGACTTTCCCACTTTAAGAAAACATCCCCCCAGAGGCCACTGGCAATGGAAGATGACAAGCTTTTAGAAGTGATGCTTACAAACTACTCAGTCTAGAATAAATGATACTCCCTTTCCAAACAAACAAACACAACAAAAAAAGGAGAAAAGGTTTGTTCTGTAGCAGTTCTACCAAGGAAAGGGCACACAAAATCAAGTCCGCTGCAATTATTCAATCACTGGAACATATCCAAACAAGAGGGAAATGATTTGCACGATAAAAGTGGCATTTTTAACTGTGATTCATGTCTAAAATGGCAGGATAATCAGCAAAGGGACGCTGGTTAGTGAGGTGCGTCGCCAGCCCACGCCTCTTACCTGTCATTGTACACTGGTAGTGAGAAACCACTGTTGGGGTGAAGGCTAAAAAAGAAAAAATTAGGGAAAGCAAACTGAATAAAACAAATGTGTGTACATATATTTGTGTGTAAATACTTCTACATAGATACTGTGCGTGTACCATGAAAGCACAGGTGTGTAAGTAAAGCTGGCACGTTCTATTAAAAAAAATAAAAAATAAATTAAAAAATCACACACAAGGGTGGCATTTCACGTGAGGGGAACAGATTTATTGCCTGTATCACATAAATAAGCCTAAAAGAGCAGACTGTTACATTTGCTACCTAATACAGATCTGACTCTTTGATTTTATGCAAATTTTGCAGGATTAATGGTAGATTTTTTATTTTTTTTAATTTGCAATTAAAAATAAAGCTATTTTTGCTACAATTAGGTGTGGTGCACACGTTAAACCCACAGTCTGACTCCTGGAAAGTAACATCTAACATCTCCTTCCCACGGCCTGCACTACTATCTCTAAAGAGCTCTTTCTTCCCCTTACTGTTTGTTTGGGGTTTTTTTGTTTGTATTTTTTTGCCACTGACAAATGGGAGGGACAGGTATGATTAAAAAAAACCACAGAAACAAGAAATTCAGGCAGGAAAACCAAACCTTGTAATTTCCAAGCTTTTCGTTGTTCTTCTTTGGCAATTTGTTCCATGTCTTTGTCGTATATGTAATCTTGACACATAAAGCAGTATATACCCCCATACAAAAGGTCTATGGCTGCAAAACAGAAGGGAAGTTGGGGGAAGGAGGGAAAAAAAGATGTGAGTTCATAAACCAGAAGGCATTTTAAAGCAGGCTTCCAAGTCAGGCATTCTTTCTTCTAAGCAGGCCACAAAAAAGAGAAAAATCTGTAGCTTAGAATCTGGAAAGGGGGGGGTGGAGAGGAAAAATAAAAAAAAAAAGGAGAGAAAACCCCAGAAATGTTCCCAGTTTTGTTCTGAGTTATTCAGTTGCTTGTGGCACAGCAAGGAAACTGTGCAGGACAACAGAGCATCATCTGCCTTCAAGTTGTTTGTAATTCACAATTTACCTTTCAAACACGTAAGTAACCAAGAGCCACCAGGACAGTGACTGGACCACAACACACACAGAACTAGCAATGGAAGATTTCCTAAAACTTCAGTAAATTCTCTTTAAAGATATTAAAATAACTACAAAGCAACTATTTAAAATCCAAATGAAGGCTCAAACACAAGAGAGTCACTGAAAACTCAAAGACACTTGTCCAGGGGAATGGTTTTCCAGAATAGTTCATTCCACAGGTTACTTCTGTCTCAAATTTCACGTTTCACCCACCCTTTTAGAATGGACAAGTGAACAATGGCCAATGTTAAAAATACTTTCCTTACACCACCCTAAACAAAAGAAAGCTAAGAAACAAAATAAATCACCTAACTGAGAAATGTCATTTTGCTCCAATATATCATGGAAGAAATAAGTGCAAACCAATCACAGCAAAATGCTGATTTTCAATAGATAGATATGGGAAAAAGCCACAATTTAAAAATAAAAAAAAAAATCAGTGGGCACTAACAAATCCTTAGCCAGCTACTAAAATACAATCTGGACCAGCAAACAGCTGAGAAACACATCACCATTCTCCCCCAGGTGTACAGGCTCCATTTATTTTGCTTCCAAATTCCTCTTTTTCCCAGATAAACAGCATTATTAAAATAATCTCACTACAGTGGAAACTTCTTTTAAACACAGGAAACCATTACCACATCAGGTGGCCTGCAAGAAACAGCACTGAACTGCTCTGAAGTGCCAAATAAGCCAAGCCACATTCCAAGCAGCAGGAATTCTGCCGGGGATCCCAGCAGGAAAACACAGGTGAGGTCCCTGTGCTGGCCTGCTGATGGGACAGTGCTCGTGGTGAGGTTTCTTGCTAAAGTTCCTTTCTAACCCCATCTCCTCCATCCTTCACAGCCTCCACCCCCTCACAACCTGCTACCCCCCTCTCTCCTTTACTCCTGTGCAACCTTTTTTTTCCCTCCTTCTCTTTCAAAATCACTGTTTCAACGATTATGTCAAATTGCTCGTTAATTCTCCTATTATGCAATAAATAACAATGACTTTAAACAGGTTTTTCACCTTGCTTATGTGCTTCATTCTTTTGTTTTGCCTGTTTGGACCGCACTCATTTTATGGAAGAGGATAAAACCGTTTGCAATATCTCATGTAAAGTCAAAAAACCCAGAACTTTCATTATCTTGTGTAATGCTGCAACACCAGAATTTTCACCCTGATACCCAGAGGACTTAATATTAACTCCTTTAGCAGAATATCCCAAAAGGAGACAACACTGAGCTGTGGTGGAGATCAGTAAAAAAACCACTATGCCACTGAGGGGGTGATGGATCACAAGCAGCAGAGTATTAACAGTTCTGCAACATTTACTCCATTATCTATTGCATTACCTGTTCTGCACAGTGTTCTACAAAAAACCTGCTGAAAACTCCGAAGTATTGATCTCAAAACACAAAATCCGATTTTTTTTTTTAAGAGATCCAACAAACAGCTCCCTCCCCTCCAAATAATAGAACAGGGCTGGCAGAATAGTAAATAAATAGGCTGTGAGCACTGATAGTTTCAACCAGAACACACGGGCATGGCTGTGCTCCCAGGATTCCTTTTCCTTTTCATTCTGGATTTACAAGCAGGAGCGATGAAGTAGAGATGTCAAGACCAAAACCAACAAGAGACCACCTTCCACAAACCACTTGTTCAGAGCAGGAGGAATTTCTGGTGTAAAGAATCACGAAGTTTAACAGAAACACCGGCGCAGTAAAAGCCGGAATTGTCCAGCGCCTGATTAAGGGCTCTTGAGGAAATATCCTCTCTCCAGCACACTTATGGGAACAATACAGTTGTATATATGCCAACACTTGGAATTCTTTTTAATGACTGCAGTGGGGTTTGGACAAATTACCTCAAGCAGCGGTGACAAGGCGGCCACACAGGCCTGGTCACAGCACGAAGGAAGGGCGGGAGTTTCTCATGAAAGCCAGAAAGTGGTTGCTCAGGAAAAAGAGTCCACTAGGAAAGTTTGCAAGTTAATTGTTTCAGACCAGGATAATTTGATTTCTTTTTCCCTTGAAATGCACTTCGACTTTCTTATTCTGGTCATCTTGAGGTGAAGAAGAACGGAGGAGCCATTGAAGGGACTGTCGTACTGACAGAAATTCTTCCAAGGGGGGCAATTCTTCTGCACAGTTACACCACACCCAAAGGACAAAAACCCATATAAAGCATCACCCCTCAAAGGATTGGGGGATCTCACTGTTAGAAACAGGCTAAAACTTGTGGGTTTTTTTTTTTAACTACATTGCCGTGAAATTCCAAGGCTCCTCCAAAAAGGCTGCTGCTCCTACTTTCCAGGATCTGCTCTCCCTAACACTACCACCACCCTTCTGTCAGGAAGGTACAGGGGGATGAAATCAGTGACCTTCAGTTTAGGCTTAATAAACATACAGGATTGATTACCCTGGAAAAATAAAATATACATTCAGTAGAAATATACTATTTTCTCTCACAGGGAGGAACCAAAATAAACCTGAAAGAATCACAGTGTCATTTTATTAAATTTGATCAATCTAGATTCCTGTTTCAGGAATTCAAAATACCTACGTGGGGATCACAGGCAAAGCAATTTAAGAATGAGAAGACCTCTTGGAATGTAACGTTCTTCTTTGCTTTTACACCTTCTATGCTGAAAACAGGTTGTCCTTCCTTTAAAGTCCAATCTCCTCCTACCTCTTCACATACAAAATTCTAAGCAACTGCAACACAAGAGAGGAATGAAAATGTATTTCATTTTTCATTTAAAAACAAGGCTATCAGCCTGAAGAAACAAGGAGGCATCACAGATGATCATGCAGGAATGAGAGCAACTTCCTCTACTGGTGCAGGTGACAGTAAGTTTTGAAAGACAACACCTCAGGGGTGAAAGTTTAAATCTGGCAGCAAAAGGTCTTTAAACTCTCCATCTGGGAGCCAAATATTTTATTTAAGTCCAACTGATTCATTTTGCCAAATAATGTCCAAATAATGTCCTTCTAAAAATGTTAAGAGACCAGAGATAATGGGAGCATAACACATCTCATCCAGGTAAAAAATCTTGGATGTTCAGGTGAAGAGAACTGATTTTCATCAGCTGGAAATGCGATACTTCACTCCAATGCATGGCAGCACTCCATCAGATACAAGGTATTTGTGAATCATGTTTTGGTATCATCTCTCTTGGAGCACTGGTTGCACTCAGTAGAACAAAATATCCAGCAGCAACCTGGAATTCAGGTCAGTTTTTACCTGTATTGAAATTAATTCCACTGTGGATTTCTGTGATTCAGTCTTGGCATATTATCAACCTCAAATCAACACACTCTTGTGTTCTGTGCAAGTCACCTATATTTTGTTCAGCTTCTGTAACAAAGGAGGCTAAATTAGTAATTCTTTGAGACTATTCTAAGCCAACATCCTAAACTAATTCATGCTCTCTGATTTCTCACCTTAAGTGTTAATCATTAAATCCATTCCAGATAATTGGCTCATGTTCCCAAGAAGTGATCTGCTAAACTTCAGCCAGCTCTCCACTGGTTCTTGTATCTGATCTATCAGCACAAAGCAGGCATCCGATTGCCTTCCTCAGGCCTTCCTGGCACCTGGAATCTCCATCCCAGGTCGCAATTCCTTAACTGATAAGAAGGGAGGAAAAGGGATGGAAGAGGGGCTAATCCTGCTAAGTGGTGATCCAACCGCTGAGAACTGCAGGTATTTACTGTCAGGGAGGGGAAAAAATAATCAAACAAAGACAACCCCCAAGCTTCCTTTTGTTGCCAAAAATTCAGCCTCACATACCCAATCTTTTAATACACATTAAAAATTATGGCCACAGCTGAGCATTATCGTTCCCTCTCACATTCAGTATTTAAGATAAAGGGTATTTTCTCCTAATACTCGAGATAAAACCATTCCATTCTGTAAGTACTTCACCTAAGGGTTCTTGTGGGTTGTGCCTCTGCAGTCTCCAAGATGCCTACTGGCCCCATATGGATCTAGAATTTTAATGTTTAAACTTGATTTGCCTGCAATCCAAACATGGCAAGCACCCAACACTACCCTGCAAAGCACTTGAAAGAAGGAGCCAAATGGGCAGTCTCTGTGCTGCACACTCCCCTCTGTGATGGTTTAGAGTATCATTCTGCATCTCCATCTGAATTCAAGCCAGGAGAGGTAAGATGAAGGAAAAACATCCAATATCCCTATGGAATCTAGATATAAAAATGCTTTTAACTGTTAATTTAGGGAAACCACAGCGTGTCAAATCATCTTATGTTAATTTATTATGTGCAGAATATTAACTCCAGCTCCTTGACCTCATTCAGAAATGCATGTATTGTACACACACACATTATCTACATGTGTGTCCATGCATCCAACATGCTACAGAGGAGGCTGCAGCATTCCTGTACTGAACTTGCCCTATTATAAAATGTATTTTATCTTTTGTCAGTCTTCCCCCTGCCCTTCTCTGACCCTACAACCTTCCACAGTTCCCCCGTTTGCAGCAAACCTTTGAAAACCGAAAAGAAAGAAATCCTCCTGTGCAAGCACCTCTTCTTGATCCCACAAAATGTGATGCAGGTTTAAAGGACAGAAACTGTTAAACTGGGGGCAGAATCCCCAAATCACAAGCAACAAGTCTGGAGCTGCTTCACGTGATATGGTACAAACTACTTATTTCCCTGCTTTGCACAATACATCCCAGAACAGGAGACAATGGGAATGGCTCTAAGGAATACTGGAGGTTTAAAGACATACCCTGTGACTGACCTGTATATCCAAAATGCCTTCCTCCTTTTCTTCCTTTTCCAATCAATCATCCTCCAGTTGACAAGGATATTATGTTGTTGAAGTACAATACCTTCTGCTATCGAATCTCATCTCACTTGTACTGCTGCTGTCAATGAAGTTACTTCATTCCCAGGGCTACCCAGCCCTCCTCGCTGTAAATAAAACCTCTGAACTTTGTGACCATCAGGAATTTCACACACAGGCACAATTCCTTCTCCTCAGTTACTAGAAAACAGCAGCAAACCAGAACTGGTTCTGCTGGTAAAGTCCGTGTGTTTTACACACTGTGCTCTCAGTTAATTCATCATCAACCTCCCTTTATCCTGCCTCTTATGCACCACGATTCTTGTATTAATCCCTGTCCCTTCTACCTCAAGTAATAATTTCCAGGGGGGCAAAATGTCAAATTCTTCACTAGATCCAGACAAATTAGATCCAGTGTATTTCCTGTTTTCTAAGAAAATCAGTTATGAAAAAAGACACATTAGCCTGACACAATGCACCTCTGACAGAACTACAGAACACTGTGTGCTGTTTTCCATTCACTTCCATGTCCTTAACAGATGTTTTCTCCACACCATCATCATCAAGTAAAGCATTAGAAGCCAAATCAAGAAGCTGGTAAAATGCCCAGATGACCTTTTCTACCCCTCTCTGAGCCTAGATATGAACAGGAAAACCAACCTGCTACTCCAGCACAGCAACACACTGTGCTGGGCCCAGCTTTAACTGCCCCTTCCACACAGAGTGTAATGAAAGTCTTTGCTGTTTACGAAAGAACTGGCAGAATCAACACTGCAGTCAATACCTTCCAACTCAAATGAAAATTAAACAACTTTTACTGTCATTCCTTTGCAGAGGTGTTCTGTTTCTACACATTAAATTTCAGCAGACAGGTATGCACTAACAAGCAGTAACCAGATTTTTTCCTTTGAGCATAGAAACCACTTTTTCTGTCATGTTTTGTCTGAATCAGATGAAAAAAAAAAAAAAAGTAGTTATTTGTTTTCTACAGGAAGTAGAAGCTTTTCAAATGGTACCAAAAATCCTCAACCTAATCTGTGAGCATTATTATTAGGCTCACCCACCCAGTTCCTCTTAACACAAATGTATTTATTGGACTGAATCTCACATGAGCATATACTTAGAGAAAACAGTTCCTCAACAAATAGTCTGTGATCTAATAAATAATGAATGTATTCTAACAAGACTAATTTTGAACTGAACTTAGAAATGGAATGGTACTTCAGTCTTCCAACTATTTCTTGTTTAGTCTTTAAACCACTGAACCTCAGCCCTGCTAATTCACCTTCCTCTGCTCTTGAACTCCAGAACGGGGCCTTGGAGCAGACCAAGATCCAACCCAAACCTGCACCAGGTGCTGTTTCAGAGACACTATTCACTAGTTAAAAGTGCACCTCTAACCAAGAGAAGCACAGCAGGGACATGCATGAACTGGCTCCTCACCAGGAGTTTAAACAGCTCTAGAGAGAGCTTTGATACCATAACTAACTAATCTCACCCAGGATGGTTATCTGTTAACAGACTTTCCTCAGCCTTGTAACAGTGATTTTTCTTGCAGCTAAGTGTGTGTGTGTATATTATACAAATATATAAAAAGTAGAGGAAAACTCCCAAGAAAGGTACATAAATATTCCACTCTCCAAATCATCAGTTCTGTTTTCTCATATGATATTCTCCCCCCACCCCAAAAAAATTTTTCATCATTATGTAACAGAAAATATTCACTCAGAGAGAACACTAAAACATCATTTGGTGCCTGCTCAGGATTTTATAGTCCCAACCAGGAAACTGATAAAATAATCACTGCTACGGTTTTGAGATGAACTTTATAGCACCAACCTCTCTTCTCTTTTAGAGCTACTGTTCACAGTCATCTTCCTGCTCCTGCTACTCTGGGACTAAGTTACTGTGTATTTTCCTTCATTGAGCAGCTGTAGAAGAGATAAGGAAGGAAGAGACCATCAATTTTTACAAGGACAGAAACCACCAGCAGATTCCCCAGACGCTGAACTTGATTGGGAAGGATTACTTAGGAAGGTGACAGAGTATGCTGATGGCACACATTCATTTAGAATAATAATTAAAAAAA
The DNA here is from genome assembly GCA_036023395.1 of Myiotriccus ornatus. Lineage (NCBI taxonomy): Eukaryota > Metazoa > Chordata > Aves > Passeriformes > Tyrannidae > Myiotriccus > Myiotriccus ornatus. The sequence continues at coordinate 13,459,806 of JAYRBT010000033.1, read as the reverse complement.
AACCCTCCAGAAGGATTTCAAGTTACTTAGCAAATAGGCAACACCAGCAAGAGTGAAACTCCAATCACTGTCAATTAGGTAGGAGACAAGTAGCAATTACCACTCTGGGAAGAAGTTTTGGAGTCACCGAGTTTAACTCCTAAGTAACAACATCAGCTCAGTGTTGAACAGCTTATTAAGAAGCACAAAACAGAAGTCATGGAAGTATTAACTAAGAACATAAGTCATTAGTATAGCAAACTGTCTAAATCCAGAGCAGTCACCACAGATGGACACATTAGAACTAAAATATGAAGAGGATGTTGAGAATCATAAAAGAGTTTCAATAAGAAAAGCTAAAAATAGTTCAGGATCCTACAGGTGGGGAAAAGGAAACATCTGACAGCTTCAAAAAGATCAGGAACCCCAGAAGAGCTCCATAAGGACTTTTTCCTCACAAAAGAATCAGAGCCCAGTGGGAATATCAGCCCATCCCAGTGATTGACTAACAGAGACTGTGCAATGCAGAGATTAAAAAAAGCAGCTCCTACAGATGGATCTTACTTCACCTCCCTGTCACCCACAGCCACAACTCAAGGAATACATTAAGCCCAGTATTGTTAATACACACTGAGCAGGGAGGCAGATGCAAAGCACAGGTACCACTGTAAGGTCACAGCGTGAGGGTCTGATTTAGATTGTTCAGGGATGCAGAGCTAACAAGGGATGTACTTTAAAAACACTCTGGAATATGATGCTGAAGCCTGGAACACATAGCAGTGAGCTGCAGACACACCACTTCCCTGCTCAGACAGCTGTTACAGCTGAAATCTATGGCATTTCTTACAACTGTGCTCAACTGTGCAGCTCCTGCTTGTCTCCATGGAGACTGATGTTGGCTCAGCAAAAAGTCACCAAGTGCTTTAAAATAATTCCTGTTCATTTTGAAATTTCAAAGCACTTAACTTGTTTTTGCCCATCAGATGTTATTTCCCCAACTAAAACTGCAGCAGGAAAAGCAACCAAAAGCACCAGCAAAACTACAGAAATATTTTTACAGCTCATTTCACATGCAGCTGGAAATTAAGCACCAAAACATGTATTAAAAAAAAAAAAAAAAAGATAAAAAGGAATCTCCAAAACTAGAAATCACTCAACACGTACAACCTTAACATCATGTGTATTTGTGCACCAAGTAAGTTATATTTAGCTGCAAAATAATCCTTTTTGGGCTGACACAGTATTGTATTGTACACTTTGGCTTGTATAATTAACTCTTGCCCTTTTTATCTAAAGGCTATTCCTTTTGGGAACTACCTTATCTGACATAGTCCTAATTGTCTAATGCCATGGCAATAACTACAACAATCCTCTAAGCAAGAGCATCTTCACAGAACCTCCCTCCTCTGCCCAGTTTTGGTCTCCTTTAAGGAAACAGAAGATAATTCACTACAGCAGACAAGAGCAAATTCTACCTTGCACAGAAATGAACTTAAATTCAAGTTTCCCAAACACATATACAGCAGCTGACAACACAGGCAATTATAAAGCTTTTTTAAAAGGTTCTCCATAAATATGGTTTAAGTTTAGTGGTAAAAATATTACAGTGTTTACAAAGTGTCCACAGAAAAACAGGCAAATACTGTCAACAGTTTCAATTTAGTACAGTATTTTTTTAAACCTTAAATCTGGCCATAAACTTATATTAGCACAAAAGGTTGCTTTACATATATATATATATAAATATATGCTCCTTTACCAGAAATCCTTTGAGTTTACCTTGAGTAATTTGTACTTCTGTGGTATTAAAGATTCCAAAATAATTTCCTCTAATGAACTGATTTTTAAAGCTCTTTCAAATTAAACTCTCAGAAAAGCAATAAAAACATGCCATACAGGGTTGGGTTGGGGTTTTTTCTCAGTTTTGAGAGAACAGCTGAGGTCGGCAGAGACCTCTGAGGTGACCTCGTGCAGCCCCTGCTCCAGCAGGGCCATCCAGAGCAGGCTGCCCAGGCCCACCTCCAGCTTCCAAATAATATTCAAGGATAGACACTCCACAGCCTTTGGGGGCAACTTGCTCCAGTCCCTGGTCACCCTCACAGGAAAAACACATCGTGTGATGCTTAGACAGTTTCCAGGATTTCATTTTGGCCTCGCTGCCTCTTGTACAATCACCAGACACTGCTGAAAAGAGCCCGACCCCACCTTTTTCAAACCATTCTATCAGCTATTTGCACACACTGCTGAGGTTCCCCTGAGCCATCTCTCCTGGGAGCTGAGCAGCCCCAGTGCTCCCAGCCAGACCATCAGGGATATTCATACTATTTTCCAGTATTCTCTTTTTCAAGACGTTTGCAAACTTCAACTATACCACTATGGAGCTTTATTTTTTTTCTTTCTTGACACATATGGAGGGAGAAACTATAACGATCTGCTGGTTTAAATCATCCTTGCCATAAATAGTAAATTTACACGCCTGTTTCTTAAGCATAGAGCACAGACAGCACTGTTGGCCTTCTGGAGCATCTCTTGTCTTCATGGAAAATAAAGGCAGTTTATTCCATAAGCACTTAGGATAAATTAAATTGGGAATGGTGGCCACACTGGTCAAAAGAAAATTTATGCCATAAAATAATGCCTTTTTTTCCTGCTTCTTCTATCACTACAAACAATTTAGTTGCACACCAAGCAAAACTGTGCACACCATATTGATGCAACTGGAATTTTAAGATAAAATGATCAGGATTTTGCATTATAACCCTAAAATGTTTTAAACTATAGGCAATAGGTAATTTAAAACAAAAAACTGAATGCTTTGGGTTTTGAACATTATGCAGCACCCAAAGCTGACAGAACAGAAGAACTTGCTGGCATTTTACCAAAGTTTGAGATGGTTAAGGGAAAGGTACTCCATATCAATTAAACTGCTTTCTTATTACTTAGGTTATTGACCCCACTGGAAAAAAGAAGCCAACACAGAAAAATGAAGAAACAAAAACCCCAGCAAAACCCCCAAAACTTCAGAAGTTTACATAATTCTGATTGGACTTGATTAGTGTCCTTTGTGATCAGAATGACGGTTTTTAACTCAGCAAGAAAAAAAGTCAACATGACCTCCTGAAAATAAAGTTTACTGATATAAATGTTCTAGTTCCAGGCACCAAACCCACCATTTCTAACACTTAAGGAAAAAAAAAAAAAACCAACCCTCTGCCTCCTCACATTTTTACTAATTTTCCCTATACATGACGTTAATTCACAAATAAAAGGTACTAAACAGCAATAATTCAGGTTTTAAGCTGCGAACAAAATCTTAACAGCGATGCAATGAAAGCCCAAGCACCAAGTTTAAAATAACGCCACTAAACTAACCCAAAACACCAACAAAACCATCTCCCTGCCTACCAAGGTAGCTACAAGGAAGTATCACCTTACTGGCCTGGAAATGACAGGGATAACACAGGGATAAGGAAGCACCAGTGGGTACATCAGGGTGAGAACTTACCTAAATTGTGTCGCTTTGTCTTCGCGTGCTCGTGAATATGTTTCTTTGTAAAACAGCCAAAGAAGACACAGTAGAGGCAAGAGTGGAGTCTGTTCAGGTGGGCACCACACATATGACAAATGCACGACTTTGCCTGAAACAGCAAACCAGACACAGAATGTGAGTGACACAAACGCGTTTCCCAGTCCCGCTCTCCGGACGCAGATCTCGCTGCCACCTTCCCCTGTCGCTCGCTGCCTTGGGAACGCTGCAGGCCAGCAGGGAAACAGTTATATCCCCACCTGAGAAAACCACCAACTGGACATACTGACAGAAAATTCTTCCATTTGTCCAAAACATTCCCACTCCTTGATAGGGAACTCATTAGGAGCAGACGACAGCCAACTCACTCCCAGCCCTCAGCACGTAGTTAATGAACACTTCCAGCAGGGTCAGCAGGCACTGCTGCTAAAATACACCAATAATTCCACCTTGTCCTCACTCCACCAGGGCATTCCTGCTCCCACACCAACCATGTATCAGCAGAATGACCTGCAAAGCCATGCACAAGCCAGGAGCAAGATGAGTTTGAAATGAACCTGCTGCTCCTCTGCGATTAACCTGTTCCAGTTCCTCCATCCAGCTCATCCTGTGCCACACAGACACTCCTGCTGGTACAAAACCTCTGGGCACTATGGCTAGTGTAGCATGGGATAAAATCCCACCAGGATGCTGGATAACCAGGGCAGTGAGGTCTGGATCCATCTGCTCTTGCTCAGGTTTCAGAACTGCCTCCCACCCACAGTCCCTACCCTGCAGCAATGGGTCCCTTGGCTGAGCTGGCCCAGCTGCCAACCTGGCAGGTAAAGACACACACTAAGCTTTGGTCAAGGTAGTGAATTTAGGGGGACTGGGGAGATGGAGAAGATTCAGATGAACACCAGAGCTCAGGGGAAGCCACCCAGCACGGAGGGTGAAAAGACAGTAATTTGGGTGGTGGAACCACAGCAAGAACTCCATTTGCACAGCACTGACCTCCTCAATCTACTCAAACACTGTATTACAACCTGAACATTAAAATGCACGTGGCTATATGGCATTCCATTTATCTGCTGGGAAATTCTGCCAGACCCAGTCATTAGGTTACTCCATACTGGTGCACAGAACAGTGGCACAACATCAAATCCGCACCAGGCAGAGTTACAGAAGTCGCCTTTGCCACTCTCAGCCTGGCTTTGAACCACGAGTGGAACACAATGTGCTGACAATTCCCCAGAACAGCCCAGACTGGGGAGGTGGGTGATGAAAGTTGCCATGATTCACTGGGAATTAAGAAGCACATACGCCTGACGTGTCGGTCTGTGATAACAATACATTTTAACAATAGGCCTTGAGAACAAAAAAGTAATTAGAAGGTTAAACAGATTTTCTGCCTCTTAATCATATTTGAAGCACCCTAAGCCAACAACACCCAAACCCTTCTCTTAGCATTAAACTCAGGTTCTTCAACAAATTATTTTTAAAAGTATTCTGTCTAGCAAAAGACTGGAGGGAGTTTGAGGATAAGCCTTTTGCTCAACCACACCAATAACAACAATTCAGGTCCAACCCCATCTGACTGGAAGATACAGACAGGAGAAATTCCTCACAGTAAATTCATTTTTCATCTCAGACAAAATTAACTGCATTCAGACATATGTTTAAGAGTAACTGAACTTCTGTAACAGCTCAGAGCTACAGAGAACATATAGAGATACGCCTGATTTCACAGACTAATCTGAAATTGCTGTTTCTTTGCTTGTCAATATAGAAGTACCCTTTTCTCTTCACATTAACCAAGTAAGAATTAAATTACTAAAATCCTAAGCTATCATCTAACCCAGGCAGTGCATTTCATCAAAAACAACCCACAAACTTCTTCAGTAATATTTGCCCAGTCTGCCACGACTTAAAATTAGTGCAGAATAAATGATGCACAGTCCTGTTCTCTAGTCTGGCATTTTTCTCTCAGAATACTTCTGGCTTTTAAAAAAAAAAAAAAAATCATCAAAGCAGCTTGCAATATGTTGCACCATGTAATTTATTTTCAAGCTTCTACAAATTAAGCCTTAAATCCTGAAATCTCACATGTTGTGTATTCAAAGTTCTCCTAAGTTGTTAGGGGAAAATGTTGAATCAAACTCCACACACCTACAGAAAGAAGTATTTTAAAAGTAGGGCCAAAAAAAAAAAAATTCACCACCACCACAATTTCCATCTTTAGAAAAATGCTGCAGAACTGTCAAACTGTTGCCTAACGGCCGCTCTTTGGCTGCAAAAGCTAAATAGGATCAGCCTATCTGTTAAGATTGCTGCTATGACAACAACTCCAGCAACCAGCTATTTTACTGAGCCAGCTAAAAATAAATCTTTTAGCATTAAATGTATTGTAAACAGATGACATAACAAGCATGTAAAAGCCGATGATTTTAGGCTAAAAGGCAGAAAATTTCTATCTTTAAGAGTTTTTATTGCAAGGAAAAATTAAGATAAATTGAAGAGTGTAAAAAAAAAAAGAAATCTAATGGTAAGTTAAAAAGAAGTTCAATCACTTCTTTAAAGGAAGCTATTTTATCTGTATCCTCTGTTTGTTCAGTATGGCTCAAGACGGTTTTTCTAAAATTGTAAGAAAATGAGGCTAAAAGACGACAGAGTGAGGAAAGAAATCAATAGCAAAAGGCATAGTGGCTATTCTTAACCAGATTAGCTCTCTCCTTTTCATCTGTCTGTGCTTTTAAACAATTTGCTAAGTTAAAACAAAGCTGCCACCCTCCCACCCCACCCCAAATAATCAAATTACTTTGTTTCATAATACTCCCACCCCTGCTCACATCTCTTGAGGCTACAGTCTCAAATGAAGCAGAATAGTGCAAATGAGTAATCGGAATCAGTTGGATCCATAAAGTCACAAGCTCGCCTTAAAACAAGATAACTTTTTCAAAAGCAAGTTGGGTCTTTCTTATGGTCTGGATGCTTCAGGGAAGTCAGGAAGCATCTCAGTTGCAGAATCCACCTGCCACTCCCTCCCTGTGGTATGTGGATGGAAGAACATCCCTTCCTTATCCTAAGACATAGTCTCCCCCTTCTTCCACACGCTCTCCTATTATTATTCTGCTCTCTACTTCCTTCTCTCCTGTATTCTTCTCACCCTATTCTCTCTCCCCACACTCTCAATCCCTCACTTTATGTCCCCAGCCAGCCTTCCTTCAGTCCATACTGAACCCATAACCCTTTAATTTTGCTCTGATACTCCAAGAAATCAGAGGAACCAGAAGAGGCCCTGAGCATTTACTTTCTGGAAGATGCAAATCAGCTTTTTAAGTGACAGAAAAACGGAAAGAACGGTCCTGCACAACATAAATGGTGTGTGTACTTCTGATAGTTCTGACCAAGCTGAGGGAATGAACAACATCACAGAACCTGCCGAGTTGGAAGGGACCCACAAGGATCATCAAGTCCAACTGTTAGTAATCCCAATTCCCTCTGCTGATGTCCTTTATTGCTACCAGGGGTAACTCACAGGCCCAGACCCTCAGCAATGGGTCTGTACCCTCTACAAAGGTTTACACAGCCACCAAATGAGGGTGTAAACACTACAGTGCAAAACACACCCAAGGGAACTGGTTGTCATCGCTTGCAACACAAGTCAGGAGCCCACCCCTAAAGCACTGCTCTTACTGCTGTTAACAGTCCTGATGAAATGAGCTAAAAAACAAAGCAGCAGGCATCAGTAGGTCAAAAAACAGACTGCTGGCACTCCAAGTGCTCCCAAATTGTCAGGACAGCGTATTACTATCTTACCATCCTTCCATCCAAACAGCAGTGGGGACAATGAGCACATCCCGCTGGTGTTTCGGCCTCGCACTTCTCTGTCCAACAGCCCCTGCCATCCCGTCCTGGGCCAGCTCAGGCTCCACCTGAAGCCAGGAGCTCACACTGGGCAGGAGCATCAGCTGCTCCAAAAACCTGCAAAGCTGTTTCAACCTTCAGCTCCTCAAACCAACAAAAGGCAATGGAAATAAAGTAGCCCAACAAAGCAAACAGTGCAGAGAAAAGTAAGAGGAATCCAATGACCTGAGCTCTTGCAAACTATCCTCCCATATTTCCAGCTATTTCACAAGTAGCTTTAGAAGCTCAACTTTTATTTAATTGTACATGAGAGGAAAATAACTTTTTACAAGTTTTCCACTGTGGTACTTGGGAGTCCTTCCTGCCTCTTATGCTCACACTAAATATATCAAAGCACTTTCAGAACAGAGCAGTTTTTAGCTACAAGCTCATAAGCCTAAGACCTCCTACCTTTCACAGTCTGCAAACCACCTTCACCACAAAAGTTCAGGGGGAAAGATGATCTAGGTAACACTAACAAGACAGTGGGAGGCTTGGGAGGTTAAAAGATCATAAGGAAGGTGTTGCCACACTGTACGTGTTCACAAGGAATCAGAAGCAGCAGATTCTTAAGGCAGTCCTAAAGCAAACACACTAGTTATGGATCACTGAAAGTGTCTGATCAGGTGCAAATTCACAGTATTAAAAAAAGTTTAAGTTTCTGTGTAAAACAATGTTGAGACACATCAGTAATAAGAAGATAAAGTATTTAGTTTTTAATATGGTATAATCATTCCTTCAAGTTTTTGGTGGCTATATTTAATTTTCTAGCTCTAAACCACGACTAACTCCTCAGAAAGAACTTTAATCTCAGTCTACACAGAAGAAGGCGTTTGTTGGGCAGCTCTAAATATGCCTGCCTAGAGCATACAGCTGCATGTGGGGAATTCTGCCTGCATGTCTATACCTAAACTAAGAGTTAAAGACTGAAACTCTTCAGATACAAAGTGCAAATTCCCTGGCCAAGATCAAGACATTGAGGGAAAACTTCACCATTCCCTCACACAATCAGAGTTCCAGGCCTTAATATTCACATTTTAGGGACAGTCAATCCCCTCCATCCACTTTTGCCTCTCCCATTCCCCTTGCTATGTTTACATCACAGCCTGGGCACAGAGTTTTATTTTAATTCTTATCCACTCCTGTTGCAACCAATTCTTGTCCAGATGTAAAGCAGCTGCCACAGCAGCTCATGTTGAGTGATGAACAGTGTGCTTCCCTCACCCTATTTTTCAGAAAATAAAAGAGGAGAGAACCACAAAAGGTCACAAAACCCACCACTGCTGCTTTCCCTGCTCAAGGTGGAGACCCCGTGGCTACTCCAACAGTGGTGTTTCTTCTGGCTTGGGGGAGGAAGAAGTCACTGTTAAAGCACAGCTGACAGGATTTATTACTCTCGAGTACTTTGTACCTCGAGAGTAACAAATTTAGGTCAAATCTGTCTTACAACACTTCTATCACTCGTTACTCTACATTGACTTCCTCAGGCCGGTCTGCCACAAATCCATCAGCCATCAGCACAGGAGCCGGGATATTCCAGAAACTGAAATAATTAAAACTTCAAAGCCACGTTCTCAGGTTTGAAGAAACAAAACGAGGTAATTGATTCTGCAGTTCTGCATGGTATGGTGTATAAATCACTCCTCCACACGCTGATAGGATGATTCAGAGTGACTCTGAGTCAGTGCACCGCTCTGACACATCAGCTTTAAATAATTAAAAAATCAACTTAGGTATTGTTCACTCACTTCCTGCAACCGAGCCTTAATTATGATCCTGTCTGATTAGAAATGCCAATTATGTTTTTAAAAGAATGTGCCCTCAATATTGTAAATCTTATTTTCAGACCCACTAAGGAGTATTGGTAAAGGTTTTATTAGTACAAGCAAAACTGTGCACCAGGTACAGAATTAAGTGTTCAGAAAGTCACCTTAAGAAAAAAAACCCAAAGCCAAGTACAGGTACCTTCTTAAACTGGGTTATTCTAAATGTTTTAGACAGCAGCAACCTCAAAAAAAAAAAAGGCAGAGAGATGATGTCTATCTACACTGCTCTCCAAGTCTGAACAGGACACTTGGCTCTGACCATCTGTTTGAAGTCTGAAGACAACAATATCACAATTTATAATTCAAGATGGAATAGCCCAAGTTGTTAAATAACATCCCAGTTCTCAAACGGAGTAAATAACAATATACCATTATGACCATGTGAGCAGCTCCCTGATTCCAGGGAGCCCTACTTCTGCCTGTGAGTGAAAAAACTGTGAAAGAGGAACATGCTAGAAAGCAACCTGAGGAAACTTTTTCCTTTCATAGAGGGATTGTATGTATGGACAATTTTGAGCACATTTTTCTGCATTCACTCTGAAACGAAGACATGTTCTTAAAGGAGAATCACGTGGTAGCCCAAGTCTACCCAAGCTCTGAAAACACAACCTTGGTTCAAGGGCTCCTCTCAAGACAGCACTGCAAGTCAATCTACAACTACAGACCTTGGATTAAATTAAGAATTACATCTGGGAGTGAAACAGAAATACAGAGTGGGTATCACTCCAACTCTACATACAGATTTTATCCCTGCTCTCCTTACTCTGGATGATGAGTCATGTCAAGAGATGGATACTAAATCAGATTAATTTTTTTAAAAAAAACTTTTTCCAGTTTTTGTTTTTACACAGAATTCCACAACAGGTACAAGGCTGATATGAAACCTGGGAGGAAGAGCTGCACAATATAAAAGACAGACAACATGAGCTAGAGGAGAAAATGAGAGGATTCTCTAAACACATAATTTTGCTTTTCCCATATACAGCCACAGTAGTAAAAAGTTGTATTTCAACAAGACCAAAGCAATTCTCTGGAATTCAAATGACTATGCTGAGATTGCTTATTTGCTTCTCCTTTGGTAGGTGCTCATCCCCACCACCAGCATTTACAAACCTAAGTGATTTCTCAAGTACTCCATAAAAGATGCATTTAAGGGCCTATTGTGTTTTTAAACCATTTAAATGACGGATCTTACTCAAACTAAAGCATGTATCCTATAGTAAGATCCTTTTAACAGTGGGAAAGGATTGCCTTGTGAAAACACATAAGCTGCTTAAGGTTCAAAGGCGGGGCTCTTTCCCTGGAGATAGACAGATAGATAGATAGATAGATAGATAGCATGGGTAGGTTCTGGGTGTTGATTTTTATCCATTTCCTGCAATGCACCACTGCAGCAGCGAATTCCACATGAGAGCAGGGCCCTTGCCAAGACCGCAGCAGTGCAGGCTCAGACCCAGCACAGAATCCACTCCTTCACCTCCCCGTCCCCCCCACCTCAGCAAATCGTGGAGATGTTTGTCAGTGGCCTGTTAGGTAAGGGATCGATCTCATCCGTGAGCACACGGCTCGGGAAACAATTCAAGGAATAAGCTGAACAGCCAAACCTGCCTGAAGCTGCAACAGTCTTATTAAACCTGGCCCAGGCTGCAGAGATTGCATTTTGCCCTGCATAAAACTAGGAAATGGGATTCTTCATATGAAAGCAGGTATGTTCTTGGGAAGTTTGCCACAGGACTTTGCTGGAAGTACTCCAGACAGCTTTCCTGTCTTCAGGATACACATGGGATCAAAGTCCTAACAAATCCTACAGGCTCATTTCAAAAAGCACAGATAATCCAGCTATCTTTTCTTTAACTACTTTTCTTTAACTACTCCGAGATGTCCATAAAAATACAGGGACTTAATTAGTCCTCATCAAAGTCAATCAAAGCAATTCCTCTCGTGGGAAAGATGGATGGGATGGTGCTACAGCCCAGATTCTCCAGGATGTGACTATTTATGGGACAAATACAGGGAAAAAGACAGTTAGTGGAAAATGAACAGCAACAGTGACAGAGGGCATCTATTAGTGACTGTTTGATCTGTAAGGCCCTTTCCAACCCAAGTCAAACTATGATGTAAAAAACCTCAATACCACACTGAATGGGGCACATCCATTGTTGAGCTGAACCAAAGAGCACTAGTCTGGTTGAAAACATCTCTGCTTTTAAAAGCTTCCAGTGAGTTATGCACCATATTGTCAAAACTTATTTGAGTTCTTATATATGACATTTTTATGTTTACTGTAGCAAAGCAAGCCCATGTGTAGTACAGAAATTAACCCCACTGCTTACAACTTCTCTGACAACTGTGGGTTTCAGTGATGATAACAGAACTAACAAGGCAAACTCTCTTCTTGCCATAAGAACAAAACTTCCTCTTCGTCTAACAGGAGCTGAAGACAAGTTCTAATCCTCTCACAGTGTTTACAAGAAAAAAAACCATTAGAAACCAGTAAGATAAACTTCCCTTTTGGTTTTACAAGAGCTACACAGAACATTTGCTGGTTCTCCTTTCATAGGCTGATTTGCCCAGAGCACCACAAGCCATTCCCAAGAAGAATATTTCCCCTTAAAAATAGGCCATAAAAATGTGGTGACACAGAAAAGACCGTTAACCCCCCAAACTAAATCATAAAATGTGTTTCCATCATGGAACAAGCGCACCCTCAGTGTCTTCACCAGACGAAGCACGAAATTGCCTAAAATGTTGCCCAGAGAAGCTGTGGCTGCCCCATCCCTGGGAGTGTCCAAGGCCAGGTTGGACGGGGCTTGGAGCAACCTGGGCTGGTGGAAGGTGTCCCTGCCCATGGCAGGGCGTGGAACCAGATGAGGTCCCTTCCAACCCAAACCATTCCATGACTCTCTCTATTCAGTCAAAATGAAACTACAACAGACAAACTAGAAATATTGCTTGCCTAGTTCCACTTGTGATATTAAGACATCAGAATGTGAGGGCATGTTTATGTCCAGGAATACTCCAAGCCAACCTGCATGTTGCTGCCAGAGAGTGAAAGCAAATTCTCAGTGTGCTTGCACAGAACATGCTTTGATATCCAGTAAGCTGAGGCTTAGTATTTTCTCATATCTCAGTACAAAACAAATTAATAATTCATGTCACTAGAGCTAAATATGAGGTCTGTCATTCACTAGAAAACTTTCATGCAGATCTGCAAGCTTAAAGTTATGGAGATAAGACAGAGCTGGTCAGAACTGCAGTTCACTCTTTAGAAGAGAAGATTCACATAGATGGATATTCTAAACTCTAAAGACAGGCAGGGCAGCATAAAAAAATATTATTAAAGCAATATGAACATAAAATATGTTCTGGAAGAGAAAAGGAGCATAAGATTTCTCACACTGGTGAGACGAATGAAAATACCTTCAGGAAAGAAAAAAATCAACTGAGAAATAACCATTTTCATTGCAGAAATTGACTCCTTTATCCATTTAGAGTTTGCTAATTGCTGAAGTCCCACAGAATAATCATTAATCACAAAGTGTGTAGGGAAGTGGGCGACAGATCCTTAGTGAAGAGCTTCTGGCTTTTTCCACGGAATGTACAGCCAACTAATACGTTTTAACACTTCGTGATGTATTTAGAACATTAACTTGTTCTGCAAAATGAGTGCATTTTACCCTCCCTCCCAGAGGAATGGACTGGGAGGGGGTGCTGGTAGATGAGGGCACTGGAAATTCCAGCTCCTGTTGTTCAGCAGGCCTTGGGGAACGGGCGCTTTCCCAGGAGAGAAATTTGGGATCACTGAAATGGAACCAAGAAGCAACCAAAAAACCTTCCAACCTGCCCCACTGATGGCAGGAATGCTAAAGACGCCACTTGGTTACTACTTAATTTAACAAAGTTTCTTCCCCAAAGAAGTGAAGGATGACAACCCTGCAGGAGTTTTTGTTTCTATCCTCACTGCAGTTTGTTGACTACATCTGAGGAGATCTTCTCATACTCTCTTTTATTCCCAGCAATATCCAAAGACTCAACAACACTTTGTTGTTTTTTTTTTCTTTAATGTACTAATCACGAGCATTAAGAAAAAAATCTCTATGTTCCCTTCTCAGAGCTCCCTGTAGGCCATTAACAGATCACAGTTCATGTATTAGTGTCACTGCTTAGTTCAGAAGACCTAAACAGACAAATTTCTGAACTGAGATTTTTAAAGAGTGCACAGAAATTAATCTTGATAGTTTTAATATTTTATTCTCTATATTAACTACAGGAGTGCTAGAAGGAAAAGTTGGGTTTGTTGTTGGGTTTTTTTATTAGGTCACATGCAAGAGTTCGCCTTTTTTTATTGGTGTAATTACAAATTCCATTATCTGTGTCTTTTTGAGGTGTCATCATCAGTAATTTTGACTCCAAAAAATTTCCTGCGATTCTGATCAGTCACAGTTTAACAAACATGAGGCAAACCTGTAAGTGAATGGAGTTGACATCCAGGCCCTAAATCTGTCCACTGACATTTGTGTAAAGAAAAAAAAAATGCAATGCTTCGAAAAGCAACATGGAGAAACAGCAGAGGGATTGAAACCCTCCCCCTGACCCAGCTCAGGCTGCTGCCTACGATGAAGAGGAGAACAGGAGAGCATTTATGTGCAGGTCAGATGTGACTCACCCTCTGAGCAAAGGGAGAAGGTTCTACTCAGAGCTACCTTTGAACTATGTGAATTCACTAGAAGAAAGAATCTGTCCTTAGTACTGGGAGAATGAATATCAAAACAGGGTTACAGAGGTGGTTTTTTGGTGGTGGTGGTGGTTTTATTATTGTCGTTATGGGTTTAGGGTGGTTTTTTTATTTAACTTCCAAGCAGCTGCTGCATCTTATTAAAAACTCTGCTGGAACAAAGAGGGAAGTGACCAGAGCTTTGTATATTTGACTAGTACTATATGAAAAATGTTCATATTCACCATAAAGTCAGAAAAAAACCCCATTATTTTCCACAAATACAGGAAGAACAAACTTGCACAACAATTCCAGCATCACTGTTGTGGACTTGTAAACAGTGATTCATGACTATTTTGAAACAGAATTTCTATTCCATGTTTCACCTCCTCCCATTGATTCTGTTCATCCATAATTTGGATCAAATTGAAAAGACATGGCTGAATTTCAGAGAACTCGAGTACTTGGAAGTTTTATCAACCTCAGAGGTAGCTGCATGACTGCAGCAACCCTGAAAATTAACCCATCAGGAGACTCCATCAAAGGGCTACACACTGATGAGATTCATCACCACCCACAGCAAAAGACAGCAAGATTTGACAAGAACATTTTGTGCTGACCAGCCAGACCCTGCTCTCTTCATTCCTCTTCTGTATTTACAAGGGGAGGTGCTAAACCATTAACTCAACATAGATGTTCCCTCCAACAAAGGCTGATCCCTTTAGTTTAGCACCATTCACATCCTACCAACATTATTCCCACATCCTCCTTTTAGCAGGCTGCTTGATTATATAATGCTGCACATTGAAAACAAGAATTAGTAGATTATAGTGTTGGGTTTCATTTATGGACATTGTGCTGGGTTTGTCATTTAATGCAAAAAGCATTAGTTTAATTTAAAGCACGGGTATAAAAATTAGTTATGACCAAACAAATGCAGACTTGCAGCAGCCAGCTGGGCTCAATGGCTAGGAAAGCTTATTAGGCAAAGCACATGCTTTTAGCTAGAACACACCTCTGCATTCCAAAAAGAAATCCCAGCAGGACAGCAAGGTTTTGCAACCCAGGGATAAGAAAAGCAAGCAGCAAAACTCCCAGGCTGTTAATTACAGTGGAGCTCTATTTCGTAATATCAACAACACATCTTTCTTCCTGGTTTTTTTTCTCTTTAAAAAGGATGGAATAAAACAAACCCAAGGCACCTCCATTTTTGCCACGTTTTGAAGAGAAGCCTGTCCCACCTCCCCTCTGCTGTTCCAAAGGAAGATTTGGAAGAGCTTCAGATGAAAGGGTTAAAATACAATTAAGTTCAGGTATCACTATTTTCAGGACCTAAACAAAGCCCCCCCTTCCCTGATATAAAGCATGAAAGCATCATGTAGGAATTATACAGTCTGTCTGTGTAAACATCAGTTTCTGTCTGAATTGATTAGGTTTCATAAAATTCTAAAGCCTCTATTAAAACGTGAGAGATGGAAAAGGAAGGTGGTATTTCAGCTGAAGTGCTACCCAGTCCTGGTGAGATAAAAACCCATCTGCCTTCACACTGCAAAGACAGCAAATCCTGAGTCTCCTTGTAAGTACATTAAGGAGAGTGTGGAAAGTACAAAAACACCCCCCAAACCAACCAAACCCAGAACAACCCCTCGACATTTTACCCCACAGAAGACTTACAAAGGAATTGGACAGTTCCAAGAACCGTTTCTGGTGGCGGCACCTCCAAGCAATTGTGGATGACCTTTCAAAATGAGCGCAGCTTTTGCTTAAGTAATTCAAGAGCTGAGCTTAACAACTTCAACAAAGCCTAAAAGTCCTCAGTTCTGCAAAACAGGAACAATCAAGACAGAACACTTTGGACACAATGCCACTGCTTCATTCCACGGAGCATCTCTGTGACAGTACTTCAGAATTCTTAAGGTGCACGTGGCCTCACAAAATGCTCTCTAAGCTACAGTATGTGAAGTCAAGTCACAAGAAAGCAAAGGAAAACGTTTAAAGGTGTTGAAGAACATCTTAAAACTTAATCTAAACTAAAAACTGCATACGAATCTTAAAGACAAAGACCAGATTTTAAAAAGAAACACAAACGGATTCACCTTCAGGTTTAACTCCTGCCCTTACACGTGGCAGATCAGTGGAGTATTCAAACAACCCTCTCACCTTCCAGGTGCTCCACAAGCTCTTACGCCTGTAAGCAAGAAAAAGTAACATGCTACATAATACATAATGTTTTCCACCTCTTTTTTTTTGTGAAGACATTAAGATTTCTATTAAAGATTTAATTTTGTCCACTGACAGAGAGCTAGAACAGTACTTTGATATAGAAGACAATTTGCCTGTCAGAGTTAATAAATTACTCCAGTTATTCTTTGATTAATCACACAGAAATTAAGAATGCAGAGAAAAGATTCTTAAAGAGAGGGGGACATTTTTCAGAAACTTTACAGGCGAGTTCAAGTGGTTTTCATCAGTCCTGTGAATCGGTGCCCAGGCACTTCTTTCTCAGTAATGAAATAATTGAAATTAAGGCGCCAAAAGACTTAATCAGAGCAGGATTTCCTGCCAAGCAAGTGATGGCCATGGTAACTGATAAGGGAAACAGGGACAGTGCTACTACCTACAGGTGTTTAACCCGAAATCTGCATTAGGGTTTCCCAGTTCACCGTTCCCAGGTAAAACTCACAAACAAAAGATTTATCAAATCTATTAACACTCCACATGACCCCTTTAGACAAGTGTTTTTATACAGCAAATCCATCGCTGCACTTTTGCTAGAGACAAGTCCAGTGATGACACTAAAAAGGGACACGAGAAAAAAAAAGACACAAAGGACGGGTCAGGAATGCTGTGAAAAAAGAGGGAAAACAGAACCTCAAGGAATGTGACAACTTCTTAGATCAAAACTGTTCCAAGCCGACTGCATTCAAGTCTCCCTTTTCTGTCACTCACTTATGAAACTTTGCATTTTGAAAAGAACCATCCTGTATATATGAATCTCCCCTTTCAAATGAAAACACATACATACACGTATATATGTGTTAAAAAGCGTAACCATTCTACTTCGAAGAAAGAAAAGGGAATTTGAACCTTAATTTCCCGTCAAAAGGGTTTCAGAATATAATTTATATATTCTTGACATTAAGCACATATCAAGGATCAGGAAGACTCTGCATATTTTCGATTCAAAATAAGACCTTAACACAAGGATAGTTTGTATAACGTGAAAATACATGGGGTTTTTTGTAGAGGCCTTAATCTATTTATGTCTACCTATATTAATGACAGAGACATTCAGGAGTTCCCATCACACGCCTGGACAGCAGCAGGATCTGTAAGAGCACAGAGAGACCTTTAAGAAGAGACAAATGCACACACAAAGCACAAGCCATCCCTCGGGTCTGGAGCTCGTGCACCTGACAAATTAGGGGGCATAACAGGAACAACAGCTGCCTGCAGAAGATGCTTGAAAGAAGAGAAGCAGTCAGTCTGCTTATGCATTCCAGGTGATTGCCAGCAACTCCTCATGCACCTGCCAGTGCCTCACCGAGCCACGACAGTCACAACTACAGTTCTGTCACATTTGTCAAGCAGAGAGAGACATAACTTAGATTGTACCTGACATTAGCAAATACCCGGCCCACAGCACGTCCATTAACACTGATAATTAAGATAAGTAGTGTTTCATTTAGCAAAAGGGCATCTGTACAGCAAGGCTGCAGACAGCTTTCAGAAAGAGAATTACTCAGGTATAATTTACAGTTTATCAGAGAGTGTGAGTGCACGCAGTTCTTTGTAGAGCAGAACACAGAAAACTGCAGTTGTATAAATATAATACTCCTGTGATTTAAATCATCTGCTCGAAAAGCAAAAATCACAGATCTGAGGACTCCCAACTGGAAAAGAGATACTAATGAAAATTGGAACGTGCATTGGTGGAACAAATTGCTTTTTAACTCCTCTCGCAAACTAAACTAATCTTTAAATCAGAAAGTAAGTCAGGAACACCAAAAGCCAAAAATATAAAAAAAAAAAAAAAACAAAAAGGGTAAATGGAAAAAAAAATCATGCATGTGGCTTAGCTGTGCTGCTCTGACAAAACACAGCAGACCTTGAAGCCTCTTTAACTGATCGTTAAATTAGTGAACCTGAGCCTTAAAAAGGCAGAGAAAAAACAGATTCTGTACTCCACTGGATACCACACACCTTGAAGCATCTCATATTACCCATTCTCCACTTTTCCTGCCTCAGGATAAGCAAATTACCAATGACTATACGTGCATGTTTTTTTTAACATATATACACACAGAAACACCCTCAATAAAGTTAAAAAAATACACTACAAGGATATTCTGTGCAATGAAACAAAGTAATAAAACCTCAAAATTCAAACTGAGACTTCCAAAAGTTAACATCTGGAAATACATTTATACATTTATATTGGGGGGGGGGAATCCAACCCAAACCCTGAGCTCTGCCCAACAGCACAAAAAAGAAATAAATAACTGTTCACAGTTATTATATTGCTAAATACCAGAACACATTTTCTCATCATACAGTTCTGGTCTCTCATGATATGAAATGAAGTTCAATAGGAGTCTTCCATGAGACACTGGGATCGAAAGAAATAAATTTTACAACCATTTACAATAATTATTTGCATTTTTAGTGAAACAATAGATGAAGTCACTGTGTGATTAACCCTAATACAACAGAGCAGTGACTGTTCAGTGGACCAGAACTCAGTAACTGAACACAGACTGACTGGAACAACCTAAGGGACATTTTTTCTTCTTTTATGGTTAGGATAATACCATGGAAAAGGGGAAAACTTTACCACAAGCAACTACTAAACCAGGCTTTACATACATTTTTGGACTGTTTCTAATTGATTACCTACACATGCATCTACATATAAACCACCAAATCAATGTGAGACACCGCCTGACGGATGAGACAGAGCAGTGCAAAAAGTTTAATGAAGCACAGGCTCAGGAAAGAGCCAACCACACACTTCAAACACAGACTGCTGGCAAAACTAATAAAATTAATGCTTTGTTTGTCGATCATACATGAATTACAATTACAGTTTTATTGCTCTGTATTTTATTCAAATATACCCCATTGTTTCTTGACACAAATCTACCCTTCAAAAAAAAAATCAACGGAGTAATTAGAAAAGCTGTAAAAAAATCAGTGTATTGAGTAGCATTTCCATAATTTCTCCCAAGAAATGATTAACAGACATGAGATACCATAAGCAGTGCTTTTAAGGGACTTAAAGATATACTCATTTGGTTTTCCATTGAAGAAAAAAGGTCTCCTTTGCAACTGGCTTCCCATCAGCCACATAATGTTACTTCAAGGCTCTCTCCAAGAATAAGGAGTATTGGTACAATCAAGAAAGCTCACATGCTGCCACAGCACCAAAGTGAAAGGGTTTTGATTTTCAGACTGACAGAAAAGGTTTCCCTTGTTAAGGGGTTTTAAATTTGAATTTCAACACCAAAAATAACCATAATTTAAAAAAAGGACAAAAAGGCAAGAAGGTCCATCCATAGGAAAAAAAAACCCTGTGTCCATGGGGAGCTGAGTCTACACAGTAATTTCTGCTGACTTTACAAGGTTCTTCAGGGAAATCAAACTTGGCCAATAGTGTCTGTGCCAGGGCTTCGTGTTAGCAATGGTGTACAGGAGAACACACTGCTGGAGCGGGCAGAGTCAGCTGCACCACCAAACACCACCCTGACAGAATCAACCTGAAATCCCATTTCGTCTTTGAGGTCCAGGGGGATTCTTACACCTGAACAGCACTCTGGCTTAGTCTGTGCTGCTTGAGTAGCCGGTCAGCAGTTAATTCCCTGCTATATCCTCACTGCTTATACCAGGGGGGTCCTGAACCACCACCTTATTAAAAATACTCTTCCCTCATCATCTCTTCACCCAAAACGAAGAGGCTTCCTCTTGTACATTCCCTCACTTTGTAGTAGATATTGCACAGGCTTCTTTCCATGTCATTATTTTCAGTTTACTTACTTTCCACTCAGAAACTGCAAAGTTGTGTTGTTGTGCTAGAAGGTAATAATTTGTATCAAGCAGATAACTGAATTACAGAAAAGTCTGAACAAACCCAGGCACACACAGCAACAGGGCATCTGTGGGTCCTGCCTTTCCTTCTGAACATCCCTTCTCTCCCCAGATCAGCAAGGATGGTCTGCTGGAATCTGCAGCTTCCCCTCAAGTAGGGAATCCATCTGATGCAATCTCACAAGTTACCACATTGCATTTAACCAGGGAAACATCATCAAAAGGTAGGACTGCACAAGCTCTGCCCCAAAGCTGTAAATGACTGAGGTCTGAAATCAATCAGTTCAAGCAAACAGATGAGCTTAACACTTCTCGTCTCCCAACTGAACAAGTGAATCTGGGAGGAGGGAACAGCTACACTTGAAGATATGAAACTGCAATCTCACTGGGAGAGAAGTAAGGTCTTTCCTTGTTCTTCCCCATACTACACAAACACTAACAGTTTTCAGAAACTTTTAATTGTTTATTGTTCCCAACATACTAACAAATATTCTCTGGCAGATGAGACACAGTTGTTTGCATGCTCGTCCACTGATCTGATTCGTCCCGGTTTCCAAAACTAAGACAGACTTCCCAAAACTTAAGTTAGGGAAAACATTACATACAGCAGCACATTAAAGCTCCAGATCCCTCACCCAAGTTAAACAAGAGCAGACATTTGTGCATGCTTGGCATTGCTAAAAAGGCACTGTATTTGCTATTAAAAATAACCACAGCACAATCTGAATGTTGGTAAGAAGAGAGGACTCATCTGGCAATTTGTTCGAAACAAATCCCTGCTCCTGCACTCACAGAAACGGTACCAGGAATAAATTCAACATCTGTAACGTACAGATTGAGCCTCAGATCATTCAGATGTGGCAGTGGAGGCCAGAAACACCACAGAATTCCAACCTTTCTCTGCTCAGCTCCCAAGACCTGTGCAGGCTCCCCCATCAGCATCACAAAATTGTTTGGGCTCCCCTGTACATGGAAAAATGCAAGGCTGCTAATACAAACCACAGCGTTGGGTTGGAGGAACAAGGGAAAACATGGAAGTGAGGAAGAAAGTGAATTATTAAGTCTTTTATCTGAGCAAAAACCCAAACTGCCTTGGCATCCTGCACTTGAAAAACCAGTTAAGAGCTCAAAGCACAACCAGGGGATTCTGGAGGAAAGTATTACAATTGTAAATCACCAGTAATCTCACAGAGTAAAGCAAGAATATTCCACGAGATCCAATACGGATTTCTAGTCCTGATCTCTTGCTTTGTCTCTGTGGTTATAAACACGGGCAGTGTTTGGGGGACAAACACATGGTCTTTAAGCATTAACAGCAGGATTAAAAAGCATTTGAGAGCATTGCCTTGGGCCTTGAGAGCACCTGAAACTGCTGAAAAAAACTCCCTGCCAAGCAAAGAGGTGGTTCCCAAGTCTAAAAGAAGCCCTTCCTCCTCCTGATTTTCAAGGCAGTGTTTCCTATAATCCAACAGTGCAAAGAATTCAGGCACGGGGAATAATTACATTCATAATAATGTAATTCTACGGGAACTTCTCTTAAAATACAAGCGAGGATTAAAGTTATTGGTGACACAATGCCCAGCCACTGGACATTATGCTGAGATTTATGCTGGAAATACACTTGGAAAAGCATATTAGCAAGTTTATGTCTGACTAAACAATCAGTAAATCTCACTGCTCTGGAAATCAGACACCAGCACACAAAATGTAACGGGCACCTCGTGAAAAAAATCTACATAACTTGCAATTTTCTACAGCACATATATGAGGGCAAAAGTCAAGTTGTGCTGGGGGACTCAGATCCCGTACCAAAAAGCCACCTATTTTCTTCAGAGCTCCACAACATCCCAGAGACAAAACAGCTACTGATGTAAAGGGCTTGTGGAAGCCTCACAAGGGACAGATGTGACCATGTAACAGTGGTGACCTGTGCCCTGCAGTGTGGTTACAGAATCATCTTCCAGGGAGCCCAGATAACGAGGAGTTTGTAAGATACAGCCATAAACTCCAGGCACAGGATAAGCATCCTGGGGCATTAAGAGCAGTATAAAATTAAAATTCCAAGTGAGGTAGATTCTAAGCACCTACCCCAGCTCAAGTAGTTTTAACTAAACCAAACAGCATCTTTAGGCCAGTGCCTCGATACACTGATATCCAGAGTTCAAAGTTTCTCCTGCTTTTGGAAGATCCTAAAGGACACAGATGGCAGAAGTTACAGTTCTTCAGATTCGACCCAACCTAGTCACTCATGCTCTTAAAGAAAACAAACCTTCCACAGCACCCAACTATATCAGAGAACAGAACTGAAACACTGTTTAATTCCTTTTTAAATTCCCCTCACCCTACCTTAAAAGCCTGCCTTCCTTTTTATCCTGAACACAAAACAGAAGTCACCTACAAGAAAAACCAGAAAAATGAGCCACAATCAGAAGTTCACCCACCTCTTTACTAGTGTTACACAGGAATGTGTTTCACTGTATAATAGCTTTTTCCTCCCTGAAGTCAGAACAGTCATAAAAAAGGGGGAGGGGAGGCTGATTGCACGAGTTCTACAGCATCTGGCTATGCAATAAGACTCTTGAAATAATTTTCTCTAGTGTAGCATATAGCCAACAAATCTGGCAAGAAACAACTTTCAGCATGTGTTGCTGTGACAGCAATGAATTATCACCCCAGTCTGCAGCAAGATTAACACTTACAACCTTGGCACGAAGAACAGTCTGCTCAGACTCGGTGTCAGGAGGAGCGCTCCGAGCTCAGGCTCGAAAGGGTGGGCTCACCGTAAGAAATTAAGAGCACAGAAACGCAGACATTTGCCTAAACTGTAAACAAACAGATAATTTCCAGGGGAAAAGGCACTGTACAGCCAGAGAAGTAGGAGCACCGAGGAAAACTCGTGGTATGGAGGAGAAAGAGTAAGCAGCCATTGCAAATGAGACACTGCCTGTGATAGAGGATGCATTCCAAAGAACAAATACAGAAGAGAAATTAGGAAACAACCCAGCAGATTCCTCCTGCAAAAACACTGAGATATCCAGTCAAACCAAGCTGACAAGAAATTAGCTGCTCTGAAAGCCTGGTGCAAACTGTAGAAAAAGCAGCAAAGTCCAACATAGGACATTACTTGTGACAAGTTACAGAAGTTGTCACGTTCTGTGTGTTCTGCAGCAGAATCTGCCGCTACCTGAGTTAAGGGCAGGTTCAAAACCAGCTCTGGCCTCACTGGAAGGTCTGAGGTGACGTTCCATCAAAACCATCTCTACTAAGAAGCAGATTCAGGGTCATCCATTCCACTTTTCCAGCTAAGTGACCATGAAAAAACCTGAAAACAAAGCTCTTCACCACAAGTTCTTGAACCAAAAACTGCAGAGGGAAGTGAAGGACACAAAGCTGAAGAAAACCTGGTGGAATCTCCTTCCTGCTTGATCACTCACCATGCTTAGACCTTCTTCTGCTCTGCAGAATTGACAGGACTATAAAGCATAACTTCTGCTCTTTCATCTGGTTTGCTACAATTTTTTTTTATAAACAGTTCGGAGATTTCACCAATCATCAGCTTCATCTCTAATGCAACTTTACTTTGCTTCATGAACCAGAAGAAGCGTATATTAATGCTGATAGAGTTGATTTCACATATTACGTGCTCTACTTTCAAGAGCTTAACTTGAAGGAAATACTCTAAGAAGTTCAGCAGTGTAAGTTGAAGCACGTGAACAGGTGAGGTTAAACAATTCAGCTCTAAGACCAGGACAAAAGGATTTCATCTCTTGAAGGAAAAAAAAAAAAAAAACAACTAGTTCACTATTAGTAGCTGGATGTAAGAGTATTTAAAGTGACAGGAAGAGTCTACAGGCATCACACTCAGCAAGGGTTTACATAGAACAGAGATTTCTGAATGACAAAGGGAAGATTTCACAATTTCCTTGAAAAGCTTTATTTCAGATACCTGTACGTAGATATAACACACCTGCAAACCCTCAATACAACAGCATGAGAGAGAATGAAGAGAACAATGTGTGTTGAGAATTTTGTAAGGAAGCTTTTACAAGCCATCTACTACCTTGTTAGGAAATTGCCTCCAATTCCCTGAGATTCCAAGCTTCCCTGTGCAAAAAGGCAGCAAAACTGTTGTGTAGCAAAGAGCACACACTGAGCAGAAGCAGTTCCTGTAACTAAAGGTCAATTTACTTTGTAAAGAAATCAGGCAAGTGCATCTAAACCTTCAAAATTAATCCTCACCACACTTTTCTCCCCAGTGCTTCATCACTTCAAGCTGGCGCATCTTGGGTGATGGACACAGCCTTAAATCACTTGTCTTTGCTGCTTCAAGACAAAATGATGACTCCCAAACTTAGGGCATGTCCTAAGTGATCCCTAAAACACCTACATTCTGTCTTCAAAAGCAGAGGTAAATACTCTTTAGGCTGGAATAGAGTAACCACTGCTTTCTATGGTCCATTCTTCCAATTCACCCCTCCAGCACAGATAATCCCTGGGGCAAGGAAGCTACAGGGCACATCCTTCCTTGCCTACTCCCACCAGTATCCAGACAGTTCCAGAGGTTGACAGGTGCTGGGTTTTTTTGTCTCTGAGTAAACTGTTCTTCCAATAAGTCCTTTTGTTGAGTTAATTGCCTTATTTAAATCAGACACTTGAAATACCTGCCCAAAGTGGGCTCATGTGCCTCAGCTGGGTGGGTTTTTCAGCTTCAGTTCTGCATGTGTTGGGTTGTGCCAACTACCTGTGCAGCAAATGATACCAGGGTAAAATCCAGGCTTGGCAGCTATTTTGGGCTGCTGGATTAGAAGGGTGAGCTGCATTAATGGGGCAGCGAGAACAAAGTCTTCTGGGTCAAGAGAGTGAGGAAACACTGGGGGTGTCTCAGCTCCTCTAGACAATGTGTATGAGCAGCCATCAGGGAATTTGATTCTTTGAGGAATTTCACCCAAATTTCACCCATTTACTGCTTCCCCAAGATTGAAATATTCAAGCACCTGGTTTTTGTGGGATACTTCTTGTGCAGATGAGATTATTCTACTCAGACTGAGCATGTTCCTGAATACAAAGCCAGCCAGAGCTGAAAATATAATGCAGTAATACCAACAGCTGATTTCACTGGTATTCTAAAAAATACATTTCCTTCAGTAAAAACTAAACCATCAGCTCCGCAACTGAAGGGATTAAAACTTCTGCTATTGTCTCTTTTTTGAGTGTATCTAAAGTTGTCATTTCAGGCAGTAAAATGAAGAGTTTGGGGCTGTGTGTCATTTTAATAAAAGTAATTAAAAAATATCAGCATTATAACCTTTTCCTTGTCTGGGTATCTTATGGATAACAGCATTTTTTGGTAGTCAGGAAAAAAAAAACAGGACAACATACCAGGAAACACCACACTTAATCAAATTGAAAAAATCTGTCTTAATAGTGAGCATCTGTAGAAGCTGTGGAATGTAACATTTCACAGATACAGCACAGAAGCATAAAACTAGAGAAAAGGAGACGCTGAACACATTCAAAACGTTTAAAAGCTGACCACTTGGAATACATATGAATGCATAACTGTATTATGAATCTACTAAAAAAAAAAAAAGAAAAACAAGGGTCCTAATCCAGTCCTTCCCATGGCTGCACCAGCACAAGAATAACCGATTCCCAGGACACCCGCTTGCCCGGGGATCCCTGCCGGGGTTGCAGAGGCGGCACCTCTCCACGACCCCAGGAAGCACGTTTGGCTTTCACTGGAGCGCTGCTGTCTCCATCTGGCACAGCGGCCCCGCAGGGCTCCAGCCAGCTGGCACCGCTCGAACAGCCTTGGGGCTGCTCTACAGGGCGCAAGGGAGGAGGCCAGAGGAAAACCAGCACCATAAAGAGATAATTTACAGGCCCATTATCCCATCATCCTCAACTACACGCAGCAGCAGCATGATCCAGGCACATGCCCCGTGACCACACACTTTAAACTGACAACAACAACAAAAAAAGTTACATCATCTCACCAGAGTTTGATTATAAAAGATGGAAATCTTTAACTTCGAGACGGGCCTGTTTAAAGAGGGACACAGGCGGCTCATAACTTGATTACTCAGAAAAACACTATTCATTTCATTAAATTAAACGTAATATGAAAAGTGGATTTGCTGTAATAGCTGATCACAGATTACAGGCATTCTACACTCCCCGATTCATTTATTTTTCACAAGGAAACTGGGCTAGAAGAAAGTTATTTGCATATACAGGAATAAGCTCCAACAACTGCAGACATAAGACAACTTTCACGTATTGGGCTCTGCACACACCAGAATATCACCTGTGAAAACAGCAAGTACAAGCACACAACTGCAGCACTAACAGAGGTTCCTTCGGAGACCCTTTGGGATGAAGCCAGTACTACAAACCCCTTACAGGAGAAGCCATGAGCACAAGAACACTCACACACAGTCAGTCACTGGCACAGACCAGAGGACGGAGCAGTTGTTACTCAAACTGTCTCCGCTCAGGTCCTCTCCCATCACCCAGACACTCCTCCCCTCAAGCTCTTTGATCAGCCCTACGTTGACATGTAACACAGAGCCAGTTCAGGTGAAATTATAGTAATAGGAAGGAAAAAAAAAAGTCCTTTTCATCTTCATCTGTCCTTTCTGGTTCACGGCACAGTCGCACCAACATGACACAGCAAATGGTACAACAGCAAGAACATGCAGCCCAGAGCTGAGGAAAGACACACACACCCACTAAGAGCTGGATTTCACATTCCCCACTCATCAATCTTTGGTGAGAGTGCACAGAAAAGGTGCAAATCTCACATCTCTTGCTGTCCTCTGGTGCATCAAATGTTGCCTGTCCTGTATCTCAGTGGGATTCTTCTCACCCAGACCATTCACCAATTCCAACACGGACTTGTGTCTCATCAGGACCCACACCTATAACTAGTTTTAAATTTCAGTTCAAGCTTTTAAAATTTGTCAGATGTGCTAACCTGCCTTCTCCTTAATGGCCTTTTCTTGTGTTCTTTTCACCACTGCATAGAACAACTTATCTGCAAAACAGTTTCAATCTGCAGGTACAACATGCTTACAGAGTTAAATCACTTCCTTTATAAAGAATTGCTGTAAGAAAGTAATTCTTCACGTGACTGCTAAGCTGGAGTTCTATTTTTCTGCAGTCAGATTTCTGCAGCACGTGGCCTAAGATGGGCAAACCCCCTCATCTTCTAACTGCCCGAAATCTTGCAATAAGAGCCTGAAAACTTGCATTTCAATGATGAGATGTCTCTGTGACCTTAGACATACCAGGATCTCTCCCCTCATTTCCTTTTTATAACATACTTAACTGCATGGATGAAGATTCACTCAGCATCACAAAGCAATTCCTCTAATGCTCCATGTATATTTTTTCATGCTTGACACTGTTTCACAGATTTACAGTGACCTACTCCATATAATTATGAACTTTGGTACCACTCTATTTATCTTTGTGATTTAGGCCCCTTCAATTAGCAAAGAAGTGGTTGAGAGCAACTCTCCTGCATGTGCAAGTTTCACTCAATTCCAGGACCTGAATCAATGCAGAAAAGTTACAAAGAGACACAGAAAAGAAATTTAATTTATTGGGGCAACTCTGGAATTTATGTATCGAAAGTCCTAAGAAGCAGAATTACTGTGTGACAAGGAAACACATCAAGAAGGGCAGTAAGTAACTCTGTCCAGCATCATTTTAAGATCAATTTCCTTAGGGAACAGCCTCAAAGAGAGTCTAGTTCCTCTTCACACACAGAACTGCAGAAACTCCTGAGATTATTTTCACTGCTTTCCTCTTTTCTGTTCTCCACATCACCATTAAGATCACCCACAATCAAAACCACAAAATGTAGCCATGAATGACCAGAGAAGTGAGTGTTAACCATTCAGATATCGTATCCAACAAGGAGCTTTCGGGAGGGGGTGCTTGCCAAGAGAGCGTGGCAGAAGTGAGCGATGCAGAGGAAACAGAATGAGAATTGCACCCTGGTCACCAGCTGCCAACAGGACAGAGGTCCAGTTAAGAACAAAAGTGGGCAGTAATAGGAAGATAATGAAGCACAGAAAAGAAAAACATAAAACCTTAAGACAAATTTTGCATTTGTCACTGGAGGGCACAGGGTCACAAAAGCTCACCTAACACAAACGAGGTACTGAAATCAGTCAGCTATCTCAGCTGTCTGCACTTACCAAGCTGTCATACATCTGCTGGGCAATAAATCTTACCTTTATTTACCACGTACATTCTAAAGAAGGTCCCTTAAAATCTGACTTGCAACGCAACAGCAAGTCTGACTGCACAGGACAGAAGCGCTAATTTATAATTAGACAAATTTGGGGAAATAATATCAGGTTGTACAAAGATATGAGAAAGGGAAGATTGTTGTTTTAAGAGAAATTGGCATAGGGGGAGGCAAAAATAAAGGTTATAAGCTGCTGTTTTCTCTCCTTGTGCTGATAAACACTGAAGTAATTCAAGTCTGCACTTGATGCAAAAACAAAAGCCCTTTAAAAACAGAAGCAAAACATACTTTATAAAAGCCCTGGCAGTCAATTCAGTGAGATGGATCCAAAGCCAAATCCTATTTAAAAGGGGCTACTTGGATGCATGAACTTGTGAGTGACAGGCGAGGCAATCACCACAAATGGAAGTCGGTGCCACATGGGTGTTTGATACTCCATCACCCCCATCACTTAACTGCACTCAACTACTGCAGGGTCTTTTATGTGCTTAGGAGAAACAAAGGTACGCAGAATCGGTGAATTTTGATTTTTGGTTACACTACTTTTTAAACTACGGATTAATATATGGATGAAAACTTGGTTTAATGAAGTAGGGAAGAGCTGCAACCCAGGACTCCAGATTAAGACACCAATGAGAAATAATCCCTCAAATGAAATGTAGGTTAACGGTCTTTACAGTTCAATTATCAGAAATACAACTCGTTGAATTTATGAAGTTGTATTTTTACATCTCACATGTGTGTGCAAACCAACTGTCCCATGGCAAAACCAGCAGAGTAAAAGGACAAAACCCATTTGAGCTCAGTCAAACCTCCCTCCTCTCTTCAGACTCACTAAGCAGTGTCACAGTTAGTGAGCTGCTTCTCACTACTACTTTGAATATGAGGATATCAAATGTATTTAGCATGTTTAATGTCAGAATTTGTTATGGGACAGGAAAACTTGCACTAATCCCAATATTTACACTAAAAAGACACTACATTTTTAGTGTGTTGAAAACAAATTTTGTTACCATGTCCAACTTTTTTCCTCTTTTTTTTTTTGAGTTTCACCTTGTCTAATACCCAGGTTTTTTATTCAGTGACAAATTTAGTATACTGTAGACCTTCAAAGAAATATTTCCCACCAGGGATATGCTGACATCACCACTGATACTATGCAAGAGGTAGACAAGAAGAGCCACATTAATTTCAAGCTCCATTAAACACAGGAAAGGAAGAATGAGAGGAGGGGAAAAAGTTCTCTTTACCAACTTGGAAAAGCAGTAGAGATAGGCAAAAAAAAAAAATTAAGAATTTTACATTAGTATTACATATAACTGAGAGGTTTAAAGAAAAATAGAGCCAAACCTTGAGTAATATTCTACTTAAGTAGAGAACTGCAAAAAAACCCACTAAGACGAGTATTTGCTGTATTCCACACACAAAAGAATGTGACAGACAGACTGCTGCTAATCAGTTATCAACTGATAAAGTGAATCTCAGGTTACTTCGAGTCAACTGGTGTCTGGTAACAGTTCACTTTACGGATCCTCAAATAGGTCTTCAAATAGATAAAGTGATTCTTTCTTTCAAATGAGAGAGATCAGCTCGATGGCAGCTGCCCCCACACTGAAGGAAACCACACATCTTGTGGAGCTGCTGTGCCAGTTGCATTAATGTGGTCCCACTGCTTGGGGAAAAAAAAAAGGTGTTTTGAAGCAAACGGAATGCAGGTTAATTTTGCAAAGAGTAACTCTTTACAACACTGATTCTATTACCAGCTAATGCAGCAAAGTTCTTAGCTTGAATTAAGCCGAGTGTACATAAAGGACTGCCAAATCAATATGTAAGAGAACACAACTACCAAGACTGAGCTCTCATCCAGTCAGAACAGATCTATCTGCTCCCAGAATTGCTTCTGCTGAGGAAAGGCTCCCAGTCCAGGCCTCTCGGATAACATATGGCTCTCCCTGCGCTCCAGCACTGCTTTGCTGACAACAGAGTCCAGGATAACAGAATCAACCCTAATGTCATTACAGCATTTCACTCACTTTGCTCCATTGTCCACAGGTTAACAAGAAACTGGAGAGGGCTGCTCTAGGCAGCTCTTTCTGTCCAGGGAAGGCTCTAACAATGGCTCTTAGCATGCTTTAAAAACAAACAACAAACAAACGAGAAAGCTTCCTTTAAAATAAAGATCTCCTAAGGCGAGAAAAACGTGTACAGGTCACCTTCAAACTGCCTTTCTCTTGATGCCACTATACCTGATGTATAAGTAAGAAAACATAGGTACCTCCTCACCTTGGGAGCCACCACAGGCTACAGACACATTACAAATACTTGGAGAACCATGGGAATACAAGTATTAAAAAAACCCAAATGTTTGCAAGTGAAGTGAAATGGAAAGGTGTGCCTGATAAAAAGCAGCCCTACATCCATCAAGGAAAAGACAACAAGAAACCATAGTTTCTTCATAGGAATTCACAGATTCATGGGAATTCACAGTTCCACAAATGAGCAGGAAAACCAATGGGTGCTTGGTTTAACGTGGGAAACACAAGCTTTTAAACCGAGTTAATCTTTCTCTGGTTTAAAACAGATCAGCCACCACTGGGAATCAAACGAACAGTTCAACAGCATTTGTTGCAAAGCAGGGTCCACATAATCCATCCAAAGGAAAACACTTTTTTTTTCTTTGCTCAGATTCAAGGAGCAGTAAAGTCAGGAGAAGGGGAGCCAGCAACTTCCACTATCAGTCAGTAACATTTACCCATAGATTTGTTCCTCCAGTTACTAAACCAGAAAATCCTCAAATTAAAGGAGAGTAGAAGGTTTGCAAGCAATTTGCAGCTCCAGTTTCACATTAACGCTCCAGATTAAGGCTTGAAACAAAAATGAGGCTATCAGCTAACCTTTGTTTGGGGTTTAAAGCTTTGATGGCTTAAAATAAAGCTCAACAGATAGTCCAGCAAATCAAACAAAGCCATTCCACCCTGCTCACCTTCACACTTACTCGCTGTCATTTCAGTTTGAAAGCTTTCAGCATTAAGCAAATAAAATCGTGGACTGCAGACAAAATTAAAGAGATGCTACAACTGCTCCTGACAAACAGCTTGGCCATGAGCAAACCTTGACTGCTGATAAGACTACAGATAAAAAAAGAAGCTTTCCTGTCCAACACATCCCTACTTTTTTCCTTCATCAGCTTGCGCAGGAAGCTCTGCAACAAGGGAACAAACACAACTATGCTGAAAACTGCATTGACCGTGTTTGTTTGTCTCTCCATCCATGCTAAAAAACAGAGGAGTCCTGATGGTTCAGATCCCACAGCTCGAGAATTGCTATTTGCCACCTTCGAGTTCACGGCCCAAGACTAATTCCCAACCTTTGGCCCAGAAACCAGCCACTGATTTAAAAAAAAAAAAACACAATGTGGTACAGGATACAAAATAGGGATTAGCACCACTAGGAAGAGGAAGGCCTTGTATTATATTCTTTGGTGCCAGGTACACAAGCTCGGTGGAGCATTCTCAACGTGGCTTGTCCCACATACACAAGGAGCTAAAAATCTCATGTGTGGACACCTCTCACACCAGAGATCGTGTCTTCACACCAAGAGGAAGGAGAGCATTACCTGCAGCAGGTCTAAGGGCCCTTTTAGTCCTTAGAGGTTAGGACCTAAGGAAGATTGTTCAGGCATGAAACTGGAGACCACCTGAACAATGAAGCTTGCAGTGGACTTTGACACTTCTCGTGGGCTTTCAGGGAGTTCCCACAGCACATGGCAAAGAACATCCTTCCTGAGTCAATCAGAGGGTTCACACAGGCAGCCAAAGCGGAGCACGCAGCTGAAAAAGAGACATGCTTCTTGAATCCTGGCCTCCTCTCTCAAATTCTCCACAGGACTGGTAATCCAGAAGTTTGGTGCACGTGCTACAAATGTTAAAGAAAAACAAGCTGAGGTTTCCTTACTAATTTAAACAATCCACCGAGCCTGCAAAGGCAGCACAGCCTGCTGAGGTTCCTTGCCCAAAGGACAAGCAAAGTACAAAGCAAATCACCTCAGTAACACTCCCCTGTTCCTGGACAGGTACGTGGGGCAAGGCTCTTTGGGAGAAGACGTGCCTCAACAGGCCTGAGAAGTTCCACCAGTAGCTCACCCTGAGACTGCAAGGTCATTTTAGCAAGAACGTGACACGCTGACTTCGAACGTGAACCACAATACCTGCTACTGAAAACATGACACGGCATTTTTTTGCTAAGTTGTTATTATTAAGCTTTTTCTGCTTTGAAAGTTAGGAAATGAACCCAAGTCATTTCAGGTTTAAGTAAGTGAGTCGATTACGCGTCAAAATATTATAAGGAGCTGAAGTCACAAGTTCACGGGGAGAAGGACACCTGAAGAAAGGTCATCACCTATCAGAGCAAATGTTTCCTTGTATCTGAAAGCATCAGTCAGTCTGGAGGGTCCATGTAAAGAGAGAATAATGGAAAAAACAACAGAAGCTCTCAAACAGGAAGAAATACGCCAGAACGCACCCGCTGTCAGTGAGAGTGCACAGCCCCTGACAGGCAATTATTCTTTGATCTATTGGCTGAAGCACTGAACAAACATTCTGAAATTCCAGATAGAGCCTTGTGCATATCACGACGGTGGTCACAATGACCAGATTGCTTTTATCATCATGAGCCTTTTCGGGGCAATGATAATAAGAAGAATTCAGAATGAGACAGTTTTCCACCAAGATGTACAGTCCAGTAAGACAAAATTTAATTATAAATTTAGCTGCCCTTCAAGCACTGAGACCATTACTTACCAAGCCCTGGGCACTAAGATGCATTTACATGTCTAATTGCTCACTGATGGGGACCACAAACTACATCTGACACTGCAAAACGTTTTCCTCGTCTCTAATTTTAAAGGAATAAGCAAAATGTTTCAAGTGTGACCCTTCAGAAAAAATGGAGAAAGCTGACACGAAGGGCTGGCAAAAGTCTTTTCAGCATCTTCTGTCTGCTCCGCCATTCCCAAATGGGGGATAGTGGTGTCAAATTTAAGGACCTCTTACACAGTGTTCCTTAATTGTGAGGTAATTTCCATGTCAAAATATTCAAGGTAAAGTCCACGACCTATAGAAACAGGAGCTTTGCCCTCAGCTTATTAGACAGATTCTAACTATGGTAAATCAAAAATCAAGGGTCAAAATCCTAACCCCGACACAGCCCACCCTCATTTTTGCCACTTCACATCCAACTCAAGGCCTGAAATCTAGCTGCAACTTTAAACCACAACAATTACAATTTCGAGATGCAGCCTTCAGATTTCTCCCTCTCCCCTCTTCTCCTGTTCCAATCTCCAGCGTGACAGGCGGGTTTTGTCTCTGCTTAGGCTTTACTATCAGCAACACAACTGCACCACGGCAAAGCCTGTGCCCGGAACAGCTTGTACAGAGAGCTGCACTTGAGTGTGGCCAAGATGCAGGGAGATGAGGCGAGTCCCAGCCTCGCTCCTTCGCGTCGGGTACAACAATGCGCCACGATGACAGCTCAAATCCCAGCACAGCCACTGCCTCAGGAGCAAACACACTCCTCAAATCTTCACTGGAACGCCAGTGCCTCCGAAGACACATGTGTAATTACCTCTTGGTTCTGACTGAGAGTTCAAACACACGTTCAGGAGACAGCTTTCCCACCATAAACCAGCTTCAGAGCCTTTCTGCTTGAACCACTGGCTGTAAAGCAAACTGAACCACGAGCTGAAGATCGTAAAAGCTTATTCACAGAAAAGGTAGGTATTAAAAATGAAGAGCATAGCATTAAAATGGTCTGCCAAGGCAGAACGCAGAGTAGGCAGAGCAGGAGAACGGACCCTTTCTGCCCCCTGCAGTTCCCACTGCTCCCTGGATTTTTAAGACAGCCTTAGGAGGGATAGCAGTTACCATTCTGGAACCAGAACCATTTACATCTGGTTCTCACCAACAGCCAAGGCATTTTTACAGCTGCGTTCATCTGATCAACAGTGAAAATGCCCAATGATCAGCTACACGTATGGAATGTTTCCTGTAACAACTGCATGATGTGATTGCCCTTTATCACAAAAAGAATATCACCTTCTAACAAACCTTTAATTTAGCCTCATCATTCTGATTAAGACTAAGAAGAATCTTCACCAATAAAGACACAGTCACAGCTATGCTCCTAGAATATATATGTATATTACACATGTATACATAAAATATTAAAGGACAAAGGATTGTTTTCTAGTTATTTATTTCTAATTGTATGGATTATCTAGTTAATTTATTTTTGGCTATTGGACTATAAATATGCCACCAAACAGAAAATTCCATCTATCAAATTTTACATATAAAACTGTAAGGCATACATATGGACAGGGAATTTCAGTAAAGAAAAATTCCATGGAAGAAGGTCTCGTGTCCATATGCAGGGGAGACAAATACCTTAATTGTCATTTATAGACTTTCTCCAATCCTTATGAACACAGACAGGGAATGAACCCCAAATTCAGCTACCCAAAATGGTACCCTGTATATGATCACGTGCTCCCACATATTTCAGGTGGGCTGAATTCAGGTACCCAACTATTTTCACACTGACAACCTGCTTAAAAAAACAGGGGAAGGGGGAAGGCATTTTTAGCATGTATTAGGAAAACTGGTGTTTTCCATGAGCTGACAGATAATTTTGCAACAACCCTGCTCTGCTTTATGAGCCTGGTTGTGCAAAGAGGAAGTGAGAACAGATTGATTACAATGGAATATTATATATTTCCAGCTGTTTTCTCAAGCAGCAATGAACACATCCCTACCACTAGATTTTAGAAGAAAAAACTGTTGCAGCCTACAACTGGTATGCAGGTTACAAAGGATGCTCCATATTTATAAAGAAAAAAAGATAGTTTTGCTAATAAAATTTTATTTTCATTCTTCCACGTAGCACTTGCTTTGTATTTATCTGAGACATCTTTATACCTCACTTGTATTTTTTTCCTTCTCCAGCACATATATAATTTTTTCCTCCACTTAAGCTGTAAGTACCACCTATTATATCCCAATTTGTATTTTGACATACTAAAGGCTAAATAAACCCAAATTTCGACTAATATGCTTCATAATATTGGCTTGTAGTGGGATTGTAGGGTACTGAAAACAAGTCTGGCTACATTTTGCAGGGCTATCAAGTAACTGAATACATTTGAAACATGTTTCTTCTCGGGTTCCATTTTTTCCTCTTCAAGTAAAAAACTGGAAAACTGGATTGTCCTGAGAACATGAACCGAACACAGAAAAATGGTTTGGCACCTCACCCCTGAAGTCCATCCTTCATGCTCTACTTCTATTATGATAATAAGCTGAGCAGCTTAATGCAAAGCACTGGGATCTGAAAGTTCTCAGTGGGTTGCTCCAACACAAACACAAGCCGTGCTGTCCCAAAAACCAAGTTCTGCTCCGTGTGTAGCTGTTGCCTTCCCCTCCTCAGTCACCAATGCGACGACTGACAGAAATCTGCCAAGTCACTTTGAAGCAAAAACTAGTTGATTCTGGGGAAAAACAGTAATTAGTTGCACAGCGAAGAGAGAAGCCCTCCAGAAACATGCATGTGGACAGGGATGTCATTCAGGAGATAGGTGGGGGGAAAGCGCTCTCCCTGCCTTTTCCCTGGCTTACAGGGATTTTTCCCAGGCGCCAACAGCTCCCAGAGCAAACCACCCCCTGCCCTTCCCTGTGCTCCAGGCTGAGCCAGTTTCTTCCCCCCGCCCCACTAGGGCAGGAATCCCCTGTTCCAAGTGGATTAGGAGCACAAGCAGCTTTTTTTTTTTCGCCCCCTTCCCTTTTTTTTTTTTTTAAAGGGGGGGGGGGAAAAAAAAAACAACCCACACAGACACAACCGAGCGAGCCGCAGCCGCGGCGCCGGGACCCGCTCCCAGCCATTGTGCTCCGCGCAGCCCCCCGGGCTCGGGCGCGGCCCCGCGGGGCTCCACAGAGCTCCGCCGCAGGCCGGACGTGCCCGGTGCCCCGGGCCTCCCCTCCCCCCGGTATTCCGGGAAACCTCCGGGAGGAGGAGGAGGAGGAGGAAGCGGCGGCGCTGCGGAACAGCCCCGCTGCGGAAAAGCCGCCGGGGCAGGTGGCAGGGAGAGAGAGGCCCCGCCGGGGCTGGTTCTTCCCTCCTCCATCCCGGTGCTCCCCCCGCCGCCTCGCCATCCCGGAGGCACCGAGCGCTTCCTCCTCTCGCCCGCCCTCCTCCCAGGACCGCGTGCGGGAGCCCGGGCCCCTTTCCCGGGAAGCCCGGGCCCACCTGCACCGCGGGGAGGGAGGGAGGGAGGGAGACCCGACCCGACCCGTCCCGTCCCCTCCCCGAGGCGGCGGCGGGTGGGTCGGGGAGGGAGGGACGGAGGGGAAGGGAAGGGAAGGGGGGTGGATGCGAGCCGCCCCCGGGTACCTTGCGCTTCCTGGTCTCGGCCGAGCCGCTCCACACGAAGCACTGGTAAATCGCCCGCAGGTTCTGCTTCCAGTTCTCCACCTTGAAGCCGGTCACATGGCAGCACCCGGCCGCCGGCGGACTCATGTCAGACCCCCCCACATCAATCCGCCCGCACACGGGCCGGGCCGGCGGGCAGCGAGCCGGCCCCTTCCCCCGCCCCGCAGCACCGACACGGGCCGGGGCCCCCCCGCCCTCAGGGGCTCCGGCCCCTCACGCCGCCGCCGCCGGGGAGCCGCTGGCACATAGAGCCGGGGCTCCGCCACGGCCCCCCGGCTCCGAACAAAGCGCGGCGGGCGGGCAGCGCGCACTCCCTCCCGCCCTTCTCCCGCACACACAAAGATGGGGCGCTCTGAGGCGAGCAGGAGAAGGAGGAGGAGGCGGCGGCTGTAGCGGCCGCTGCCGCCCCCGGAGTGGCCGCCGCTCCCTTCTACCTCATAGAGGCCGCTGTGGAAGCGGCGGGCGGAGGGGAAGGGAGGGGAGGGGGGCGCTGGCGGCGGAGGCGACCCTGGCCGCGGTGCGAGCGGGCGGTGTGTGGGGAAGGGGGCGAGTCCCCGCCCGCCGCCGCTCCGGCTCCCCCCGCCGGCGCCCGCACGGCTCTTGTCCCTTTAAACCGCCCCCCCGCCTCCTTCGCCGGCTCCTTCCTCCTGCGCCTCGCCCGCGCCCCCCCCGCCCGCCGCGAGCAATGGTCCGAGCCGCTCACTCAACCCAGCCCGCCCGGCCCGGAGTGGGACAGACCAACGGGGAAGGGGCGGGAGGGGCGCCCCCTCTGCCCCGCCACCCGCGGGGGAGGGAGCGGCGGCGGGACGGAGCGCGGCGGTTGGTCGGCCCGCCTGTCAATCCGCTCTCCTCTAGCGTCTCATTGGCTGCTTTCCCTTTCTTCTCCCCCCCCCTCACACTTCCCACGGAGCATTTCCCCCTGACGGAAAGGGGCGGGAGAGGGATGATTGACATGGCACGCGACCAACTGAGAGAAGGGGTGGGGCCTGCGTGGCGAGTGTAGCGGCGCGATTGGCCAGAGGGGCCGTCAGTCATGTTGCAAGCCGGGAGCGGATTGGTGGAGGCCGCGGCGGGGGGCGGCCCCTCCCAGCGCAGCCTGCGCTGCGGTCACATCCGCTGGTGCCGCTCCCGCCGCGGCTTCCTGAGGGAAGGGGGATCTCCTGAGGGCAGCGGGGCCGCCGCGCCCCGGGGAGAAGCTCCCACGGCCACGTATGGCCCCTCCATACCCTCCTTCGGCCCGCTGTTTCCATGGGGGGGGGGGAGAAACAAAAAGTGGTGTATAACCGACCAGAACGGGTGTTGTTTCAGGTTTTTTTCCTATACAAGGAAGTGGGGAGGCGGTGAGAAACGCTGGAATGTGTGCATAGTTTACAGCTCGTATGCCACACACGCTATGGGGTTACATAATGGAGTGAGGCGAGAGCGAAGGGATGGGAGTTCTGCCGTGGTTTCTGGAGAGAGAGGCAGGAGGCTTTGCAGAGGCTTCTTAAGGACTGTGCAACAAGAAAGTAAGTGGTGAAGCACCACCACGGTATTTTATCCATTTCTCAGTGAGTGCTGATTGCATTCTTTTACCCTTGAAATCTTCACCTGGCAGATTTCGATACGGTTCCCAGTTCCTTGACCCGCTGCTGCAGCTTCCAGAAATCAGAGACATCTGTGACCCTCACCTGGGGACAGACCCGCTTCCATTTCCTTCAGAGGTGCTGCCGTTTATAAAAAAAAACCACGAAGCTGGGAGTAAAAGAGTTTTTAATGATTTGTGTACAACCATAATGTTTGGTGGCAAGACACCTGTGCCACATGGGACACCTGTAATAACACAGAACGTTCGGTCTCCTGGCTCGTACTCCCTGTTAGCCTCTCCCTGAAATCCCTCTTCCACGCAGCCTGGGGATTACACTGCAGCAATAAACCTGGAATTGCCCCACAGGTGGACGAAAAGAGATGCCGAGAGCCAGGAAAGGGCCTGATTGTCCCGCTGGTGCTGCGCGCACAAGTTGCACTGAATGTTTCAGAAGATTAGGAGTGAAATCTGGAGTGAGGATATACCCTGTCTTTGATCCTGTGTAATCATTAGACCTATTAAGTCATCCTAGGGCAGCCCACAGGTGCAGCACATCCTTCCTGTGTTAACCAATTACCCTCTGAGATGTGTTTGCCCACAACGCTTCCAGCCACAGGCACCTGAGTGTGGCTGCTCAGCACCACCCACCTTCATGAATTTGGCTTTCTCGTGCTGCTCGAGGCATCTCAGCTTCAGAATATGGCCCATTTCATTCACTGTTACCCAAAATAAGTTCCAAGGGTTCAGGTGCCCTGATACCTGTAGCAGGGCCAAAGTATAAATACATTGACCCCCAGGGGAACCAACCAGTTTTCAAAAGCAGCAGTCACAGAGAGCTACCTCCTTCCTTCTAAAAGCCACCTAAACATCCCCCAGAAGAGAGAGGAGTTAAGGGTTATCAGTCCAAGGTGGATAGAATGGAATGGGTGATTAATGTCCCAACAGCATCTCATATTTATTCTTTGCCATCCGAGTATTTCCAGTTAAACAAACCCCCCAATATTGCTACAGTCTAAATCCAAGCAGAAAGTTATTCTTATTCTGCACCAACCTACTGTTACTAATCTGGGGCTTTTCTCCATGGCTACCACATCAAAACAGGAGATAAAGATAAAAGAGAGAATTCCTGCCAATGAAATTTAAGTCCATCTCGCTGAAAAAATAGGATACCAAGAAGACAATACATATGCTCAGTGTCCTGCAGACTCTGAAATTTTCACGGAGATTTCTGTGCCACTCTGTCTTGCAGAGTCCCCGTGGTTACTCCACGTAGGGTGTGGTGTCTTGTGCAGAAATAACAAGAACCGTGAGTTTAAACACAACTGTTTTAAAAAGCACCTACATTTTTTTTAGTGTTTTCCTCTTGCGTAAATATTTCCTTTGGAAAAATTACTGATTTTTTTTCTCCCTGGCCATTTCCAGACCAACTGTTCTAGTGAACTACTTTGGTCTCTGAGGTTCCTGCTCACCACTTGAAGAGCTGCTCAGGGTGTGAGGAGCATCCTCTGAGCCACAATGAACCCACACACAGGACACCCATCCTGGATCACACCTGCTGACTCTCACCTCCAAAAGGCAGCAATGTAGAAATTTAAAGATCAAGTCTTTGGGGGCATTCCCAAGGTATGGAGGTTGCATT
This sequence comes from Myiotriccus ornatus, assembly GCA_036023395.1. Lineage (NCBI taxonomy): Eukaryota > Metazoa > Chordata > Aves > Passeriformes > Tyrannidae > Myiotriccus > Myiotriccus ornatus. The sequence goes on along the minus strand of JAYRBT010000033.1, from coordinate 13,419,845 downwards.
TTGAACTTTAAGTTCCCCCAAGGTTTTCTTGGCACCTTATTCTCCATTAAAAGGGGTCTATTTAAGCTAGAAATTCAACTTGAGGTTCTTGTTGTAAACCTTTTTGGAACCAGAATAAAATCCTCTCTAAATTCATGTGGAAAATAATGTCTCTTGAGATTTTTTGAAGCCAGCTCCTGACTGGGGGAGCTTGAGGCAAGCTCTGGGGGAGGGCAGTGTCATTAGACCATTTGCTTTCAGTCTTGGGAAGACACCAGGATCTTTCCTGGGAAGTATAAAAACTTCCAGCTCTACAAACACTTCTTGATTTTTGCAGCCCACACAACAAAGGTGACACAACAGCACCGAGCAGCAGCCAAAACAAAACAGGAGTGGAAAAATAGTGACAACACTTTATCAGATAGTAATTGTCAAATCAGGGTCTGCTTGCTGCACACACACACACGGGTTTACAAGTTTGCTGTGGTTTAATTTACTCTTGGGCATAGCTTGGGAGCGTTTCTAGAATAAAGCCTTTTGGTGCAGCAGATAGCTTGGGAAAGGGTTTGCCCCTGGGGGAAGGAAACACTTTCAATCCCTCCTGTGTCTCTTGGAGGAATTTTTAATTTTAAAGCATTGATGATTATGCTAATTAGTGCTTACCCTCAAATGCCAGTAGAATATAAATGTTGATAGTAGCTAAAACATACTGCAAATGTGCAGCAAAGTCTTCCTCCAGAGAGTCATCTGCGTTCCATGATAGCTCAGCTGGGGAGAAGCCGCGTTCTTCCCACGGAAAAGCGAAGTAACTGCCTCTTCAATCCGTGTCATCCCAAGGTGGCACTTCTGGACTCCTCTGGATAGACATGAATCAACTGTTACTGTATCACTTGGGTGTGCTTGTCCATGATAAGCGTTAAAATGTCCAGTTTAGCTCTCAGGTAAACAGGAACCTTTCCCTTTGATCAGGTGTGTGAGCAACATAGTGCAAGGACTGCACAGGTGGGTGGATTTCAGTGGATCAAACTGACTCACGACTTGCTAATCAACCCCTGACATTTTCCCCTGGACTCCTGTATAGCTCACTTAAACCTACTGGCAATAAAAGGGTCCTAGACAAACACAATGCCCGTGCTGATTTTTCTGGAGATCACTCATTAGATTTCCCATCAGCACTGTCACAGGATGAAATCTTGGCCCCAGCTGAACTCAACAGGAATTTTGCCACTGACTTGAATGGAGCTAAAATGTCACTCCTGCTATTTGTCAAGTCAATTATATCCAGACAATACTTTAACATCTGGCTTCAAGTGAACACAGAGAACAGTTCACTCCCTCGGTCTCTGAAGACAACGCAGGACGTTGGCCATCTCCATAAAAATGAAACATTTGTTCTTGGCAAGCTGCTGTAACACAGAGGGGATCCCTCCAGTGGCACTATCAGACCCCAGTCCCTGTTCCTTAGCCTATAGTTATTGGCAATAGCATCAATTGATTCTCTGGCACTTTCTGGGAAGAATTTCAAAAGCACCCATCCACTGTTGCAAGTCATTCCGTTGTAAAAACTTTGTTTAGAACAGCAGATCTGGCCTCGTCTGTGGTTTCCCACAGACAAGGGGGGTTTTCACCCTATTCATCTTCCATTTCCCAAAGCATTGGAATGTTCCTTGACGGGTCAGGGAGCAGCTTTTCTATCTAAACCCTTCCCTGAATGTGGTGGTCAAAGGTAAACATGAAGGATAACTGACTGAAGAAGAATAGCGGGTATGAGGTTGTTTCCCTCTCTAAAAACCTATCTGAGACAGGGCAATGTTAATTTATTGCAAAATATCCAGGCGAGGTCAACAACAAGTGGAGCAGAAAAAAATAAAGCTATGGAGGTATTTGATCAGTGGTGACTTTAAAAATCTATTTAAATGGGAAGAATCATAGAATTATGGGATGGTTTGGGTTGGAAGGGATCTTAAAAATCATCCAGTTCCGACCCCTGCAATGGGCAGGGACACCTTCCACTGGACCAGGTTGCTCCAAGTCCTGTCCAACCTGGCCTTGGACACTGCCAGGGATGGGGCAGCCACAGCTTCTCTGAATCATTGGATGATGTCTGGAAGAACAGGGATGTACAAAGAGAGGGGGCTTTTGTGCTTCAGGTGGACAAGGATCTGCACACTCTTGTTCCCAGCTCCCAGTACTGGTGACTTGCTGCACTGCTCACCTGGGCAAAACCAGCTTCCCTTGGTCTCATTCCCTCCCCTGGGAAGCAAAACCAAACTCAGCCTCCAGTATCTGATGAGCCTTAATTCCCAGCACTTAAATAATTAGCTTCTCCAATGTACGAAAACAAGCCTCATTTTCTGGATTAATGAAGGGAGCCGGGTTCCACTGAGCACGGCTATTATGGAGCTGCTAATGCAGCGTTTGATTTCATCGCCTGCCACTGAGCACAGAGCGATCCAGGCTCCTGGGAGAGCGGGAACACAGGGACAGCAGCGCTGGAGGGTTCAGGGAAGGCAGCGGGGGAAACCCTGGCAGTACTCTGGGGGCTTGTGCAGAGGGAGGGCTGGGTTTATTTCTGCATCTGCTGAGTTTTATCCGGGTTTGTGAAGATGCCACATAACCCAAAAGAAGGCTCAGGGAGGCACTAAGGGTGGGTACTTTGCTTTAACCACAGGCCAGGCAAAGGCAGGTTCTGAAGGAGAGTAGCAGGAATGTGTTACATTCCTAAACCTGAGGCAGCCACACAGCAGCTTCTGCCCAGGTGCTGTAGCCAGAGCAAATGGCAAAGAGCTGGAAGGCTACAGAGTGTTCTTGTCCTCCCTGCTCATTTGGCTTAGGAGCTGGTAGGAAACTGGTTGCAAAAAGTCAGTCTTGCCTCATCTTGGCAGGTACAGGCATATAAACCCATCAAAACAAACTTCTTTCTTCTGTATCTCAGCACAGGACTGGCAGTTTCATTTTTCCCAACTGGATGGCGAAGGGACCGAGCAAATGTCAGAAGAGACTGCAAAGGCTGCCCTGGGAGATTTAAACTGAGGCCACATTACAGGAACAACTCAGTGCTATTAGGACTGTTCCATTCCTCTCTCTTTATCATTGCTTTGCTGCCTTCCCCCAGACTCTTTCACCCAGGCAGAACCAAAAGCCCACACTGAACTTCTCCGTTCTGCATCAAATGGGGGACAGAGAATAATTAGATCAGGGATTTTGAGATGTAACTGCAGCCATTCAACAAACTCATCTTTTTCAGACAACTGGAGATGAAAAGGCCTGGATGTTGATTTCCTCAGATTGTTCAACCATCAAAAAGCCCTTTCAGGATGTGTCATTCTCCCCCATCCATTAGTACACCCAAATTAGTGGTCCTGCAGTTCTGGTATGGATTTGGAGCTAAATAACTTCTTACACTAAGTTCTTCTCCAACAATATGCCCTCGAGTACCTAACATCTGTCACAGCTGCAAACCAAACCAAACCACACCAAAATTTTTGACCTCTGTAAGAAAAGCCTGGAATTGTAAGGGAAGCCCTGGGTTAATCGAGAACCTTGCTGCAGACATGCAGCAGGAATTGAGAGACCAAGAAGGAAATCCATGGAATTTTGATGGTTTATGCAGCAAAGTCTGTGCCTCGTAGCCCAACTCTCAGAGCCAGGGACCAGGGACACAAGGGATGCTCAAGAACCTCGGCACCTTCCCAAATCAGGGGCAGTTTTCTAGAGGTGGCCGTTCAAAATTAAACATCTTTGAAAATGCAGGGATGCTGCTTCTTATGTCAGGGCTTGTTGGGCTGCTGGCTTCAGAGGAGTTACACCCCGTGTAATTTAGCTGAAGCAATCAGGAAATAATTATTACAGTGGAGAGCTAAAAGATGGTAATTAAACTGTATAAATAAATAACCAAAGTGACTAAAAAAGTCCACCCAAAGCCTACTTTTGGAGCACTATTTAATGTAAATGAATCACTTAGTGGACAATGCAACAATCATCTGTTCAGCTTCTATTCATTATCAAAAACAATACAGAAGGATTGGCAGGGAATAGCCATGTGCCAGAGGGAGCCCTTTAGGAAATACCACAGAATCTGGACTGGCTTTTGTCTGTTCTTCTATTGTGTTCTGACAATGCTTTGCTAATGAATGTCCAACGTCATTTCAGTTGTCTTTTTCTTGCCCCCCCCCCCCCCCAATCAGTGGTAATCTTGGCCTTCCAGGCTTGCTTGTTCCTGTTGGGAAGACTTCCACACATTATGTATCACTTTTGCCAAGGTCCAAGAGGCTGAGGATGTGTTTTCTCAAGTCCCCTGGGAAATCCCACTGTAGGTGATGAGACAAAATCCTTCGACTTTGGGCAAAAAGCCATGAAGTTTTAAAGAAATCATCACCTATCTTTGAAACATGCAGCACTTGAGTGAGTTGTATACGCAGTAAATTCATCTTTTGTTACTCAATTTGCAAGGACAATAACCTCATTCTGAGAAATAAGCTACTTTTCCGTTGGGAGTATTCAATCCCAGAGTTATCAGGGGAGTTATCTGCAGGAAACTGCAGGCTAAGGGGAATCCTCATTAGGGATCTGGGGAACTAAACCTACCAGGCAGACACCTATGCCAGTACCAGCACAGGTAAGAATATATCACGTGCTAAAATACTGTCATTATACCTCAGGACTGATGATCCACTGACACTCACATCCCTTTAAGAGGTCCTGGTTTGGAATATCTCAAAGTTCAAACCTGAAGGTGTTGCAGGTACCCAGAGGGGTTCCTTTCCTACCTGGTTCCCCGGCTCACTCCTACGTTGCTGCTGCAACTTTCGGCTCCTGCAGCGTTGCTGGTTCAACTCTGTGCAGCCCTGCAGTGTGAAATCACTGAAAACAGTCTGACTTAAATAAAGAGGACAACAATGGCACACATGAGAGAATAAACAGGCTCTGCTGTTGAGAAACTGCATTTGGAATGGCACACAGACTTGACTTCTCAAGGTTGTCTCTGGGGTTCTTTTATTTAGTATTAAAGAAAACCTTGGGCTCTGCAGCAAATCTCTGCAGCCAGAGATGATTTCTGTCAAATCCAGAGTATGTGGGTTTCTAGTTAACGCTATCTAAAATTTGAGATAGAAATGCACACTTCAGAAAATCTTGCTCTGAGCTCAGTCTTCCGAATAAAACAGACAGAGATGGCATCAACTCCCCCAGGGCTTAGGCTTGCAAAATCCCCACCAAGTTCACTGCAGGCTTGGTGAGAAATTCGGCAGCTTTACTCACAGCACGAACTCAGAATGCCACTGGAGGTGGGACTCGAGGGCTGACAGACCCTCCGGGGACTATTTCTGATATTACTATTTCCAGCTTCTTCCTGTCCTTCAGCTGGAGATCATTACTGCTGGAACAGGGGCTGCAGAATGGGTGGCACATCTTCTCTCCTCCGTGTCACCACGGTGCTCAGAATAGCAGAGGAACCCGAAATAGTTGGTGGGTTAGAGCAATACTCTGGGCTGTGAGTGGTGATGCACAGTCCAGCTGCCACCTCGGGGACAGGACTGAGACCTCTGGGGCAGCAACATCCAAAATCAGTCCACCTGGAACTGCTACAGCTCTTTGGGGGACACCATTGACATCACAACTACACCAAGACACACCATTCTTGGTACCTCCTGCCATGCAGAGTGGTGAAAATGGGTGGTTATAACACCCTAAAACTGCGTTTCTGAAAAAAGTTGATCACTGGTCAGGGGTTGGGCAAGGAGGGAAAACTACTGAGGTTCTGATAAACAATAGTTCATTTTGCAAGATGATTGCCACCATTTGCACTAACTGACACTTTTTTGTAGCAATCTCTGCCAAAAGACAAAAGATATCAAGATCTTCTTTCGGAAGAGAAAAAAACTCCTGACTATGTTAATGCCCAGTATATTAAAAGCATCATTCTAATATTGGGATACACTGGGAAGAAACTGGAGTAATTACCTCCCTTTGTTTAATAAACTTCCTCTAAAGATCCCCAAAAAATGTATTCAGTAAAACTCTGTTCCTCCCTGCTCTGGTAAAGATTTTTTTTTTGTTAGTCCCTCGAGTAGTTGCTTAAGTCAGGTCTCACTGTAATTACACACCTCGCAGCAGTGCGGGAGACTTAATTAAGAGAGTCACTGTAGGTGTGTTGTCAGACAGACAGAATCCAGTGCTGCTGGAGGAGGCACCGGGATCCAGCTGCAGTGGGCATGTTTGGGAAGAAAATCCAAGTTTGCAGAGGATTTTGAGATCCTCCTGCGAACAGCAGCGTGGACACACCCAGCAGCCTCTATTCAAAGCCCCTCAACTCCATCATCAGGGAGTCTGTGGTTTTAAAAATCTCTCTTTACTCACCAGGAGACGCTCTGCCACACGGCAAGATTTCAGATTCTCTCCTCCCCTCCTCCCAAAAGTGTGACTCACCAGTTTCAAACGGTGACATTTCATTCCCAAACTATTCCGGGAGCATCTGGCTCCACAACACATGGGGATGTGGGGAGAAGGGAGGAGGGGAGGGAGAGCCAGCTCGCACAGTGAAAACCACTCATTCTCTCCCCCACACAGGTATGCTGCTTTTAAATTTCAGAACCACATAATTTGGGGACACGCTGGCAAATTCCATCGGAGGAAAACAATAAAACAAGCACATTGTGGGGGGGAGGGAGGGGGAAATATCTGCACGGGCCAGTGATGCAATTCCCTGTCAGCCAGGAGGGACTGGGAGACGGGTTTGCTCTCCAGATGGAATTGATGTGAGGAAATGCCCTGTCCCCACTTCTCAGTCTCCATCCCCGCAGTTCTGGGCGAATTTCTGTGTGATGCAGACCCAGGGTTTAGTCACCACCAACATCTTACTAACGATGAACAAACGCGTGTGCAGTGGGACGACGACAACAGCGACAAATAAATCACTGCCAGCTCCCGGTCCCGAGAGGAGTTTTGTGCCACACCCGCGGCTCGGCACCGCTCGTGTCCCTGCTCTGGGGACGTCACTTCCACGAGCACAACATTCCACGCGTGAGGGGCGGGATGCTGCGGGCACCGCGCACACGTGGAATCGCTGCCACTGGGGCAGCGCCGGGGGCAGGAGCGAAATCCCTCCTGGCCTCAGACCGCGAATCCGTGCGCGGCTGGTTGGGTGGGAGCAGCAACCCAGCCCCGTTCATCAGTGTTCGCAAAATTCCACTGGGAGGGAGGTGGACGCGGTGGGAGTGTCGGGGGGGGCTGCCTGGAGCCCGGGCACTAGGAACACCAGCCTGGCACTGGGGAAGTGGGAGCACCAGGCTGCAGGGACAAACCTCAGCACTGCAGCCTCGGGGAGCCGTGGATGGGGCCCAGCACCTGGTTATCCTGTGCGTGTGCCGGGTTGGGATGCTGGGAACAGCCCTTCCCAGTGCATGCCTGCGCAGGAGATGTTTGATTACAATTTCATTCATCTCCTCTGCTGCCTTTCTGAAAGGGGAGGCTGTTCCTGTGGACCCTGGGACCTCGTGCTGGCAGATCCAACCCTGTTCCCACTCTTCCCGTGGGGGAGCCCCACTGCAATCAGTGCCGGTTAAAGGAAGAGGAGGCTGGCTCCCTGTTCGATCCTGGCATGCAGCAGCAATGACCTTGGCTAGGTAACCATCCCCTGAATACAAACCTGGATATAAAAGCAGCAATTCCCTTCTTAAAAACCAACCAGTCTTCTGCTAAGGTAGGGAAAGGCAGTGGTTTGTTAAATAAATGCGTGTGTCAGAGCTGGATTTTTTTTTTTTTCCCCAGCTTCCCTAAATGCCCTTCACCAGCAGGGAGGGGGAGGGGACCTGCTCTTTGAAGCCTTTTCCTTATGGGAATAGAAAACACGGAAAGAATTCAATTCTCTGCCACAGCCCAGCACACTGATCCAGGCTTCAAACCCCAAAGCCCCGGAACCCGGCGGGCTGGTGGGTGCCTGGAGCCTGCAGTACCGCAGATTAGCCTGGTTCGATATCCAGCATCATTAAGTGTCCCCCGTGGTGTTAAAGCACAGAAAGGAGAGGGGAAGGAATGGAGACTGGGGAAGAAAAATTAGGAAATTCTGTGCAGAAAGAACTGCGGTTATCCAAATCTTTGATCAAAGCACCATCTAGTGAAGAACAGGCTCCTTGCAGCTGGCAGCTCTCTGGGCAGCTGCACCAACATTTTGCCTTTCACCACAGGTTTGCTTCTGAAAAACCCAAATATCACCCAAATATGCACAGCCCGCGCTGGATCAGAACCAACAAGAACATGCCCCCAAACTGCTGCCCTCTGTGCAAATATTTCTCCAGTGGAAATGTGTTCCCCTCCTCCCATCATCTCCCACCGGAGAATCTCAGCCCCACTGAAACCCGCAGGGAACGAGGCACCGCAGGAAGAGAATGATTTCCATGTTGTAGTTTGGGAGCTAAGGAAAAGAAAAGGTAAGTGAGCGGTCCAAGGTCATGCAGGAAGCCAGAGGCAGATCCGGGAATAGAGATCAGCCACCCTGGACCCAGGGATGCCTGAACAATAGCACAGCCTCTCCCTCTGCTGTCATTTAACTCCTTCCTGACCCACCAAAACCCAGGAGAGTGGTGGGCCCTGCACTCCCCTGCACGTGTACAGCTCTTGGGGGCCCAGCCCACAGCCCTTGCCTGCTTTTCCCACTCCAAACCAAGGAGGGAAGGCAGCAGGGAAGGACAGGGCTGGATATCCTGAGAGCAGTGAAGCTGCTTGTAGGAGATATTTCTCTACAGTGGGCCTGAGCTGTCCCCTCAGCAATTAAAACAGCCACAATTAGCATCGTTGTATGGAAATGGCACCTCAGCTTTGCCATTTCTGTGTGTGACAAAACGTTGTTATCTCCCCTGGAGGGATTCAGCTCCATTAAAATGGTTGTGGTGCGTGTTTGAGGCTCCGTAGCTGCAGGAGGAGAGCATATTGCTCCCTCTCCCCCTTCCCCAGCTTCTGAGTTATCCGCAAGGATTGGGGATTTGCAGCACGATCACACATCAGAAATGCAGTTCCACTAAGTCTACACCGTTCCCATACTGAGCTTGGAAATGCTGCAGTGCAGGCTCTGGAGAAGGCAGTAATTATAAACAACTGGAGCCAAACCTTACAGAAAATAACTGGAAAAGAAGAATAACACTCAGGTGGTGGAAAAAACCCAGCGAGTGAACCGCAATGAACCAAACCTACAGCAAAACCCTCCCAGAGACAAGAGCTGAGAGAAACAGCGACCAAGTGTCCAGCGAGAGTTCTCTGAAAGGAGTTTGATGCCCTTGGGCCAGAGCCCAGTTCCAAACCAGAACTGCAACGGGGGCAAAAATCAAGACCATCTTCTTGGGCCCACTGTGTGGAAGGGACACAGAGAACTATCTGCAAAGAGCAACGAATGGGAGAAGCCCCAAGAAGCCCTTATTTCTCTGTTTTCCATCATAGCTCTCTGGTTTTTTTTCCCCCTACCACCCCGGCCTGTTTTCACTCACTCCTATAGACTCAATCCATGGGAGCAGAGAGGGAAGGAGGAGAACCTGCACCCTCACATCAGAGGCTGAGACAAGAAAAATCTTTAATCACGCCACAGCCCTTTGAACATTTATATTTTCCAGCCAAAGGCACTGTGAAATCAGGAGCTTTCAGTTCAAACTAGTTCAAGGATGTTTTCCCCAGGGAAGGTTTTTGTTACCCCGTGGGGATTTCTGCCCAGATCTTTGCTCTTAGGGTAAGTAACCAAAGCTTTTCTTACAGAAAGGAGCTACATCTTACACTCCCTGGAAAAAAAAAGAGGACAAATAAGCGCCCAGAAGAACTAGGGCACAAAATTGCTGCCCTAGAGACTGAGGTGAAAAGCCTGCAGATATGCACTCAGTGATGGTTGCAGTAAATCAGATGTCACCAAACACAAGTGCAAATAGTTCCCGGAGTTTGGAGGTTCCCCCCCCTCTTCAAAAAAGAGCTCCTGCACTTCAAGAGAGCAGCAGGATGTTTGTCAAGGAAGTGTTAACATGCTAAAAGGATTCCAGCCCTTTTGCATTGTGGCCTGACACAGTGAGAAAGAAAAGAGGGGAGATTTGAGTGCTAATAAAAACAACAGGCGTGGTTTTAGATTATACCAACATTTACCAGTTGGGGCTTGCACAGCCTCCAAAACCAGTCCTAGATTTGGGATGGATTCCCCACTAATGCTTCTGAGAACAAAGACATGCTGACATATGTAAGTCACCTAACCACCATCCAGTGTGCGTGATGTGTCAAGCAGCAGGTTTAAATCAGAGGTGAATTTGTTGCTAATTACAGCAGGTTAACCTAAGAAAATGGAACCCCAATCCAAGCAACAAAGTCAAGCTTTATTTCAATGAATTTCCCTCTCCAATTGCAGTTACAGCCTGACCCTTTTTTTGTATGACTCACTGGGCACTTGGTTTCAGTCAGCTTTGCCAGCACCTGCCAGTCTGGTGACAGACCATTCCCTGTTGAAATAAATGTCTGGCAGATACCAGGTGAGTGACCACAGGAGCCTGGGCACAGCTCCAAGGGAACTGCCATCCTGGGCACTGGGGTACAGCTCATCCTGCCCCACTTGGGTGGGAAAGATGCTCTGAAATGGCTTTTTCCAGCCCCAGGTTCTCAGAAGACTGAACTGACTATAGCTCCTTGCAAGGCTGCCACGACATCAACTACCTTTTTCTGGGTTCTGTTTTTCAATTTAATTTCTGCAAATAAAATTATTGATTTCATGTCGCGTTGGTCCTGAAGTCAAAAAAGTGCATTGCCACCATTCCTTTCAGAATGTGATCTTTTTCGGAAGATCTTGAATTCTTTTCTCCTTTTCCCTCAGGTATTGATCGCTCACTAATGACAAAATTACGCCGAAGCTGTGAATTCATTTCAGTATTTTTCTCATTAGAAGAGAGGAGCAGAACAAAGTTATTGTAAAAAACTTAGGACAGAACTGTCTTCCAAAGATCTGTCATGAAAAGCTGTCCTTTATCTTTAGGGAAAGACCTCTGGGATTAACTGCCCTTGTCTCTGGAAAACACTTCAGTGTTTCTGGATCTGTAAAAGTGCCTCCTGCTCAAGACACACTGCAAGAGGTGGAAAAGCTCCCTGTGCTGGGATGAAGCCACGTGCTTTTTCCTTCCTCAGCCCTTACACATTCGGACTTTGGGCTTTTGGGATCACGGGGCCCTCAGGTTTGTGCTACAGCCTGGCAGTGCTACTGCCCCTTATCAGTGCCAGCTCCCGGGAGAGGAGATTTAAAGCTGCAGAACCTGCAGCACAGTCAGGCCCCATTCCTGCCCAGAGCTCTCGGGAAAAGGGAGAATTCAGATTTCCCTGAGCGCGGCTCTGAAAGGGGCTCCGCAGAAACGCCTCTTTCCTCCCCTCCTGCAGGAATTCACCCGTCCTCCCTCCCGGCCACGCGTGTCACGCAGTCCTGCCACGTGCCAGCACCGCCTGGCAGCGCTCTCGGAAACGTGGTGGGGTTTTGGGGTTGCCCCGTGCAGGGCCGGGGCTTGGGCTCGATGGTCCTTGTGGGCCCCTCCGAACTCAGGATGGTCCGTGGTGTTTCTGCACCTCCAGCCTTCACGTGGAGACACCAAAGAGGGCAGGGTTCAGGTCGAGGCAATCAGCAATGTGCACGTGAAATATCCCCGCTGCGGACGGGAATTCTTTCAGGCTCATCAGGACACCCGGCTTGGGGCCCAGATTCATCACAGGGACTCCCCAGAACCAAGCCACGGGCACAGCCCCCCCACCCCGGCTCAGCTGTTCTGGAACAGCCAAATCTCTCTCTGTCTGGATTTTGATGGTAAAAAATATCGTGAGCCGCAGGTGCTGGGTGAAGCTGAGCTGAACCCACCTTCCCGTTTGTCCCCTTCCATCCATCCATCCATCCCTGGGGCATTCCAGCGCCAGGAACAGCATCCCTCAGCACGGGCCAGGGACAGCTCGGCCCGAGGACGGAGGAGACCCGGGACAGAGGGACGCAGAGCTCCTGGAGCGGGTCCAGCAGAGGCTGCAGCGATGCTGAAGGGACTGGAGCATCTCTGTGCCGAGGAAAGGCTGGGGGAGCTGGGGCTGTTCAGCCTCAAGAGGAGACACCGAGAGGGGCCCATCGCTGTCTGTAGTGCCAGGGGATGGGCAGGCTCTGCTCGGGGGTGCCCAGCAGCGGGACAAGAGGCAGTGGGAAGAACTGATGCCCAGGGAGTTACACCTGGACACGAGGAAGAATTTCTTTGCACTGGAACAGAGACCACAGAGGGTGCGGAGTCTCCCTCACTGGAGATACTCCAGAACCATCCGGACGCTATCCCGCGCCACGTGCCCCCGGTACGACCCTCCCCGAGCAGCGAGGATGAACCAGACGACCCAGCGCGGACCCCCCCCAACCTCACCCGCTGTGGGATCCCGGGATCCTGCCGCAGGCACAGGGAGAACGCCGGGGGCGCGGAGGTGAGGGGGGGCGGAACCCCCGGGCGGCAGCGCCGCTCCCCGCCCGGGCGGCTCGGGCGGGCGGAGCGCTGAGGGCAGGCGCCCTCCTGAGGGCACTTCCGGTCTGCGTCACGGCCGGGCCGCCCGGCAGCGGCAGTGAGGGCGGAAGTGGCTCTGCCCGGCACTTCCGGCGTGGCCATGGTGACGGCGGCCCAGGCCAGGTGGGGAC
>JAYRBT010000033.1:13385156-13407114 GCA_036023395.1 Myiotriccus ornatus | reverse complement strand
AGCGGGGGACAGGGGAGGACAGGGGAGGATAGGAGGGGACAGGAGGGGACAGGGGGGGACAGGGGGGAACGGGAGTGGGATCGGGAGGCACCCGGGAGCGGCCCTGTGAGGGGTGGGAGTCTGGGAAGTGCGGGAGAGGTCGGGGGAACGCGGCCCTGGCTCCTCCGCTCCCCAGTGCAGAGTTCACCGCTGTTACCGCCATTAAAGACATAATTATGGATAATTATATGTTATCAATGTATATGGGAGATACTCAGCCAGCTCTCTTGTTCTCAAGGGTTTTCTTTTTTTCTTTATTTGCTAAAATCTTTATCTGCTAAAATACTTTCTTTGGCAAAAAACGCTTTTTTTTTTTAAATTTTCTAATCGTGCCGCTTTTGTTTCCGTCCCAAACACCAGTCGAGGGTTTCCGAGCGGACCCTGTGCCAGGGCCTCAGCACCCTCACAGGGGAGATTACTGGCTTGCCACCCACCCAGAGCGTGCATCAGTAATTAATTACAGTAATAGAGAATTTCGGCTGATTTACCAATTGCCTTTCAATTTATTTTATTTTTTTTTTCCATCTAGAGCATGGAAAGACCAGCACTGATCCTTATGGATGCCCTGAAATGATTTGGTACCAGAAACAATCAGGGGGTCGCTCTGGTCAGTTTGGTCCCATCCTGAGCTCACTTCGGTCCTTCCAATCTGGGGGTTAAATTTCTCCTCCCCTCCTTTGGAAAGGTCACAGCCCGTATTCCCGAGGTTTGTTTTCAGAGGCAGCTCTTGGCTGAGCTGGCATTGGACACAGCACATTTTACTGGATCTCTGCCACTTCCAAATTTAAGTGGGAGCGGAGGGAGACACCAGCCCAGAGCCACTGCAAGTGAGCTCTTTCCCAAGGTAGGACATGGTGCTTTCTGCAGGCTAAAGCCACTAATCAAGCCTAGAGCTGCTCTGCTTCTCCCTCAGGAAAACCAGAGTTCCCACCTTCCCCCCCTTCCCTTTTATCCCCCTGGATTTGGGAATGAAGCCCCCCCAGTTGCTGCCACTCGTCCCCTAAAGGACAACGGGATTCTGGGAGGCTGAAGCTACGAAAAAAGGGGTTTTTTGGGGAAGCTCCCCAGGGGTTTGGTTTCTTTTAGGACTTGCTGCCTTTAGTGAGCCCCTTGAGCTTATTAACTACTCCTTGTTCCTTCAGAGATCACTGTCCTGGCTTTCATAGGATAACATCCAATTTTTTGTTTTAAAGGATAACATCCAATTGTTTTTGTTTTTGTTTGGTTGTTTGTTTTTTTATGTTAATTGGATTATTGCGATTTATTTTATGGGAAGCCTTCAAAAAGCTCCCAGTCACCTGTATTTGCTCCCGTTATCAGTTTTCTTATTTCTGCTCCCTTATTTCTATAACCTGCGTGTTCCAATCCTGCCTTCTGGAATGGAGAACTGGGAATTACGGGACTTGATTTGAACCCGTTCGTGAGCAACGTGCTCAGCTGGGTTCTCCTCTCCCTCCAGGCTGAGTGGACTGAGATTTTCTTTGTCTGTAATATGGAGAAATAGCAGGGGGAAAAAAGAAAGAAAAGAGAAAATAGAAAGAATAAAAGACCTGGAAATATTTTTCAAATCGAAAAAGATTAAAGGCAGAGCTTCTTTGTTTAGAAATTAAATGAATGATAGTGGTTTTGAGTTAACCAGGCACAATTGGTTCATTCTGAGGAGCAACAGATGCCACGTGTCTAAAATACGGCTTTTATTTGGTAGGTTTGGGGGCTCTTTTCCACTGGGACGGATTGTTCAGGCCTTTCAAAGTCAACCTTTGTTTCTGCCAAAGAATGTGGAAGAACCATGCTGTGATCAAACAAGGAACTCCCTCCCATCTCCTAGTGGGGTTTGATTAGGAAAGGTGTCAGGAAATCCCCCCTTTCCCAGTTACCTTTTCACCTGCATTTCACTGAAATCAGAAGCAATTTGGTCAGGTTTTTCCTGAAGTGCCACTGCACCTGCCAGCTCCCACTCTGGGAATAATGGAAGGGCCTAAATGGGGGCTGGAGGTTTTTGATTGCACGATGTGCTGTCAGCCCAGTGGCAGCACGGCTCCTGTTGGCCCTGCCCACATCTCGTCCTCTGAATCTCAAGAGACCTCTGAGAAGCTACAAAAAGGCAGCTGCTTTCAGTGACCAGCTGAACCTTCTGAGCCAGCCCGAAGAGGCCACTGGCCTTGTGTCTAAAGGGGAATTATTTTAGGGAAGATCTGCTCTCTTATGTTAACTCAACTCTGCCAGTCCTTGGCTGTACACCAGTGCAAGACACGCTCTTGTGGGCACTCCCTCAGCACAGAGGTGGAGGAATGAGATGCTCTGCCAGTGGCCTGAGCTCACTCCTCCTTTTGGGTTCCTGATTTCCCCCTCTGGGCACACTCCCTGTGCCTTGGATGTCTCCCTGCATTATGCACCGTGGATCACACAGGGAAGTGCTCTGGAGACACACGAGTCAGCTCAGGAATGGGAAGCTCCAAAGGACCTCGAGAAGAGTTGTGCACCAACTCGATGGCTTTGTTTTTAGACCTTGTCAAGGTTATGTAGAGCTGTCTTGGTGTTATATTATTGTGTTCCAGCTGTACTTCCAGAAATATTTATCAAGTTCACTATTGTTTCAGCAAGTTAGTCCGTTCACTAACAGGTACTTGAGGAATTCTCTCCAGGCCCCTGATGGACATCTGGAAAGCCTGATATTTTCCACGTTAGCTCTGTTCCATGGCATGTAGAGCCTCTGCCATCCCCTCAGCTCCATACAAGCTCAGTGGCACTAAATTCTGGCTTAGCCTTGCAGTTACCTCTTGTTTTCTGCTTCTTGCGCCTTTGGTTTGAAGTAGCACAAGTTCTGTGCCCAGAACATTCCAGTATCTTCCCAGTAAAGACCTGTCTTGCAGTTTGAACTGCAAGAGTTCAAAGTCTTGTCTGCACAAGGACGAGGAAGGGAAGATGCACTGAGATTTGGGTTTGGCTTTATGTGTGACCCAGAAGTGGCACAGATGCCAGGAAGGGGTTGTCACTGACTTCACCCTGCCATCAAGCTTTAATAAAAGTTTGGGGAAATCAGTGGCCTTTTCACAGCAGGAGTCTCACTTGCTCTTTGGCCTTGTAGTGGGCTGTAACACAAACCACTCCCTTGAAGGAATGGCTTAGCAAGGAGATTAGGGCTATGCCTTGGTATCAGAATCCAATTCCAGGATGAGATTTCAGTGCGTTAAGCAAATAACTTGCTCAGAGAGAAAACCTGGAGCCTCCAGAATACAGACTGGCATATATCCATCTGGGATAATACACAGTAACCGATCTCTGGCTTGTAGGTACTGTGGTACTGGCTGTCCTGGAGAAATCTGAGAGGTTTTATTACAATCAGAAGACTTTGGGGACATATCCCAGCCCTGAGGAACTTTCACTCTAAGCACAGTTTGTACAAGAGGGTGAATGTGGAGCAAAACACGGGAACAGCATCTCTGTTCCCCAAGTTGTTACATGACAGCTGACGGGATCCAGTGCCAAATGTCCTGCTGGGATGTCCAGATTAGCATTTAAATGCTTAAAATTGGGTACTGATGTGAACTTTCCAAAGTCTAAATGAAGGGATGAGGAGATCTGCTGATGATACCTCTGGATGGGATTAGTTTTTTGTTGGTCCAAGGCAGGGTTAAGAAAAATAATCCCCCCCTCCTGTTTTCCAGCCTCTGCTAATTTTCTTCACAGCGCAATGATCTGTCTCCTTTCATCCTGTGGCTCTAGGAAAACTGTTCAGAAAGGAAGATTCATGGATTTCACAAGCACAGTCATCATCCCGCTGCTTTTTGGCAGCCTGGGGATCTTCGGCCTTTTCCGGTTCCTGCAGTGGATGCGGATGCGAGCCTACCTGCAGGAAGCTGTGGTGGTGATCACGGGGGCCACCTCTGGCCTGGGAAAAGGTATGGATGGACCCAAAGGAGGGCACCAAGGGCAGCACAAGCAGAGGGTTGGGGAAGGGGCAGCAGTTGGGATAAAGCAGTGATGAGCAGGGGGTTCCTTTGCTCCGAGTTCTGAGAGGCATGGCTTGCACTCCCACGTCAGTCATAGCTACAGCCAGTGCAGATTTTGATGCAAGAAAGTCTGGTTTGTTAAGGAAAATTTCAGTCATCCTGTATACACTGTTCTTGTGCTGTCAGGGGTCTTCTCCCTAAATCCTGAAAAACCCAGAAGCCAAATTGTTTCTCTAAAACTTCCCCAAACTGGCGTTCTCCATTCATGTTGTACTCCCAGCTACCTTGCCAAACTGTCCACTCCCCACTGTGTTAGATGACACACACAGGGTAACTGTGGTCCCTCTTGAGGAGGTCACAGAGTCAAAAATGAAGAGGCACAGGCAAATTCAACCATCTGATGGGGAGGGTGTGTAAACAGCACAATAACTGCACAACCAGCACAGTAACTGTGAGCACAGCAGCTGCCTCACCCCTGTCATGTGTCTGTCACACTCACATGGCTGTGACCTTGCTGTAAATCAGCCTGACCATTACTCAGGAGCCATGGAGCCACCTCAGACCCCTGCCAGCAAACTGGAGTTTCAGTTACCACCAGGTTTGATGTGGATCTTGCTGTTTGTTCTTCAAACTCTTACCTTCCTCCCTTCCTTGCCTCCTCCAAAGAATGTGCCAAAGCTTTCCACGCAGCTGGCTCCAAGGTGGTGCTGTGTGGCAGAGACAGTGAGAAGCTCAAGGAGCTGGTGCAGCAGCTTTCTGCTGTGAAGAATCACCGGAAGAACGTGAGTGTGGGAGGAGGACGGGCTTCTGTGGGGTTGGGATTTCTGCTCGTGGGGTTAACACAGGTGACAGGACTGCTTGTGACTTTTTCCGTTGAGCAATGGGAAAAATGCAACTCTCTGCTTAGGGATAGGTGTTGATATAGGAGTATATTGAGCTGGCATGTCATCTCTTGTAAAAACCCTACCAAAATAAGGCATCTGAAAGACTCCTTGGCTAGAAATGGAAGGAGAAACATAGGAGTGCAATGCCCAGGCTCCTTGCACCTGTATGTCACACACTGAATCTGCAAAAGTGACTTTTCATCTGTTAGCTTTTATTTTTCATGTCTAATTCTACTGACAGTGGCAAAAAAGGTATTGCTGGCTTCTGTAGGAAACACATGGGCTAAGTTTTGACTTTCTCAGATGCTCTGTCTTTAATAAGACAGCAAGAAACCTCAGTACTTGAGGAAGATCTCCCTTGCCCCTTTCCTGGGCTCAGGTATAAGGAACATGCTGCGGGAGCAGACGAGAGCACAACCTGCTTCTCTCATGTATTCCTGCCATATGGTCTGGATGGCCCTGCTCCTGTGCTTCCAGAGCTGGGAAATCCCATCCTGAGTGTAAACAACCAGCACAGCCTGACCTGGTATTTTGCTAACTCTTACTGATTCGCAGACACACAAACCCCACGCTGTGGTGTTTGACCTCTCGGACACCAAAGCTGTGCTAAACGGTGCTGAGGAGATCCTGAAGCGCTTGGGGCACGTGGACATCCTGATCAACAACGCAGGCATCAGCTTCCGAGGCACAATTGTGGACACGGGACTGGATGTGGATAAGAAAGTGATGGAAACGAATTATTTCGGACCTGTAGCCCTCACCAAAGGTACGTGTGATCCACGTGGATTTGGCTGAGGCCCCTGCACAGCTTAACCTGGGTTTGTGACTGTACCTGGGGCAGTGCAGCAGGAGAGGGGTGGGTGGGAGGTTTTGGGTTATGGACAGGCCTAAGGAGGTGCTTGGGCAGGACTGTGTGGGAAGTGCCTGATTAGAGATGATTCCTTGTTCCATCTCCTTACTCTGGGCTGGCAGGAATTTGGGAAGAGATCCAATTCACTTCAGCATCTCTAAACACTCTGAAAGCTTTGATTCTTGACAGCAGCAATGGCAGGACTGTTGTCTGAATGAGTCTTTTCTGTCCTTTGCTAGCACTTCTCCCCTCCATGATCAAGAGGAGACAAGGCCACATTGTGGCCATCAGCAGCGTTCAAGGCAAAATAAGCATTCCTTTCAGATCTGCATGTAAGTACCTCCACAGAAGATGGGAAAGACATATTTGGGGCACCAGGCTGAATAAATACTTGGCTCCTGCCTCCACATTTAGCTCTCCATGGAGCTGGCTGCGTGCAGGGAAGGCAGAGCTGTGCATCACCCTCAGTGTGGTCACAGATCACTGAGAGAAGATGAGGAAGGCACTCTCAAATACAAAACCTGAGTCCTGCCCCGAAGTTGTTAAGGGATGGAGAAGGACAATATGTTTTCAGTGTCCTGAAAACACCTTGATAAACCTATTTTAACACTTGAGAGTCCTTATAATTCCATAATTTTATTGCATTTTATCCTTGCTGTTTGCTTGGTTAATCTGCAATAAGAAAGTAGAAACCTTTTGTTTCAATAATTATAAGTGCCATAGTAAAACCAATGCCAAAATAAAAGCCTAAACAGTCATCTTGATCCAGCAAATTGTTCATGTTAAATCAGCTACAACAAGAAATAATATTGGTGAGATTACTGGAAAAACCCTTTTAAAAGGTGGATGAACCAAGAGTAGAGTGTTTAGCACACAAGCACCTGTAAATCACTGAAAATAAACACCAAAAGGACAGTGGTGGTGGCATAAGATGGGTCAGGCACAATGCTGAGTGGAGGAGAGCCTGGAATGTCTGAGCCATGGGGTCTTGCAGGTGATGTGGGTGCAATTGCTCCAGGAATTGTGTTCTGAAGAGCTCCCAGAGCCCTTGCCTGGGTCCTCACAGGGTGTGCAGCCCGTGCTGAGCTCGCGCTGCTGGGGTCAGCCCTGCAGCCATGGTGAGGTGGTGGCAGTGACCATGGATATGGGAAGGGAGCAAGGAAACAGAGTCACTCAGCCATTTCACAGGGGAAATCCTGCCCCAGGCCATGCTTCCCTGCTCCTGCCTGCTGTGAGATCTGGTTTTGACTCGTGTGCAGCTCTGAACCTGCTCTGCAAGTCCCCAGTGCTCAGCACCCTGCAGGGACTGCCAGCTCTGCCCTCCCCAGACACAGCCTGTGCGACCAACACTTCCCAAGCCAGGCTTTGGGTCTCCTTTATCAGGACTGGGAGGCAGCCTGGGCTCACTCTGGAGTACTCTGGCAGGGCTGTGAGAGTAAGCTCAGGATCCCAGCCAGTTTCCAACTTGAGTTTACATTTTGCCTTTCTAAATTGCCTCTCACTCCCACTACCTGTTGCTGCCATTCACTAAACAAAAACAAAACACAGAAGCTGGAGAACAGCTGCTGGGTTCTTGCTGAGAAGTGGCTGCACTGCAGTGTTAAAAAGCCGTTTGGGCAGTGAATATTCCTTCAGCCCTGCTCCTCCTCCTTGGTGCACAGCCCTTTCCCTGTTTTTCAGATGCTGCCTCCAAGCACGCTACCCAGGCCTTCTTTGACTGCCTGCGAGCAGAGGTGGAGCAGTATGACATTGATGTGACAGTTGTGAGCCCCGGATACATCCAGACAAACCTCTCTCTCAACGCTGTCACGGCAGATGGATCTCGCTATGGAGGTGAGACACGATTTGGTGCCCCCGTTTCTAAAGCATCTCCACCTCAGCGGGTTGCTACAAGGTGTGCTTGCCTCTGGTGGGGACACAGGTTAGTTCTGAAGGATCAAAAAACCACTTGGGACGCAGGGTAGGAACAGTAACCTCCAAAACTGAACCTTCCTAGACAGCAGCTACTGGCCCAACCGTGAGTTACGCCCACCTGTGCTCCCCTACACAACCGGAGTAAAAGCCAATACAAGCAGCCGTGTTGAGTTAGAGCATTCCTAGGAAAGGTACCTCGGTGTGGGTTTACCTGCTGACACTGGTGCTCACTGGGCTTTCCCTTGGCAGTTATGGACAAGACCACGGCCCAGGGACAGACGGCGGCCGAGGTGGCTCAGGTGGTTCTCAATGCAGTGGGACAGAGGAAGAAGGAAGTGCTTGTGGCTGGCCTGACCCCCTTCCTGGCTGTCTACCTGAGGAACCTCTGCCCCCGGGTCTTCTTCACCTTAATGGCATCTAGAGCAAAAAAGGAGAGAAAAGCAAAGGACTCTTAGAGCTCAGCTTTCCTGAGCAGTACCTGCAGGGACAGGCTGAGCCCCTGCAGTCGGCTGGGACATCACTGAAGGTGCTCCTGCAGGAAAAACCTTTCTCAAAATACTGAAGTTTATTATTGCATGGAGAGTGGGGAAATAGTTTCCCCCACACTGGTGGAAGACAGCACCTAAACCTCACCTGGAGAAGGAAGAGTGCTCTGACAGTGGAGGAGAGCTGAGGCTGCAGGGGAGGGTGACTCAAGGGAACACTCTGCAGCTGGGGAGGCCCCTGTGCTGGGACACAGCACCTCACCTCACTCCAGGCATGCTCAGATCTACTGGGCTGCTACAAATAAACCCCACCTGTTTTGCCTTCCCACAAGCAGATCTTGGCTTTCCCCACGCTGTGGCCCCTGTGAAATACAGTCCTCAGCTCTCGTGATCAGTGTCTCCTTCCCACTCCTTCCAATCCGATCCAGAACATGCTGCTTCAAGTGGGAAACTGCACAGAGCTGCTGCTTGTTAACGTGCCAGGTCATCTGATCTGTTAAGCTCAAGTCCAGTGCCACTTCGAAAGAAGTAACTGATGTACAGTTGAAGTATATTTGGCCATCATTTTACCTGTTTGAACTGTGTCTTACTGATGTACAGGGACATTTAACTCTGCACTGGCAGCACAGTATGAACCCCAAGCACCAGAGAATGCAGGAAAGCACTGACCAGGTAGAACAGCACAGCAAGACACAGCAAGGTGACAGCAGCACACCTGGCCCACCTGCAGGCCTGGAGGGCAGGTGTGATCCCGTGGATGCCAGGCCCTGCCTCCTGGATGCAGAGGAGAACCTGTGTGCGTAGGATGCACAGTCTAGCAGACAGACCCCCTTAGTTCTCATTCCTTCAGAGCAATCACAGAGGCTCATTAGGATCAGATCCAGCGGGGAATGATACCTGCCTGTTCACACATCACAGGCTTCAGGGAGTGCCATATTCCATTCTTGGCCTGTTCTCCTCCTGTGAGAGGTACCAGCACTAGAAAAAGGAATTGCTGCACAGAGAGTTCGGTAAGGACAGAAAAAATCTTTTTTTAACTTGTAATTGAAATAAAGCCTACTAGTAGGAAAACCAAGGTCCAGACCCCTATTGCCACCTCCATGCACTTGCCAGCATTTTCCATGTCCTGCCTCGTATGTCCTGACTGTGAGTGCTCATCTGATGACAAATAAATTACATTGCTATGAAATGAATCCTTTGGTCTACTCCAGCTCCTCACAGGAGGTAACCTTAGAAGAAGGGAAAGCAGGAGGGGTTTGTTCTTTTCTTTTCTTATATCCCTCACAAAAAAAGTGTCAGGACCACAGAGGTTTGGTGAAGAAAAGGAACTAAAGGCCCCGAGAATTATTCTGCATGGAGTAAAAAAGAGCAGGAATGCATTTGGTGTGGCCAGCACAGGGTATTTCAGGGCCTTCTGCAGCAATAAGTAATAGTAGCAATGGCAGATGCGTCACCAGTTCAAATCCATCCAGTAGACAGGACTTTGGAAACACGTCAGGATGGAAGGGCAGCCTGCCCAGCCTGGCCTAACCACAGGGAGATGAAGTAGTTGCATTTCTTCCCCTCCTCTCTGCCAAGGCAACTGTACATTGTTGCTATAAATAGATGCTCTGGATCCCAGCTTCTTTTAACCTTGGAGGGAGAGAGCTCAGCCACTGTACAAAGAGCTGTTGCCTCCGAGAAAGGTCTCCCTGCCACTGGAGTTTCCTCCAGCCCCGGGCCCGCTCAGGTACAGCTGCCTGTGCAGGTGCTAAAAACTCCCAGCAATCCCAGCACACACGGACGGGCTGCGTGTCCTGCTCACACAAAAGCTGCCTCAGCAGAAAAGCACAACTGCAGCCACTGGAGGCGAGTCCAGGGGGAGTTCTTGGTGCCTGCTGTGGAAATTTGGAGAGAGACAGACAGAACAACTCAAGTTTGGTGTCTGACCTTGTGAGAGGCCCTGCCAAGGTCGGTGTTTCAGCCGTGGGGGTCAGGCTGCAGCCACCACTGGAGAAGGGAGCCCACCTGTGCACAGGCAGCTTTCACTGCAGGCTTTGCTCTTGTATCCCAATCCCAACACCTGAAGCTGTGCCAAACTGACCCTGCAAACGCCAGCCACGCCTATTTTCCATCTGGTAGGAGGAGATTATGGGCAGCCAGTCCTTATCTCTTAAAAGTCATGGGCAGATCTCACACAGCAGTAAATACTTCCCAAGCTAAGAACAAGATTTTCAGTTTAGAGCTAAAAGATGCATCAATGCACAAGACTGAATTCTAAAGTTTCAGTTAAAAGATGCAGTCACCTGGGTGCCTTGCAGCAGGAGCAGGCAGCTCCAGAAGCGTGTGCTCCAGGCAAGAGCAGTGGAACTGCATAGTCAGGACACAGCACAAAGGTAGGACAGGTGGGTTCCCACTTCAGCTGCACGTGGTACAAGGCATTTCAGTGGAGGTGCATCCACGTCAACAAGAACTGAGCAGAAACTTCCTGTGTGCAGAGGAGTCATGGTTGGAGGTGGCAGGGCAGCAGAGAACTGGGGCACCTTTATCCCCAACCATCAATGCTTAAACAATTACCAAAAAGGTATCAACCTGAGGTAACAAATAAGGCTCCTCCAGGAAACGCAACCAAGAGGGAAAGCAACACCCTACAGTTGTTCCTTCAGCTGATGGCTGCTGTGAGGTAACATGGACACTGCTGCCATGTGCAATGGACAAGAGGAGTATCAGGTCTGTGTGTGACCAGGCATTAATAATTATCACCACTGCAGCTCTCACAGCAAAGCCTCCACCCCCTGGAAGCACAAGAGCAAAGGGAACTGTGATAACAGCGACAAGAGAGCAAAAGCATTTGAAATTCTCATCCTTTAATGGTCAATGATAACTTCTGGCTGGTTCTGTGTAATACAATTAAACAATATACTTAATTGTTTCCAAAAAAAAAAAAAAAAAAAAAAAAGCAGGACATGGACAAATAGAAACAAGAAAGGAGGAGAATGGTGCAAGCAACCTTCCCTTTTCCCCCTCTAAAGCTGAGGCATGACCAGCATAACTCCAGGTCCCACAGTGGCTGCCAGGCCAGTAGATACAGCCAAGCATGTATATCCAAGCAAAAGAAAGTCATGAGAATTTTTATTTTCAGTCTAATGCAATTCAGTATTCTTGCATGCCTTTTGTTTTGCATGTTTGGTGTCAGAATCCTCCCATTTACCCTTCTAATACAATACCTGCCTTCTTAAGGCACACCAGGAAGTGATGGTTACCAGAATTATCCATTCTCTCTGCCAATACTGTCACAGCAAAGGCTGAAACCAGTGCCAGAAGCCCCTCTTTGTTATAAAACACAGTGAACTAATCCAGTTTATGAGATGCAGGTCACTGCAGAGTAGACAGACGTCATCAAGTTGTATCTGAGCAAACGATCTACAGACGAAGAGAACCACCATGCTACCAATCCAGGGCTGAAATGTATTTTTCAATATGATAAGTGATTTGATGTTCTACATTTCTTTGATCAATACCTTTTTATAATTCGTTTTCAGTACTATTTCAAAGACTAAGTTAGTCATGGGCCCCACCACTTAGGGGTATTTCAAGATTACTGACTGTTGCAACATGGCCATCAGCTTTAGTTCCCAACTGAATGACCTGTGTGATGACTTACCAATATACTGTGGGTAAACTCAATGAAAAGCAATTATTCTTCTCTGCTAACCATGGTCATTAATCCTCATTCATTCCTTGGCACTTCCACAGAGGAGGATGTGTGTGGAAATACAAGTCAAGACACAGACAAGAAAATAGCCTACTGCAGCAACCTACAGAGCTATTGTTATGCTTTCTACAGCAATTCACTTTAAAATTATCCAAAATGAAAGCCTGAAGTAGGAAGAGTTACAGCTGCTACATGTACACTTCACTTACTAAGACTCCATACAAGTCATATCCTCATGCAGTTTGAACACCACCTACTTGCATCTGCATTAAATCTCAGCTTTAAAAAAAGGGAACAGGGAAAGCCTTAGAAAAGCAGGTGTTGAAAATATTCACTGAAGTTGATCTCAAGAGGTTCAGGTTGGGGCATCTTTGAGGTTGTCCTTCCTTCCTCCTACCTGCACTGTGCTTCATTGTCTACTTAAAGAGATACAAAATTACACAAGTGCCCCACAGATCCCAGAAAGCACCACCCAAATGCATATTGTGAGATCCCCTTGGACAGGGAAAGTGAAGATGGACAAGACAAAAGAAGCAACTTCGGGAAGGAGGGCAGATAATCTCGCTTGGTGCCTTTTGTCCTTAACTCCTAGGGACAGAAAGCTGCATGTGAAGAAGTTAGATGACAAGTTCAGACACAGCACACATCCCAGACAGGTAATATTCAATATTCAGCCAGAGGTTTGTTCTACTGCAGATGTCTATTAAAATCCCTACCAAAATCCCCTGTTAAAACTGAAATGCACATACTTGTTCATTCTAAAATATCATTAAAAAAAAAAAACCACGGTGCATGTACACTAGAGAATGAATCTGCCTTGAAAGACAGATTGCTTCAATATCTTAACTAACTGCCTTTTGCAATTTTTATGACTTTTATCTCAAAAATGTCTGGTTTATGTTCAGGTGGGTGGAGTAAAAGACAAGGCTGTGATGTATTGCATCATGTACATATGAGGGTAAACACTATCTCAAGCAGATAAACTGAACCAAATCACAGTTTAAGAAGTCTGTTTCTCCCTCTTAAGCAATCAGTTTATTTAGAATCTTTTCTTTCATCCAAAGACACGATATGTTTTCTAAGGATGTTTATGTCTGAAGGCAACTGAGAAAACACAATGAATCTGTTTGCTATTTGTCCAGGATTTCTGGACAGTGAGAGGAGACAGTTCTATTGTCATGGGAAACATTTAGAAGTACACAGAAGGGGAACTGTAGCATCACTCAAAAAGTCCTTATCAGCCTGATCTTCTCCAGTCTGCCCACATGGCTTCTACGTAAGTCAGAGTTGCACAAATACCCCAAAGCTACAGAACCTCTGGCTCTCTACAGTAGTAAGACATCCAAATCACTGACTATTAGATAATTACCTATATCCATATGAAATTCCAGCAGGGCAGGATTAACCTTACTGCAACATCCTCTGTTGCTAGGGACTATCTGCTCCATTTTTTTCTGTTCATTCTGAAATCTGAACATTCTGGACTCTATCAGGAGGTGTTCTTTCTGATCAACAGCTCTCAAAGAAACATTTGGCCTATCTTAAGAGAGATCACTTTTCCTTTCACTGGGTTGATATTTTATCCAGAACGCACTCAGCAATACAACTCTGACCACGTGAACAAGCTTCATGCTACAGGATACAGGACTCTACAAAGCTGATTGGGAGAAGTGAGTCCTACAGAGCTACATACACACACAGCTCAGTGAACGACTGCCTTGAAGACTGGATAATTTCTTTGTTCATCCAACACTACCCTGCCCATTCCCATCCTCACATCCATGACTCCAGAGCCTGCAGCATATATGTATGCTAAAGCCATGCAAGTGACCCTCACTAAGGACAACAAAAAAACCTGTTTTAGCTGGTTGAGTCTGCTCAAGCCACTTTCTAGTGATTCATCTGGTGGATTTTTTGACTTCTCCTCCGTATACATTTCTAATCTCTCTTTATATCCCACTAGGTGTGTAGTAATAGTTCGGAAGTTAGGAATACTATACTGTGTGACAGACAGCTCTTCTAGGGCAGACATCATGTTTGTGGGCATTGTATGTTGGGAAGCCCCTTGTCTCAACTACACAGAGCACAACGATATTGAAGACATGTGAGATATACCCACAGACCCCATCTCCAAGTAATTTCTTTCTTGCATCTTCTATTTGTGCAATGCAGATGTTTAACACTGACCAGAACTCTATAATCAAGTGCTCATGGCTAAGAACACAAGTGGATGCATTCAGAATCACATGCCTTTGAATATCTCCATGAGGTCCAGACCAGAATCAGACCCTGAAAGTACACTTCTCATAAGATGTTGAAATGCTGTGCGTATATTAGTCAACACAAAAAAAGGCAGGAAAAGTATTGTGGAAGTACTTACAGAGTAGTCACAACAAGGAAAACACACTCTAGTGTACAGTTACTGAAGATGAAAGCCCTTGATTACATCAGTGAAACCATTAAGAGCTTCTTACCCTACTCAATACATTCCTCATTATCTCTCTCAAATAAGAATTATTCTGACCTAAATGCAGTTTAAGATTGATTTAAACTAAATTAAGAGACCTAGTAAAGGTTAAGCATGTTACAATAGGATCATGCATTAATTCTGCATTAATTGTTTTTGGCTGAGCCCTCTCCTCATTTTGTTTCAATAAAAGCAAAGGGATTGAGCAGAACCTTCTGAGAAAGGACACCACATCAGCTCCCTCAAAAGCCAGTGCAGCACCACAGCTAAAGCTGCTCAGACTGAGGCCACAGATCCTCCGAGGCTGTCTCAGGGGTTAGTGGTGCAGCTACACGGTATTACATCTGACGAGGCAATGATAAAATGTCTGGGTTAGGCTTTGGGGGTTTTGAGATGGTATTTTTGCTGTGGGTTTTTTTTCCTAAATCTTCATATATCCTCAAAAATCTTTAAATAGGGTTAAGTGGGAAATCAAGCAGTGACTAGAGATAAATCTTATCTTATTTGTATAATAGTGGTTTAGGTTAGGGGAAAAAAAAGCTGCTAGAGAATTTCTTTTCCCTGAGCATCTGTCACAACAGACAAAGGAGCTTGCTAAGCAAACTAATTCCAGGCAGAGATTTATTTATTATATTTTTGCTTTGCTCCTTTTTTTTTTTTTTTAGTTAGTTCTGGGGCTGATTGACTTTTTTTGAATATATTTACATAAGTACTAGAAGAAGGAGCATTCACTTGTATAAGATCATGAGGTCTGAGCAACAGCTCAATTTCCCACACAGAGCCCCACCCATGGCAATGTAAACACTCCAAATATACAATTTGGGCTACATTTCATGACATTCTGGGTAAATACTGCAATGTCTTATAAACAAATGAAAACTCTCAATCAGAAATGCAGTTTTACTAAAATTCATTTCTCCTCAGCATACAACTACATACTTGAGTTACATGTTGACCAACACCCTCAGATAGTTCTACTTCAAGACTGACCTTTCATGCAAACTGCTGTTAGTTATGTGGAGGCCAATGCAATTAAAATAGTGTAACTGGAATTTCACCAGAATTTCATAGAAGGGAATCAGGCTGTTTGTTGTTAATGAAATACTATATTTAAAAAAAAATAACAAAACCTGAAAGATAACGTTCATGTATATTTAAACAGCTTTTCTAAAATGTAACTTTGGTTTATTAATTTATTCCTTACATACCTGATACTACTATGTACCAGAATATAACGAATACAGGCTCGAATAAACTGACTCAAGCCAAGTGCTATGGGCTCCTTTTCTCTACTCATTTCCTTAAGCAATTCTGTTTGTCTCAAGAGTCATTACAAACACTAACAAAGAAGAAAAAAAGCCTCTGTAGTCCAGCTTAGAAGTATAACCTCTGCACCATCTAGTGCTAGCTGCAACAAGCACTATTAATACCATAACAAGAAATACCCCTATCACAGTAATTCTGATTTAATATTACATGTGGATGGACAGCTCAGCCTGTCAAAATGTCTCTTTGAACACAGAAGATGAAAACTTGTTGTTTTCTAAGGCGATAATAATAGCGTTTTCCCCTACTTCATCAAAGATCATCTCCAACAGAAATAAAACCATGAGTTTAGTACCTGAAAGAAAGGAATGAGGTTCTGTTTGTTTACATTAACTTCCCTAGATCTTCTGACGGAAAGCAAGAAACGTTTCTGAAAGCAACTGAAACAGGATTAGTTACCCTTGATGGGTTTGTGCTGCAACATCAAATTGCAACAGAAAGTCAAAGAATGGATTTTCTAATTTACTGAAATATAGTTTGGTGAATTGTTGATTTCCTCAAAAACAAATTAATGTTCAGTCTCTCTGGAAGAGGAATCATACACCTAGAACTTGATTCCACTATAAGAATAATGTTTCTACATTTCCATCTCAGGAGAGATCCTCATATGCCAGAACCTTGATATAAGGGTGTTTTCTTTCTGAAAATAACATATTGAAAAAACTAGAAAAATGTTAAAACCCATAAACTCTAAAAATAACTGTAACCCAGCCTTCAGAACTGATTCTTTTTTCTTGTTGTCATTGTTGTTTTCCCCAGGGAAACCACATTTTTAAAATACAAGATGTTCCCAACTTTGAGTCGCTGTATGTCATTCACTGTTCCTAGCACCTCTATGGCCTTTATATTACTTTGGGATTTCTAATCATCTATTATTCAGATTATTCTTCATTAAGAATGTGAGAGCAAAAGCAGCAACTCTGATTCCTCTGTTTCCCCACACAACAGGCTCGGCATGATCAGCAGTAACGCTCTACTCAGGTATGTGATGCCTTGATTTGGAAGGGTCCCCTTTCCTCTCATGGGAATATTAAGTCCTTCAAAATCTGTGTTGAAGCCACAAATATCAACTGGCAAACTTAACACAAAGAAAAGGCAAGCAACAAGTATCTATCAATTACTAGAACAAGCTATCAAGGGAAACAACAGATGACTCCATGGATGGGCTTCACATCAAGGTTGTATTCCATTTAACTCAATACAAGTCCTTAGGCACAAAAATATAAATACCAACTGAAGGTTGATTGCCTGTGAAGAACAGGACTCCCAGAACTTTGCCTTGAACTTCTATTGGTTTGATTTCACGTATCACACTATCCAGTCCTCAGGCGAAAACAATACCCTGCTACTCTTCTTCTGGGTGGTTCCCAAAGCCGCCACACAAAGGTTTGTTTATGAGGGTATTCCAACATCTCTCAATTTCCTTCAGTCGTGAACTTAAGGAACACAAGCCACATTAATGGAGTTAAGTTAAAGGAGGAGTGTGGCCATAGTGTTTAAATGGATTCAGTTAGAAAAATTGACCTCAAGCTGTAGAAATTTTGCCCCAGATGAGAATGTCAACTCCAGGATCTAGAGCTCCTGCTTCACTTCCTGAACTTGAGTCGAGCTCCCTGTCAAATTCTCATGCTTTTTCTCCCCCAAATAAAAAAGGTACAAAAAACAATTGAGGGTGTTTTTTCAATTTTTAAGTCTAGGTTCTGCAAAACATATCCAAAATGGCAACAGCTATTACATTGCAAGTGTAAATAAAAATGGAAGGCAAGGACAACAGTGAAAGCTGTAATGAATACAGTGTTAACCTCATTCTTCCAACCTGTAAGGAATAAAAATTTTGAATGCTTAGTAAATACAGGGTTTGTTTTCCCTCACAGTCTAGTCTCCTGCCTTCCTAAATGGTTGCTTAAGGAAAAAAAAAAAATCCTGTATGTTCCCTTGGGCTCCAAGAAGACAGCAATGAAATATCAGGCTTAAGAGCCAATAAAGGAACACAACCTAGTCCATAAAAATCTAGTGAGAACATATAATTGATTTAAAAATATTACTTAGTAAGTACATTACTTAACAAAAAAACCCACACCTCTCAATTTAGTTTGCAAATCAAAACAGAAGCATTCTTGTAGCACATAAGGAAAAAACATAAGCAATAGGACTGGATACAATTAGAGGACGAGTATTATTTTATGTATTCAAACACCTTTAGCCACAATGTGGAGCAAATAAGATTTTTTTTTTTTTAATTTAGTCTGTCTGTCAGAATAAAGAATACTGGAAAAATATCCTCCTTTTAACTTTATAAGATTTACCTAAATGACTTGTAAATGCAAGCCACAATTTATTATTCCAGTACGTTCTTCACAACCCTTTCATTCCTCTTCATTCATTTTTAGATAATTATAACAGCAACAAATAAAAGGACCTGGTAGCATTTCCAGCTGAAAGTCTGGAAAGACAGGAGCAATCTTCTCAAATTGCTTTAGGGAAGGGTCATAGTAAAAACAGACACATGATCCTCATAAAAGCATGCCATGTATTTTTCCACTGTGCTTAAAGGAGAGCATCAACCAGCACAGACCCACATAAAACAATTTAGGCTTAGAGAAGTTTTGCACATCTGCAGTGTCAGGAAAAGATCTCTCTGGTCTTGGATGATAGAACTGATACATCAGAGTAAATCTAGCCACGTTTATCTGATGATGGACCTTGCTAATTAGGATCATATTAAACCACCAGTTGGCCAACACATCAGTTACAAGTCTGCTCAGTTTATTAACACCACACTTTAATACTAAATCAAGTGAACTTTCAGTGAGAGCCAAACATCTGTGTGTACACATCCCTTCTGAGGAGCACTCTCTCCCTCTGTGCTGGCAGCAGTTCTTCTAACTTTTTAGACAGATACTTCCTGGAGCATTTTGAGAGCTGGGGGTCTCATCAGCATCAGTCTCAACCCAGCGAACTACCCGGGGTCACGCCTGGTATCAACAGCCTTGTCTGACAGGACTGCAGACACCCACCTTCCCAATTCCAAGAGAACCTGAGGAGAAGGGATTGCTGTCCCAGATAGCCAGGCCCTGACATAGGGTTTGCAGCTATCAGGGACTAGCAAAGCAATTTCTTGAAATTATTCATTTCTTAATACTCTATAAACACAATATGAGACTTTCTAAATATCAACTCCCTGCTTCATCTCTACCCATGTGGGTTTTTTTAAATCCAAAGCCTGGAAAACATTTCATAGTGGAAGAGGCAAAACCAAAACAACGCATGAAACTGGAGTACAATTCCATTGTACCACTGACTAAATTCTCCTCTGATACTATTTGCATAGACAAGCATGGTATGAGAAATATGCAACACAAGAGAAGAGAATAGTGAAAATAAGAGTTGAACAGCTTTAACACCTGCCTGTGGAGAGGATCACTCACAAAGCCAGCAGTGCAGACACCAGACATGGAAAAGCCAGACTCTTTCTAGAGGTGAGGCCACTGGTAGTGACAAACCCTGGGATATATAGGGCAAAGGAACTTGTAGGTTCTGCATGAGCCCAAGAAGTGGGACAATTTGTCTCTTGAGATATCCTGCTGAAATGACAAACTGTGGAGTAACATCAAAACTCATTTAAAACTCATCTAAAATTCCAAAGATGAACTCAAATGCTACCAAGGCATTTAAACACATCACTCCTTATTGAGTTTGGGGTCAAAGGAGAAGTTACCGTGTGTACTACTGAGAACTTGAATCACAGCTTTTACAAAACCTATACAAGAAGGGAGTACTGTCAATGTTTGTGCACATTTCATCATGCACTTGAGAGAAGGCAGCAGCTTAAGGGTTTTTTTCATTGAGGACTACAAGGAAATATCCATAATTCTGATTCACTGTGGCCCAATGCACAGCACAAAAAAAAAAAAATCACACACTGTTGCTGGTTTTCATATCTGGATAATGTTTAGTGCTTATTGAGAGAGGATGGTTTTAATGAAAATGTTTTCATTGTCTGTCAGGTCAGTGAGTGGACTAATCTATAGCATTGTCACAGCCTCACAAAACAGGACAAATGGAAACAGAACTTATCACATCTGATGCCTCTGCTATCCAAACATGCAAAATCTACAGAAGTGAATTTCTGCTAATTGGATTCAATCCAGAAATCCACAGGCAGACTAAATTTCCATTGATTCTACTTATGAAGAGCTGCAGCTTAAGATAGGGCTGCTCCTCTTGATTAGTCAGACAGATTTAAAAGAGTTTAATTACCTTAGATTAATCAAGCACTGGAGTCTGGCTGAAGGCTAATAAATCCTAATTAATAAGGATTATCTCCAAATATCTATTGAAGACTAACCTAAGTTATCTTTTGACCACAGGAGCTTATTTGTCAGTAAAAGCAGTTTTAAATAATGAGATCAGAAATTATTTGTAGGCAATGTTTTTTAAGAAAATCTTCTGTAGAAGTTACCTCTTTTACCTTCAATATCAAGACTAATACCATTCACCAGGCATACGATCTAACACTATCTAAACAACACCTGAAGATTCCAAACAAATTACTCAATTCAGAATGTTTCCAAACTCTCAAGCCTGCCACCAGCTTCAGTGAGACTACTTTAACAATTGTCTATGTATCTTTTTAAAACTCTAGTCAAAATATTTAAGAACTCAGAGCAGGTGGAAAAACCTCAAGGTCTATATTTTCAATATATCATATATTTTATATCTGCATACATTAAAATAAATATATATTACTGGAACATGTATTTTATATATGTATTTAATATATATAAATATTTCAGTCATAGTATTAGTGTGAGATTTTTAGCTTAGCACAAAAAAAAAAAACTATGTGGTTGTTCCCTTACGTTTTCCATGCTACCAATTAAACTACAGAGCTTTCTTCCATCTAGAAAAGGATGAACCTCCTCTCTTAAAAACAGAAACATCTGTTTTCTCAAGACATCTGCTAAAGAAGTGAGAGCAGGATGTAAACTGCTTAGTCAAATAGTTTAAAGATAATGAAGAAATAATTAATTACAAGGAAAAAAAAACTCTAAGACTAAGATCTGCTTGTAATTAGCTGTACTCAAAATGCCAAAACACTATGCTCCAAAAAATATAATTAATGAGTTCTTGAGAGCTCCTGATGATTCTCACTAATGCAGCCATAAAGGGTGCTGCAATCTGCTCCAAATGTTTACTGGGCAGGACCTGTGGAGCTGGGCTCTCTTCTTGCAGCCAGGCACATGCTAGAACAGTCTGTTTTCATGCTGTGCCCAGGTCCCATTAGACTTGGCAGAGCCATAACCTGTGGATTATGAGGCTTGCACACAGCCAAAGACAGCTTTACCAGCACAGCTTGACTTGGTCCGAGCGCAACAGCATGAAAATATATTATGTTTTGGGGCACTTGTGGAGATTTCATTGATGAAGAATACATTGGATCTGATCCTTCACAAGCTAGTAATTTATTATAAGGCTATGGAAGTCAAAGAAACATACAATTTACATTTATTTAACACGAAAGGGGAGAGACTATGTCCAGTTACTGTTCTCCCCATGCTAGGTGTTTTTAAACACACAGGGACCAAAACTGAAAAATAAAGAGGTGAACTCAAAATACAAGCGTGTTTTTCTGACTGATTTAATGGCAATCAAACTATTTATGTTATTTCACTTTGTATTCCTACCCATGATGGATGCAAAAGTTTCTTTCAACCTATTGGTTTTAAAAATCGCCACTTCTTCCCAACTTCTTATCTTCTAAGCTTGGAAATGAAACCTTTTTTGCTGTCTTTGCTGTCTCTTAGCAGGAGAGCAAAAGAGAGATCTGCACAGCACTTCTACCATGACTGGGAAACTTTGGTGGCCCAGTCTTTGATGGTGGAGCCCAATGCCAGTTTTGAGGCCTCTCCATAAGCTGATGGCAGAAAAGAGCAATTTTACAGCCCCACCACACAGGGACGATCAGCACAAGGCAGGACTGAGCCGTCAACTTCCACCCTCTTTAAACTGCCTGACTGGATGCTCCAGAAAACACCTCCTCCATGAGCCCAGATAACTCCTAAAGGCAGAGCTGTTCCCCCTTCCCAGCAGCACACACTTTTTGTGTACATGCTACAGGACGACAGGGAGGAGAAAAGAAATGACACAAGAGACTCTTTCCTCATTTCACATGAGAAACCTTGCCAAGACCAATGCTATACACAGCAGCTGGTGATCTGGGGGAGCAAAAGGGAACTCCATCACCTCTTTTGACTCCTCCTCCTCTTTTTTTTCCTGCTGCATCTTATTCTTCTACACCAAAGGAGGGTTAGGAAGGCACTTCCTCTCGTTATCTACTTTGGCA
>JAYRBT010000033.1:13363757-13376307 GCA_036023395.1 Myiotriccus ornatus | reverse complement strand
GGAATCATCGTTCTTAGCCAATCCCGGCCGCCGCCGCTGTTGGTGCCGCCGGGGCCACCGCGCCTCCTTCCCCACGCCGCCATCTTGGAGACACTCGGCTCGCAAATGTCTCCGCCGGCGGCCCGCGGCCTCGCCGCGCTGCCCGATGGGAGATGTAGTGCGCGAGGGCGGCGGCGGCCCCTGCGCGGGGCGGGGTCGGGCCCCCCGCGGGACAGCAAGTACCACACCCCTTCGCTCCCCCCCGCGGCCGCGGGGGGCTCTGGGGCGTGTAGTCCCTGGGCGGCAGCGGGGGCGGCGAGGCCGGGCGGGCACGGCGGCGGGGCCCCTGTGGGACCCCCGGGCACAGCCCCGGGCACCGGCGGAGGGGCGGCCCCGCGGGGGGCTCGGCTCGGCCCCGCCGCCCGGGATCTGCCGCCGGAGCGGGCCGGCCGTGGGAGGAGCGCGCGGCGAGCCCCGGCGTGCCCCGCGGCCCCGCCGTGGCGGGGTGTGCCGGGCCGCGCCGCCTGAGGGTGGGCAGCGCTCACCGCGCTCGGCACCGCCTCGTGTTGCTGCTCCGAAGGGAGGTTCCCTCCTCGCAGCGGAGAAAGGGTGCAGGATCCCCTCGAGCAGCGCCTCGCAGAGAGGAGAGGATGGGCGTGTTGGGGTGAATGCGGCCCCTTTAGTCGATCCCGAAAGAGGAGCGGGGAGGCTCCCCTGCTGCACCTCTGAGGAGGAATGAATCACAGGATCGCTTAGGTTGGAAAAGACCTCTAAAATCATCGAATCAATATAAAGTTTATCACGAAATGCTGCTCTAGAAACGAAATGCAGGTACTGCCAGAGGTCTCCCTGTGGGAGATCTCCTGTGGATCCAGCAGACGTGGATGCTGAAGGTTTTGTGGGGGTGTCCCAGGACCACCCTGTCCTCAGCCTCTGGCCCCAGGGCCACCCCCAGCACAGCAGGGTCAGCCAAGGGGACCTGTGCCCGGGTGCTTGGATAGTGATCTCCAGGATCCTTGTGCCTCTGCAGGGCCCCCTCTTGCTCTCAGTCTGATTCCTCCCGTGAGACAAGACTTTTTCTCAGGAATTTTAAGCTTTCCCGTAACAAACTGCTCTGCAGCTCCCTGCTCTTGGGGATGGATCTGTCCTCAGATCCCACCACCCCTCAGGAGAGAGTGGTGCTGGCTCTGCATCTCCCAGACCTAGAAAAACCCCTCTTTCTGACAGCGCTATTCCCAAGTGGTGCAATGTGACAAGAGAACAAACCCCTGCCTGCCTCCACCTTCCCAGCGATCCCGAGGCTGCTCTTCCAGCCTGCAGGGCCCTCCCACACCGCTGCAGTTCAGCTCTGGTTTGGGGGGCAGCTGTTTTGCTGGAGGTAAAGGGCGCATTTGCAGGAACAAGAGGTGTTTGGGAAGCGTGCCCAGCCCGGCAGAACGTGCAGCACTGCTGGGACAGGCCGGAGCATGGACTGTCTGGAATGTGGAATGTAAACAGAGTGTGTTACCAGCAACAGCCCGGCTACAGCCCCAAACCTACCGCGCTGTCCCCGGGGAGCAGCAAACCCTGCTCTGCCTGCTTGAGCTGCAGCCCCGGGGCCACTTGTCACTTCGGATCAAATTATAACTGTAAATAAGCTGGGCCCCTTCTCCACACCACCCTCCCTGGCACGTTGAGTCACCCAAACTCCAGCCTCTGAAGCTGGCACTCAGCTTTAGGAAGTGGCACAAATGCTGTGCTGGACCCTGGGTGCTGAGTGCTCGGGCTGTGCTCCCAAGGCTGAGTAGCACTGGATCCAGGAGGGAAGTGCCTTGTGTCCCTCTGAGTCACCTGCCTGCCCACCTTGCTCTGGACGAGCACAGCAGCTGGATATTTAAATATTTTCATGCCTTAATGTTTTCAAACACCTTACAAAAAACGGACACAAGCACTGAGTGACTGCTCACCAGAGGCTGCATTTGCAGGATAACTCCCAAAGGGGTGGCCCGAAATTCTGAGGAGGGCTGAGGAGAGTGAGCTGGCAAAGGGAACAGACTCTCAGCTGACAGGACCCAGC
Organism: Myiotriccus ornatus; assembly: GCA_036023395.1. Lineage (NCBI taxonomy): Eukaryota > Metazoa > Chordata > Aves > Passeriformes > Tyrannidae > Myiotriccus > Myiotriccus ornatus. The sequence continues at coordinate 13,374,272 of JAYRBT010000033.1, read as the reverse complement.
CCAGAGGTGACAGTGCCCAATGCCCCCTGGTTCCCTGGGCACCTCCTCCTGCCTCCCCCCAGCACGGCACAGCCACTGCGGGTCAAGTTAAGCCACACTTTTATTGTATTGTATTCCATGCATTATGTTCATGTCTTATAGTAATGACAGAGGGAGGGATAAAGATAAAATGTTAAACATAAACAAGAGCAGAAAGGTCATTTGTAACAGGTCCTGAGAAGGAAAGGCACATTGTAACCACCGAATCCAACAGAACGGAAACCTGGGACAGAGGAAGACAACGCTGGAGAGCGGACGAGGGAGGGGAGGTTTCAAGTCGGGTGCTGTGGAAGCAGGTTTGACAGCAACCTGCGTTCCCCCACCCACCAAGGTCTGCAGTTCGAATGGGTTTGGGGACCTCAATATTCAACCAAACCACTTTCCACGCTCCTGTTGCCAGGGAGAGTTCAAAATTCCCCAACTCCTCCAGGCTTAGTGAGCACCAAGGGGCAGCAGAGGACTCAAAGCTCCTTTCTGCAGAGACCAGCTGGGAAAAGGGCAGCTGGTGGGGAGGCAGGGAAGGGCTGCCCAGCACTGAGGGATCCCGAGCCATCTCCTGCCCAGCAGTGCAGGATCCCAGGAGCACCATGGACTGCGGCATCGCTGGTGACCTGTGGGTATTGCTATTCACCGGCATCAGGGACCACAGGGGAGGGAAGGCAGAGGATGGATACAGCAGAGGAACGGTTGGCACGGACACTGGCACACGGCTCCGTCGGGTCAGACACTCGGAGGGGTTGTAGCACCTCAAAGGGAAAGCAGCAGCAAAACCATGTGCTGTGCCTGGTTTAAGGCAGCGATTGCCACTTGTGATCCAGCGCTGGGAAGCACGAGGTTCCTGCCAGAGCAGCACAAAGGGCTCCAGAGCCAGGCTTGGACGCCAGGCCACTGCTGGTGCAGCGGCCACAGCACAGCCTGCAGTGAGCTGACACAACGGGGAACTTCTGGGAACTGCCACACAGTGGAAATGAGCACAAAACCAGGGCAGAGGCTCACAGAGGCTCACGTGAGGCACCCAGCCCTGCCGTGACAGACACAACAGTGTCTTATCTTGGCTTGCAGGGGAGGAGACGGTTCAGCTTCACCTTGGGATCAAGAGCAGGGACAGTTCTGTCGACACGGCTGTACCAGAACCAGCCTTGCTCCTGTAACTACATATTGAAGTGTGTTTTGCATGTTAAAGAAGGAACATTTAGCAGCCCAGATTTCTTCCTGAGCCCCTTTAGTGTGTTACCTGCAACCCTTTCCCAGTCCCTCGAAGCCATCCTGAAGGTCACAGCCTGGGTGGAATAAGCAGCAAGAGGGCAGAAACACGAGGCAGCAGCAGGGCTGAGCCCAAGGCCTTTCCTGAGCAGCACAAGGCGGAGGTGGCGCTGCTGCCGGGCACAGCTCCCTCCCCAGGCAGGAGGTGGGCATGGGCAGAGGTCTCAGAGCCCTGGGCAGGGCAGGGATGGAGTTTGGGAGGTTTAACTCCAGCCTGAGAGGGCTATGTTACGCTGGTGATGGGCAGCACAGGCAGGCAGCAGGGCTTCGCCTCGAGCTGGTGACCAGGAGGAACAGCTCAGGGCCTCCCTGGCTGAGATAAGCCACAGGGTCTCCATCTCTGACCATCCCAATCAGTAGAGAAGGCTGGAGGAGTTTTCCTTTGCTACCACAGACTTTGTGCTGGGCTCTGAGACAGGCCTGAGCTGCCTCTCGGTCGGGGCTTCAGTCACTCCGTGGCGCAGATTGTAAACTTCAGTCCCTGCTGAGCTAAGCTAGGTCTGGATTTGGCCTCCAGGTGAAAGGCTCTCCATTTCCTTCTGCCTGGCTGCAGCCCCCAGTGGCTGCTCAGGGATGGGGATGTCAGAAAGCATCATCTCCCACACCACAGCCCTGCCCTGGGACACTGCAAAATCCCGAGAGCTCGGTGGGAGATGCTCTGGGGTGTAGCTCATGCCCTGTAAAAGCCAGGCAAGGCAGGACAGGCAGCAAGATGGAAGCAGGCAGTGCTCTGCCATCATGGTGATACCTCTACATCCAACTGTGGCAACACTGGGCTGTACTGCAGGATCCTCATCCATGGAGGGAACAGCACGAAGTGAGGGTGTTCCTCTGCTAGCTGAGGACCCCACAATGCTGCCAGCACCTGAGCCTGGAGCTGAGCAGAGAGGTAATGCCCTGAGCCAGGGCTTTTTTCCAAAGGCTGTAAGGAGAAGCCATCAGCATCCACGTGGAAGCAGGTGGCTCCAGGAGATGAGCCAGGAGCAGGTCCTGGAAGCCTTACCCCTGTTGCTCTCAGGATGGGGTGACAGCTCTGATCTGGGGCTCAGAAGGGGATGCAGAGCTGGAGCTGAGGGAGATGGGGGGAGCCTTCCTCTTCAGCTGCAGGAAACCACCCTGGTGCCCTGGGATGTCCCCTCATTGCTCAGGCCAGGGCTGGCTGTGGGGGCTGGTCTCTTCTCCTGAGCAGGCTGTGTCCACACCAGCACGGGCAGCACCGATGGCCGGGAGCAGAGACAGGAATGACAGCCCATGATCCTGTGGGATGCCATGCCGGGGTTGTGAACAGAAGGCTGGGCAGGAGCTGGCATTTCTGGGGAGCAGCATCTGCAGCTCAGCCCCCTCTCTTCCTCTGCACAGACTGCCACAGCCCCTGCAGCTGAAGTCTGCTCCTCACTAGGCTCCTGTCCCTTGCCTTGGAGGTGTCACCATCCCAGCGTCTCCACAGCTGGTGCAGCAAAGCCCCCGAGGTGCCACCATGGTCCCCGTGTTCTCATCCGTACTCCACATGGGCTTGGACACAGCTCAACAGAGGCTGGAGGGGATGAACCTGCCTCAGGGCTCGGGCTCCTCCAGCACCTCCCTCTGTTCCACAAAGCTTAATCTACAGCATCTCCCCCAGCTGCCAGAAGGAAAGGGGGGCCGGTGCCCCACGACCACCCCTAACCAACATCCCCCAGCAAGTTCACAGTTGTCGCCAAGCGGAGCGGGGAGGACGAGGTGCAGCACAAGTCATCCCCTGGTCTTGTGATGGAGTTTGGCAGAAAAATCACCCTCTTCCTTCCCCTGGCTTGGGAAAAGCACTGGGGGACGCCACGTGTGCCCAGAGCCAGCCTGGCCCAGGGGCTGTAGCCATGCTCACACGGGGGCAGGGCGGAGGAGGTTGTGCCCACACTCACGCACCACATGGACACGCTTAAAAAAACACGGGAATTGCGAGTGTGGGAGGGGGTTTCCTGAGACCGCAGAGAAGCGAAGGCCGCGTTGGACAGTCAGGGACAGGTGTGCTGGTGTCGGAGCAGTCCTGCCTTAAGGCTGCAAGTGTTCCAGGTACTGCGGCAGCGGGTTCTCCTTGACGTATTTCTGAATGTACCAGCACGTCAGGTGAGCTTTCAGGTCCTCCTCCACCACGAAGTCCAGGGCTGCCTGTGACCAACCCGAGAGAACACACAGGTTACAACCAGCACCCTCAGCCTACGCTCTCCTCTGAAGCCTCGTGGTGGTCTGGACTCCTGTAGCTCTCACACAGAGCGGGGAAGCAGCAGGTCGCTCTCAGGTACCCCCTGTGCGAGGCAGGTGGAGGGAGAGGGTTGAGGGGAGAGAACAGCACAGGCTTCCCAGTTTAACCCTCAACACATCCAGCCTGGTGGATGCTGCACGGCAGGTGACCTAGCCCATCATGCCACCCATCTGCCCTGACCTACAGGGCCAGGGAGCAGCTGTAACCCCAAAACATCACCCCACAGTCCCTCGTGGCTCCTCAGCTCTGCCTGCACGGCTGCAGGGCCCAAGGCAGGCAGAGGGCTCACAAGGGCAGGGAAGGTTTGAGAGGAGGGGTCCAGCCCCCAGGTGAGGTGATCCATCAGCCCCTGCACAGTGGGCACAAGAAGGAACGGGCCAAGCACTCACCCAGCCCCTCTTGCCACCAAACCAGGAATGTCTGACCCCAGATTTCCACGTGTCCCATCTCCCATCGGAGCAGGGCTCCCACAGGGCACACACTCAATTCCAACGTGACAGGGCCTGGCTTCAGCCAGGATCTCTACCCACAGCTGGGATGGCAACAGCTCTTGCCCTTCTGGGGGTTTGGGGCTGTACCTTGGCCAGGTGCTTGGCTATTCCTCTCCCTCGATAGGCATCCGGCACTTCCGTGTGCTGCAAGTCCACGATCCGCTTCCCCACGTACTCGTAGAGCAGCACTGCCTTGTCATGGCAACCTGGGGGGTGTGAGAGAGGGGTGAGCACTGGGAGGTCTCCTGGCAGCCCACAGCAGGGGATGGGCAGCTCTGGGATTGCTACACCAGCTCTCGTGCCCATGGGAATGGCTGTGCTGGGTGGGAGACTTTGCTTTCAGTGACACCTGGATGTGTCCTCCTTGGTCCCCCAAAGGTGTGAGCAGAGCCAGGTCAGCTCAGCCTTTCCAAGCCCCTGGAGCAGGGGCAAGTTTTCTACCCATCCCTGAATCACTGATGCCAACACAACACGTTTAGGGTAGGAAAGCAGCTGTGGGGAGGGGTGGGATGTGTTGATGAGAGAGAGAGCAAAAAAGTGGAGAGGGAAAAACAATTCCTTTCTCCTTCAGTACAGAGTTTTTTGTTGTGCCACATAAAACAGGACAAGACTCCTTGGTCTGGTGTTGCAGCATTGCCTAGACATGTCTTGGGGAAGATGCTGGAGAGATGAATCCCACAAACACATAGGAAAGTGCACACAGGTGTGCAAGGGTGGTTGTGCACACAGATTTACATGTACACACACAGGTTTCCTGTGTCAACACCCTGACCTCACAGCAGCTCAGTTACAGGAAAGAAAAAGTTTCAGCACATGTGTGAATCAGAGAGCTCATAACACCTCTCTGGCTTCATCTGCACAACCTGAGCTTCTGCCTTTGATGCAAAACCAAACACTTCATTTCTAGACGGTTTCTGTATTTAAGTGAGTTTCAGAAACACAATTCCCCAATCAAAGAGAAAAGCTCAATTAAAATAGTGGAAACTTTCCCTTCAATGGTTTTTGGAAGCTGCAGGGCTACAGTGTCCACTTCCATTCACTGTTTGCTTTAGCTGAGCTCAGTACACTCTGTGTCACTGCATTTCAGCTGACAACTCCAGCCCAGTTTGCCTCATCCCTGCATTCAAGATGCACTAGAAATGAGCCCATTGGAATTTTGTATTTCAAGAGAAGCAGCTCAAGTTTTTGTTCCTGCTCCTTTTATGCAGACACTCGATTCTCCGACATCGGATGGAAACGTTCGCACTTCCAGCCCGAGTTTATTCCTGCTGGTTTCTACCCGCTCCTTCTCATGCCAACATTGTTCTTGGGTGGACATAAATAATTTCCCTCCCTGCCGTTCCCCCAAGTATTTATAGGCATCAGTCCTGCCCCTCTCAGCCTCCAGTTCACCAAAAAGCCAAGCTCTTTTAGTCTCCCCAGACAGAAAAAAGGGAGAAGAGCAGTGTTTCCCCATGTGGATCCAGACACCCAAAAAAAAGCCATGGGAGCATCACAGACCTGTCTCACTCAAGAGGAACCCACCCAGGTCGGGGCTCAAGCAAAGCAGGTGCCCTCACCCTCAGAGCATACTTGGTGGCAGCTCTCCCAGGGGTGACAAGGGCAGAGCTGGCAGCGCCAGAGGCTGTAAAATGATCTTATAATGGCGGCTTTCACACGCTCCAGCCCTTCCACCCCACTCTCCCCCCAGGCCAAAACTTTCCACAGCCTCTGCCTGAAGCTTTGCGAAGTTTAAAACAAAATTGGTAGAGCAAAAGGTCTTTTTTTTTTTTTTTCCTAAAACATACTTTTTCCTATGTGATTGTTCAGAAGCATCACACACACAAATGCATTTTAAAGCAGGGTGATGCAGTGTTACAGGATCTCAGATCTGCCCTGGCCAGGCTTTTCCTCGATATTCCCTGTACCACAGCAGCACCACAAACCCCCAGCCAGACGAACACACACAGAGCCCAGAACATTTTACAACCAGCTCTGCAGAGAAAGCCAGTGCTGTCAGTGCTCCAGGAAACCAGTCCCAGTTCAGAGAAACATCCCAGTTCAGCCAAGTACATAACCACATCTGTACATGCTCACCTCAGCGATGGGACCCTGAGCCTCACGGTGCCCGAGACCCGGGACACTCGTGCCACAGGGTTTGGTGTGGGCCCTACAGGTGACAGTGATGGCTTGGAAGAAGCCAGTCCTGCTGCTCCCAGGAAAGGTGGGGGAGCTGGAAGCAGTGCTGACCCTTCGTGGGAGCACCCAGCCCCGGTTTGCTGCATTCCCCCTCGAAGACGGGGCACACAAGCAGAACCCCCACAAAAATGTGGCATAAGAGACGCCATGTGCCGGCCTCCCCCCGCCTCATCCCCGGGGACTTTGGGATGGGGGTTTTATCAGCCTGCACAGGCAGAGCTTGGCAAAGCAGGCTCAGGTCTCAGCCGGCCCCAGAGGTGCCCGTGAGCCTGACCATGGTGCCTGAGTTGCTGACACTCCCCTGGGAGGCCACAGCGAGGAAGCTGAGTCAATGCAAATCAGCCCAGGGAGGAGGCTGCAGCGATGGCAGCACAGCTGGTGGCCTGCTCTCCCCAATCCCTCGCTCAAATCACAGGTGCACAGGGAAGGGGGAGCTTTCCCAGGAGCTTTGTGAGAGACCAGGTCCAGACTTGCTCCCCACAGAGGGTTTCCACCAGGAGCAGTGGCACGGAGCTCCCATCCAGGCAGGGGCAGCAGAGGCCCCTGTGCCACAGGCTCAGCTGTGACACCAGACACGAGTCCCCAGGCTGGCCCATGAGCCTGGGGCAACAAGCAGCGAGCCCAGCCCCAACCCGAGCTGAGCAAGGGCCACATCAGGCATCTGGGAAGATACAAGCACCCTGGTCCAGCCCATCTTTCACTGCCCCCCTCTCCTGGCATGCACTAAGTATCTGGCTGGTGAGGGGATGCTCCAGCACAGCAAGACCCGTCCCTCCAGCCCTTTTCCCTTCTCCCCGTCCCTCCCTGCTGGCCCCAGCCCACGATACACCTTTGTGTGCCCAGGACTGGAGCAGGGCAGGGGCCTGGCCTTCTGTGCTCCAGCCTTTGGAGCAGCCCCTGCGTTCCAGCCTCCTTAGGACACTGCTGCAAAACCATTCCCCGAGAGCAAGGGGAGGGAACACACGCCAGCCCCATTTCCCACTCAGACACAGGAAAAGCCAGAGGCAGGAGGCAGCTCAGCTCATCTGCTGCTCAGCCAAAAAGGGGGGGGGGAAAAAAAGAAAAAAAGAAAGCTGAAGCTGTGTGTGGGGTGAGCTGAGAGGACAAGACGTCCCGAGGAGCTCGTGCATCCCAGGCTGCAGCCACGGGCTGGTCTTGCTCCCCAGGGAGCTACTGGCATGTTACTACGGAGAGAAAACACAACAGAGGACAACAGCCAGAGCAGAGACGGCACAGCCCTCTCACAGGGGCCTCACTCACAGGAATGGCAGCAGGGGGGGCTCTGCTTTGGAGCAGTTTCCTGTTTAGGAGCTGTCTGGAGGTGACTGTGGCACAGGAGTAAGTGGGGACCTCTTTGAGGCAGGGTCTGGTGACAGACCCCTTGGTCCCCACTGCAAACTCAGCACCTTTTCCCTCCTGGAAAGCATCTACCCCAGCAGGGAGGAAAGCTCCAAGTTTTCCCAATAAACCTGAGCCTGGATTCCTGGACAGGGAGCTCCCGAGACTCAGATCAGCAGGGGCCAAAGCAGGAGCTTCCAGCCACTGGATCCTGCCCAAAACCCAGCTGGGGAAGAGTGGGAAGTTTGGGAAGCGTGGTGTGCTGCACCCAGGTGTTGGATGAATGGGAGTCTGAGTGTGTGAGAAGCTCACACATCCCCAAGGAATTCGAGCCACTCTGCACATGTGGTGAGCCTGTCTCCCAACTGGAGAGCCTGATGGGTTTGATGGGCATCAAGAAGTCACAGGGGTTGCTGCTAAAACAGTTCCCCTACCCCAAACATCTGTGCCAGCAGCTGGACTGACCATCCGACTACTTTGGGGAGGGGAAGGATCTCTTTGGGTTTCTTGTTTTGACCAGAAGTTTCATCTTGTACCCAAAAAACCCTCAAGTATTCCTGAACAAAACAGCATATGTGATTCCCATGGAAGCTTTTAGCTTTGACAAATTGATGTTTTCCAACAGAGTCGCTGCACGGGGAGGTTTCTGGCTGGCTCGTGCTGTTAGTCACATCCTAAGTGATTACAAATCCAGTTGGGCGTCTTTCTGCCCTCCTCTCGAGGGATAAAGCTCGGTGAGGTCTGCTTATAATCAGCTTTACTTTCAGCTTCTAAATGCTCCTGCATTTGGGATTCAAGGGAAAAGGGAATGTGTTCAAGCGAAGCAGCCTTTCCCATCAGAACTTTAGAAGCCACTGAGGCGAGAGGGGGGAGCAATGAGCAGAGAAGGGAAAGACGAGGCAACCCCAAAAACACCAAATGCAATTCATCTTCCTCGTGTACAGGGAGGAAGTCCTGACATGAGGTTACACGGGGGCAGAGAAGCAAACACAGGATGATGCTGAAAACAAGCACTTTCACAACTAGTTCCCAGCTTTCACTGTCTCAGGCCTCTTGCTACAGGGATTTCCCGAAAGGCATCACCGTGGAAAGTTTTCTACTCAACACCACACCACCCTAATCCTCACAGCCCAGAGACCAGCTCTCAAAGCCTGGCTTCTTGGTCCCCAAGCCTGATGCACCCATGTTTTCCCAGGATATCACCCACACTTCACACCTAGCAGAAACAAGGACCGAGACACCAGAGAAAAGCTGACCCTGGAGCCCACAGGCTGCTCTTCATCTCTGCCACAGCACAGCAACATGGGACAAAAGTGCTCTCAGAGGGGCACGTGGGTCACACTGATGCCAAAACCTGTGTCTGACCCATTTCTTGTCATTCCCTGTGTGCTGCAGGGAAAACCTGCTGGAGCATTCCACACCACTGATGCTCCCCGTGCCAGGAGCGGGAGCAGTGAAGAGAGCAGTGCAGGAAACAAACACCCTGCCACGCACTCCCACAGAGATGGTTATCTTCTGACCAGCTTCCAGGGCTTGGCTGTTACCAGCAAATGCCTAACAAGGAGAGATGGATCACCCACTCCCCATGGATGTTAGTCAGCCCAGTGGCACGGATTCCGTCACACCAGGATGCTGCTCAGCTCTGCTTCTGTTCTGTGGCTGGTGCTGAACTCACAAAAAAGGGGCTCAGTGTCTCTGAACTCCCAGGAAAAACACAGCCTTGATCATGGGGATCCAACTACAACCCTGGGCAAGGCCATGGCCAGGTTGGACAGGGCTCAGAGCAACTTAGTGGAAGTTGTCCCCGCCCATGGCAGGGGGGTGGAATGAGATGAGCTTTGAGGTCCTTCCAACCCAAGCCATTCTGGCATTCTGCGATCCTGGAGCAGGGGGTTTTGTGCTGATTCACACACGACTCCCACCACGGGTCCCACAGTTTATTCCCTCTCTCTCTCTCAGAGTTCACCCTCTGCAGTCACGACTCCTCCCCGCTCAGCCACCGAACGCTACTCTGCCCACGGTGTGGCTGGCAGAGGTTTGATCCAGAGAACCACAATAAAAGATGATGTTTCCCTAACAACTGCTGGCCCTTGGCTCTCCCCTGTCTCCCCTGCACACACAGCAACGCCGTGTGACGGCTCTGGCCATGGGGACCCGTCACCTGGGACCTCGTTTGATCCCTGTGTCTGAAATAAGCAGTTGGTGAAATTGTTCTCTCCGCACCCAGCGCACACGTCTCCTCCTCCCTTGCTCCACCACTGCCGAGCCTCCAGCCTGCACTTTGTAATTAGTGGTTGAAATGAAAATGGGGTGAGGGGGGGGAAGAGGAGTCTAAAATAAAATCTGGACTATTCCTGTTGTTTTATCGAGAAAACCTCCCGCGTCCCCTGCGATTTCTGAACTACCCATTTCATTTTTTTTTTTTTTTTTCAAAAAAGACAGCTACCCTGCAATTTCTGTAGCCTGTTTTACCCAGAGTAGTTCTCAGCATGACAAATGGACAGGGAAAAGATGTTGGGATCGGTGAATATTTGGGATTAACCATTAAGAGGATGGGGTGCAGCACTGCCACATCATCCAAAGGCACCTGCTCCTGGGGGAGTGCCCCCCAAAACCTGCCTGTGCCAGCACTGGACTCCACACACCAACCCCAACCACACGAGCCAAGAGACCCCCAGATCTCCTGGGGGAAGATTTTAGGGGGCAGGAGGATGGGGGGACCCGCAGGAACCAGGGGCGCTGTGGGGGGGGCTCAGAGGAGTATCGGGGGACACTGGGGGTGACAGGGTGGAGGGTACAGGGAAGGTGCTGCGTGACACAGCGGCACAGGGGGGGAATGGAGGAAAACGGGGGGGGAACATCGAGGAACGGGGGAGGGAGGGGAACGGCGAGGAACGGGGCAGAGGGTGGGAGCTGGAAGGGACCGGGGCAGGGCAAGATGGGGAGGATGCTCCCAAAGGACAGCAG